>JARJHM010000035.1:0-600000 GCA_033356055.1 Carex pumila
TAGGAACATGGTATTTGACAGACCCCGAATGAAACATTAAATAGAATTGTGTTCGTGTCATTAATGTTTTCATTCAGTGTCAAAGTTCTACAGTATGAGGTATTTATCGTTCCCACTAAGAAATATATATGAGTAAGTGTTATCTAACGCTGTCCGTAAAAAGCAGCCATAACGGTAGCATTTCCATATATATAGCTTAGTTGAGGAAATGATAGTTTGCCAAGAATACTATTTGTCCCTCGTATCTCTGTACGAGCTATAGCATCACTGGGCCCCTTGGTAGAGTTAGATTATCTGCATGCGGTATAATTACAAGAGTAATTATATTTGATAATCTACTCAAGATCAAGAAAAAGATACAGTTAACAAGGATGACACACATCTACCTTGAAACTGATCTGATAGCTATGAGACAGAAGAACTGACACAAGTAAATTGTTTACTGGATCGTGATATTGTACAGTACATCATCATCTGTGTAATTGGATGGTCATAGTGTATACTGCCAGATGCCTCCTATGATTATAGAAGTTAAAACAGTTTTAACTCTATTTACCAACATAACACAGATCCTATTAGGTCACACCATATAGGAGCTAATCGGAGAATCTTATTGATTAATTATAAATTGATTATAATTAATATTAAGATGGTTATAATTAATTATACGTGATATAATTAAATTATAAATGTCATAAAAATTGACAAGCAGAAACAACGGTTAATTTATAAACATACACGTTACGTTGTATAAAAGTTACCGAACAACAATCGAAACCGAACCGTGAGAAATATAATTGTTTAGAACAATTATATATATAATTTTGATTTAGATTTTAAATATTAATTATGGTTTTAATTTTAGGCTAACCTACCAAATTAAAACTTTAATTAAAAATTGAAATCCAAAGATTCAAAATATAAATCAAATTCATTTGCATGTCGGCCGAATCAAATATATACATTTCTATATATATATATATATATATATATATAGAGTAAGGCTGGGGTGCTATGGATAGCATAGAGGCCTCTATGCTACGGCTCAATATTCAAGTTTTCAAAATCCAAACGGTCGATCCGAACCGTTCATCTTATTCTCCATATTAATATCTGCTTGGAGACCAAATTTTACATTTTTATGAATTTTTTTACTATTTATTAAGTATTTTACAAAATTGTTGATCCAACGGTGGCTGCACAAAACAGTAAAACCGTTGGATTAGCGATTTTCAAAGTGGCTTAATAAATAGTAAAAAAATTCAGAAAATTATAAAATTTGGTCTCCAAGCAGATATTAATATGGAGAATAAGATGAACGGTTCGGATCGACCGTTTGGATTTTGAAAACTTGAATATTGAGCCGTAGCATAGAGGCCTCTATGCTATCCATAGCACCCCAGCCTTACTCATATATATATATATATATATATATTAAGTGTGGATGTCGGCAAAGGAAAAAAAATAAATAAATAAAAAGAATGCATGTCGGCAATAGTAACAAAAATGAATTTGATTTTGTCATTTGATTAGAACCGCCATTCTAATGGCAAATTTTTGTAATTAGGCCAAATGCCAAGGGCATTTTGGTCATTTGCAAAACCACCACATTTGCCTATAAATAGAAGGGTAGGGGTAGAGAGAAACTTACTAATTCACTTGCATCGTGTCTGATCTGTCTGATCGATTCGAGTTTCTATTTTCTCTCTTTCTCAGTTACGGTTTCGGTGAATAGTGTTTTTGCAGAATTCTGCGGTTTACGGTATTTCTGGCAAAAGAAATAAACCGCTCTCCGGTTAGTCCTGGTGGATAACCAATAGAGGTATCACACGTGTGATACTCCGAGTCGATTCCTTCCTTGGTGTAGCTCTTCTCGCTTAATCTGCATTCCAACTAAGATTTGGAAACGAGGTATAAACATGTTATATTAATCTATTTAATTGGTAAATAAATTTAATGCTTTAGAAAATCAATTATGGAGTAGATCTGTAAATAGGATTAAATGAATCTTCTTGATTCATTAAATCCGTAGCTTAAGTTAGATGTAAAAATTTTGTTTTACTCTTTCCGCACCTTAAGCAAATAAATGAGTTTGAACCGTCAAAACCCCAACATACTTAATCAATGGGTTTGAACCGTCAAAACCCAACAGCGGCCGCATTTTAAAACACTGGTTTAAATAAACAGTTTAAACTTTAAGAAAAAAAATATGAACTTGAAATCAAACGTGGCCACTTCATAAAATACAATAGCACAACTCCAATTATAATTGACCTTCAAAAACTTCAATTATAATTATTTATCGGATAATATAAAAGTGAATCTCTCCAACTAAACAACTTGAACATTGCTTTTTAAAAATTTTCCAGATCTCCCATTCTAGCTGTTCCCTGATTTTATTCCTCTGTTTTCCACCAACCCACAAATTGAAGAAAAATAGAAAAAATAATGTACTGGTCAAAAAGAGGCTCCTATTTAATTGTACTTTGCATGTATTTTCCATCCAATCTCTTATCTTTCTTTACTGTCCACCAGTGGAGATATTTCTCCGTCTCATCTTTGATTATTTTTACTAAAATACTAAGATATAATATCTATTAAAGAATTGGGAAAATTTCTAGTGTGCTCATACAAACTTTTAAAAGAGTCAATTTTTCAATGAAAATTAACACTCTAATATTCAATATCCCATCAAAAATTTTCATTCTTTCTTTTATCCCCTCTTAATTATTTAACTTTTAATCTAATTAATCTAAAAATAAACTGACCAATATGTTAACGTCAAATGTAAAAATAAATAAACAATTTACATACGTCAAATTTAAAAATAAATAAATATATTTTTTTTCAAAATTTCAAAATTATATATCACAATGCAATTAGCTGCATAAATACTTTTGGAATAATAAAAAAAATCATTTTAAAAGTTAAATAGTAACTTAGGCACAACAAATGCACTTTTAAATGAGGAAAGAGAAACAAGCTACATGAATTTTTTTTATCAAGATATATATATATAAAAAAAGATCAAATGGTCAGTATTGAAAATCACGTGACATAATTAAAAAAAAAAAAAATCTTAAAATCATCCAATTTTGTGGGGGCATAGATTTTGTTTATGTTAAATTACATATCAATTATTTTCTTTCATTATTGCACGCTTCCTTTTTCTTATTTATTGATTCAGACTTTTCATCATATTATGATTAAAGATAGAAAAAAGCATTAAAATAAAGCACGTCTTATAAATCATGTACAGAAATTTATATATAATTACAACAGACAGGACCTACAGTTGTTGTAAAGTCACTCTATCTTGACTTAATAACCACCTTAGCTTTCATGTTACATACCTACAGGATTTTAACTGTGAAATATTGTACGAAATAAAATTACAAACTGGGGGGATGATCACAGGGGATCAGAATTCTGATCAGGGGAGAGGGGGCCAAAAAATTTATCGAATTGGATTTAATTTTTTTTTTTTTTAAATTCAGGTAGCGACTACTAGGTGTACAAATAAAAATAGATGAGTTTACAACTTCAGAAATCTAAAATAAAATCTCCCTTTCTCTCAAAATTTTATAACTGAACCTCTACAATATTTCAGAATCGGATTTAAATTCCTTAACTAATTGGGTACTTGATAAAAAAAAATATATTTTGACTTATATTTTATAATACTCTAACTTATAATTTATGATGTTCTAACTTATAAATCTAATTACTAATTATAATTCAAGAAATTTATTTTGATTTTAACCACAAATTTAACCCAGATTACAAATTAAACATTTAGAGAGGGGCAAAATTTTTTTAAGAAGGACAAAGTTGATCAGAACTGATAAATCACCACCAAAACTAAAAATCCAGAGGGCGGCGCCCGCCGCCCCCCCCCCCCCCCCCCCCCCCCCCCCCCCCCCGCACTGCGGGTACTCATGGGTCTGCCCCTGGGGATGAAGTATGAGTAAAACTAGGGTGTTCTTAAGTAATAGCTTTACTTTGTGCTATAGAAGCTTCACCCTTCCAAATGGAATTAAGCTTTAGCCATGTTATGTGCTATAGAAGCTGCTCAAACAAGGGGCATATATCAGAATTAATGTTGTTTCTTTACTGATTCCCTCCAGTTGTGTAATCTTCTAAATGGAAAACAGCTCCAATTAGTGTAGAATGCCAATTTGAGTAGATAGAACGTAAAAAAATGAATTATTTATATGTATTGGATTTACTCTTCCCTTAATAGCCCACAAGCATGAAGCATGCTATCTTATGTATTTAACTTGCGTAAATTCTTATATAGGGATGTATCTGAGTGAGATTTGGGTGTAGTTTGGCACTGGTCAGGGTTCTGTCATCTATCTGAGTCAGCAGGTCTATTCTTCATTTGACATGGTTTTCCTTTTTGATTTTTTTTTTTTGTGTTTATCCCTTGTTCAGGATTATAACAATGTTGGTAAGGGGTGTAGCAAGTTTCATATACGATGCTAAGCCATTTAAATGTATGTGTATTTAGGTATTGGTGCATAGCACATGAATGCAGTGTGCTACATATATTGGATACTCACTACAGTTAGTTCCATTCTATTTAGTTCAAGAGCTCACTGTCTATTATCAATTTCAATGTGCAGGTCCTGTGGAGATATATAGTCTCGAGTTGGTGTCATTCTAAAAAAGAAAGAGGAGCAGCTAAAAATTTTTCATTTTTTTTTATTCCATTGTTTATATTTGATCAGTTATTTCAATGAAATGGATGATATGGGAATCAGAAATCAATAGATGAATTTGGTGTTTTTTGTATGTGCCAAAGAACCATTTAGAGCTTAGTCATTTGTGATGCTTGTGCTGTTACGAATTTGGGATGCTTAGTCATTTCTTGACATAATTCTTGAAAAATAAATACAAAATATGACCAAAGCATATTTCAAACATGCTTCATTGATTTCTTTTTATTATATGACCAAACAAAGTCATTACAAGACTTAACAACCACTAAATGTCACTAATTAACAAGTTTTCTTTTGTAAACAAAGCACCCATAATATCCAAACAAGATTAACACTACTACAAATTTCACACATATATAATATCCAAACAAGATTTTTTTTTTTTTTTTACAGTATGCCAACTCATTTTTTTTTTACCATAAATGTGAACAAAATATTTCCCCATTTTGTTTAATGCTCGCCAGTTCATCTATGATGGGATTTGTAATTGCATTACTGCTTTCGCCAAGGTGTTCTTGTCAGTGTGAAATATGCACAGGAGTAGCCCGTTCTCCTCATACCTAACGTCATCCAGAAGTGCCAGCACCTTAGGTGTAGTGCTGTTTCCATAGTACAAGCCTCACATAGCACACACTTAAGATCACAGTTGAAATTTCGCCGCATCATTACATCATGAGTTAAAAGCCTTCCCTTTGTTCGAAATTTGTACTTGTTTGAAAACTAACAAAAGATGAGAAAAATAAAAAGAAAGGCACACAATTTAGCTCTTCAAATAATTTCAATCAAGCCTTGTAAATGGCTTAATTAATCAGCAGCAAAGAAAATCTAAAAGCACACAATTTGTGATGCTTGTGCTGTTATGACTGGACAATTAATCATAAGAGTAAAATGAGAAAATATACATTTCTAATAAGATCTGCACCAGCATCTCATGGACATTGAGAAGGTGATTAAGGTATGCACGGGTGGGATCCCTGTTGCACCAATCTGTAGGAAAAGATAAAATGAAAAAAAAATGTAATGTAACTCTTGAATTGTCTAACCAATTTTTTCCAATATAATGTTAACAAAAATATCTTTGGAGACTCCAATTGTGGAATCCAAGTTCTGCCTAATGTATAATCTAGTTATATTGCAATTATAAAACTTTTCAAAAATTAAGTCCAAACCAATTTCTTAATATCAGTCCAGAAATTACAAGTCGTGGTTATGATCAAACCAGTAAGGTTCTGTGATACTGTCATAGTCAAAGTAATTTTTATCTGCTTAAGGACTACATATATGACTTTAAGCAATTTAGTACCAGTTTAATTTGATTGTTTGCTATATCAATTAGATGGAAAATGTTATATTATAGATGGGTCGAATTGTAGTTTGTTTGCACAACTCATGAGGAACTTTGGAATTGAGAAGAGGACACTTGAGGCAAAAGGGTATCGCACTGGAACTTCATATTTAATAAAAACAGCAATTTTCAAACTATCTTAATAAATAGTAAAAAGATTTAAAAAATATATAAAATTTGGTCTCCAAGCACATTTTAATATAGATTAAACATATAACGGTTTGGATCGGCTATTTGGACTTTAAAACTAGAGATATGAGTGCGAATTAAAATAGTACGTTTAATTCGCGAAGTAGCATAGCCTTACTCTGTGTGTGTGTGTATGTATGTATATGTATATATATGTGTATATGCAAATATCTTAACCGTTGGTGGAATTTGCAGGTACCACGTGAATTGAAGTGCCTCCTTTGTTCTCCCTGCCGTTATTATGACCTCATAAAATGAACTAGCTGAGTAAACCTTACTAGCAGTCAAGTTCCACTGTAATTGATCCTCTGTACCTGTCGGAGAGGTATGACAGGATGGCAATCCCCTGATAGCAGCCATTTGTAAGGACCTAGGGTATTAATAGTCGGGCAGGTACGGGTACCCCGGGTATACCCGGGACAGGTACGGGTACGTCTCGGGTACGGGTAGGACGGGTACAAGGGTATACGGGTACGGATATGGCGGGTATATTTTTCAAAAACCATACCCTACCCGTCCTATACCCATACCCGTGTACCCTTGACGGGTAAAGCGGGTACGGGTATGGGTAGAGCGGGTACGGGTACGGGTATTTTTTTTTTTCTGGTTTTTTTTTGCTGTTTTTTTTTCTGGTTTTTTTGTTGGTTTTTTTGTTGGTTAAAAAACAGAAATTAAATCTAACTTATTCAAAATAAATCTAACATTTTCAAAAATAAATCTAACCTATTCAAAATAAATCTAACATTTACAAAAATAAATCTAAAAAACAGAAATAAAAAAAGAAACAAAAAAACAGAAATTAAAAAACAGAAATAAAAAAAAAACAGAAATTAAAAAACAGAAATAAAAAAACAGAAACAAAAAAACAGAAATTAAAAAACAGAAATTAAAAAACAGAAATAAAAAAAAACAGAAATAAAAAAAACAGAAATAAAAAAACAGAAACAAAAAAATAGAAATTAAAAAACAGAAATTAAATCTAACCAATTCAAAATAAATCTAACATTTTCAAAAATAAATCTAACCTATTAAAAATAAATCTAACATTTACAAAAATAAATCTAAAAAACAGAAATAAAAAAACAGAAATAAAAAAACAGAAATAAAAAAACAGAAACAAAAAAAACAGAAATTAAAAAACAGAAATAAAAAAAAACAGAAATTAAAAAACAGAAATTAAAAAACAGAAACAAAAAAACAGAAATTAAAAACGGGTGGGGAAAAAACAGAATTTTTGAATTTTGAATTCGGATGAACAGTAGTCGGGTATCGGGTATGGGTACTCGGGTACTAGGGTACGGGTATAGTCGGGTACGGATAAACTCAGGTAGGGTATGGTCGGGTATTGGTCCAAAAAAACAGGTCCGGTCCGGTTTTTGCCCGTACCCGCGTACCCGAGTATCCGACCCATACCCGGGCTCGGGCACGGGTACCCCGGGCGGCGGGCACGAGTGGGTATGGTCGGGTATACCCTACCCGGGTATTGTTAATCCACTATAAGGACCATGATCGATTCTCCTGCAGCGGTGCTATTTGTGATGCCATATTTGGTACTATCCAGTTATACTAATTAACTTTTTTATTTCGGCAAGAGTAAATTCCTTTTTGTTCGCTCTTTAATTATTTGATCAAAATGAAAAGCAATTTCTTTTGTTACTATGTAGGAGAATATGATTGCGTTCCTCTTCTATTGTTTGAAATTCTTAGTCCCTAAATATTGATTTTGACACTTAATAAGTACGATTCCCATGCAACAGCACAGATGAAAATAAATAATTAAAATGCTGAAGAGAAGGAATCGTACGTTCTGTTCATTAGTTTTCCGACAATGTGTTATTAGAAAGATGCAAAATAACATATATATATATATATATATATATATCCCTTCTTTCAATGTATGCATCAGCGTGCAAGAAACCAAGCATTCATCATGCATGCAATGTCAACTGCAAAGGCAAATCTCGAGGTCTACCGAATTCATTTGTTTAATTTCGTTGATTTAATCGAGTTCAGATCCAATATCCCTTTTCGTGAAGCATGCGCAGTACCATATCGGAGAGAAGCGTGAAGCGAAGTGAAGTTCCTGTGGAGTTCCTGTCACATCTTCTGGTATTCGCCTAGAAGAAGCGGCTAGGTTTGAGAAGATCAGATCGGAGAGAAGCGTGCGTTTTTAAACCCTAGGCGTGCGTTTGAAAGAGGTGCGCGGGACTTAAAATGAAATTTTTTTAGCTTTAGTGTCGGCTGTTTATAAATAGGCGACACTAATAACTGAGAATTAGTGTCGGCTGTTTATAAATAGCCGACACTAATTGTTAAGTATTAGTGTCGGTTGTTTATAAATAACCGACACTAATACATTAGTGTCGGCTGTTTATAAACAGCCGACACTAATTCTCAGTTATTAGTGTCGCCTACATATAAATAGCCGACACTAATATTATTAGTGTCGGTTTTTTGTAAATAACCGATACTAAAGTATTAGTGTCGGTTTTTTAAGGCGACACTAATTGTATGTTCTCCACTAGTGTATCATTAGATCTTATTGAGTTATGACCCTTTTTTTTATCATGTAATTAAACAAGTTTAAACTAGATGTATATTTATTTTACTAAAAATAACAAAATGAAAACTAAATTTTACTACGGTGGTTTTCACGTATAGTAAATAAAAAACCTTAACGAATATTAAAAGAAGTGGTAATTATTGTGTTTATTTTAAAACATAAATTATTTATTTTCTTTGACTTTATAAATTTGATATGTAGTAATTAATATTGTTAATAATTAATAGCGACAACTTGCAAAGAATTAATTTATTGTGTACTTTTGGCGTTTTTTCATTTTATCAAATCAGTGGTTTATTTTAATTATGATATAAGAAATCAATCACCATGATTGTAGAGAATATCATAAGAAAATTTAATTGCAAAATCGGTCAATCAAATTTTGTAATTATTGTGACAAAATCGGTCATAAGTTCTTAAAATGTGTAAATTAAATCAGGGAACCAACAAAGCAAAATTCGTTTGGGTTTCCAAATCTAAAATATTCTAAAAATCATAATGTTATACTGCCTTAAATACTCAAATTGGCAAATTTTGAAGAGGAGATTAAAACTAAAATTATTCTAAATCGTAAAATATTACTATATCTATAAGAACACAATTCATAAAAGAGGAGGGTTCAAATGCCTCCATCATGCCTCCATTTTTAAAAACTTAAATAACTCAAAGTTTACAACTTAAACATCAAAATAAAACCGTTAGATGTGATCTATGTTATTTTCTCTATGTGCCCATAAAAAATTATCACATTTTGATTTTGCTTTTATATGAATCAATAAGTTGAAAAATCAACGTCTAGAAATTATCCACATTTATATATATTTTTACAAATTCAAGATGACAATCAAAACAAAGTTGAAATGCCATAATTTTTTACATGTGCATAGATAAAATGATATAGTTCATATCCAACGTTTTTCTTTTTAATTTTAAGATTTAAATTTTGAGTTATTAAAGTTTTTAAAAATGGAGGCATTTGAACCCTCCTCTTCATAAAATATTATGAAGGGCAGATAACTCTCTCTCTCTCTCTCACACACACACACACTGAACTAGAAAATTTGAATAGGGAGACTAATCTTTCAAATGTTACCACTAGGTGCATTCCTTAATTGGATCTATTTTAATTTTACTTTCTTATGTACATAGTAACCTATTTGTTTTTAATTGTATGTATGAACTTATGATAACAATGAGTATTTATTGATTATGAACTAATTGATACTTTAATTAATCTTGATAACAATGAGTATTTCTTGTTTTTAATTTGCTAGTGATATTTTAATCTTGGTACTTTAATTATGAACTTTTTATGTTAACAAATTATGACACAAAAATTTCAGGAGTCAGTACGTTAATCCTTATTATTTAATTATATACTATTGAGCTGGTATTATATATGTATGTTATTAAATAATTATCTCATTATATATAATTGGGCGAGTATAGCTCCAAACTTAATGACACAATAGATCACAAGGAATACAGTTGAGAACATCGCCATCCGTTCAACAAGGAACGCAGTTTGTATTGATCAAACTAATGCTGACGGCTCATCTACATCACGGATGGTAAAGATCACCACATCTACACCATCTGTTTAATAGCCCAACTGATATGAAAGAGTCAATCAAAACCATCGGTGCCATCAGTTTTTTAAACGCTAACCAATGGTAAAAAGTTCAACATAATTACAACACTGCCACTCTTGACGTACACCATATGTGCGGAAGCACATTCGATGGTAAAAGAGCGATGGCAAAAATGTTTTTTGTAGTAATGCTTGAAATTTACAAGAAAAAAATAAATAGAACAGCTTTTTATTGGCTTAGATTTTAAGAACTTGAAAAAATTGGTCTCTTTATATTATTGCATTATTATATGCTGATGCTTCTTTTAATTATCTTTTAAGTATATGATGTTTTGACATTATTTTGTCATTAAATTTAAAATTCTCTTTAATTCCAAAATCCAATGAAAAATGCTGATAAATTACGTTAACTATTTTTAGTGTGATCATATTGTTTTAACCTGAAGAGAAATAATTGAATTTCAAACATTTTGTAATCTCATCTGAAACACTTCTATGTCTCAAGCAATTGAAATTTATTTGCCCCTAGTTAATTTTATTTTTCGATTACCACAATATATGTTGAGAAAGTTTTATTAATTTGGTAATTTATATCTTCCCAGTGTTTATTCAACATTTTATTTTATACAATTTTGTACGTTATACAGCTCAATTGTCATTTTCATCTACACAATTAAGATAATGTATAATGAGGATAATTCAAATGTCTCCATTTTTTGTGCCTCCACCGTGCCTTGATATTTTAAAACTTTAATAACTCAATATTTTAAACTTAAAAGTCGAAATAAAACTGTTAGATGTGATCTATGTTATTTTTTCTATGTGCTCATAAAAAATTATCACATTTCAATTTTGTTTTTATGTGAATCAATAAGTTCAAAAATCAACGTCTAGAAATCATTCAAATTAGTGCATTTTTAACAAGCTCTTGATAACAATCAAAATAAAATTGAAATGTCATAATTTTTTACATATGCATAGATAAAATGATATAGATCATATTCAACAGTTTTGTTTTGACTTTTAAGTTTTAAATTTTAAATTATTAAAGTTTTTAAAAATGGAGATATGGTGGAGGTACAAAAAATGAAGGCATTTGAACCCCCTTATGTATAATATCAATTATAAAATGCGAGGTCAATACAAAAAATAAAAGGATTCCAAAAATTGAATTTAGTTGGATCCACGCAATGACGATATGATCACATGAATACAAAAAGAAGCGAAATATATATAAGAAAAAAAAAATGTCAACATGCTAACTAAGAATGATTCTAAAATAAATATTTCAGCACCAAACATGCATTGGAGAAATTATTTAAATATATTGTTGCAATTAGACTAAGCAAAAGTTTGACCACTTAAGACCCAGAGTTCACGACTTCTGAGATACCTTCTGGCGCTTAACGCGGTCCATGATAAACGGATGAGATTTATTTAGTTCAGCGAATATGTGCAGCCCAACTAACCTAGCTGTATTTTCAATCACATTTAGCGGTGTCAATGGTATCTTTTTTATATGCCCTCTAATGTGTATTTATACTCAGGCGGGTACGGGTACTCCGGGTATATCCGAGTCAGGTACGGGTACGTCTCGGGTACCGGTATACTCAGGTACAAGGGTATACGGGTAAGGGTATCTCGGGTATATTTTTCAAAATCCATACCCTACCCGTCCTATATCCGTACCCGTGTACCCTTGACGGGTAGGGCGGGTACGGGTATTTTTTTTTTTTTTTTTTTTTGCTGTTTTTTTTTTCTGGTTTTTTTTTCTGTTTTTTTTTTTTTTTGCTGTTTTTTTTTTCTGGTTTTTTGTTGGTTTTTTCTGTTTTTTTTTTTAGGGAAAAACAAAATTTTTGAATTTTGAATTCGGATGAACAGTACTCGGGTATCGGGTACGGGTAAACTCGAGTAGGGTATGGTCGGGTATTGGTCCAAAAAAACGGGTCCGGTCCGGTTTTTGCCCGTACCCGAGTACCCGACCCATACCCGGGCTCGGGCACGGGTACCCTGGGAGGCGGGTACGGGCGGGTACGGGCGGGTATACCCATTAAGAGTATTGTTAATCCTCTACCCTCTATGATACTAGCAGGAGTAGGATTGACTCTATTTAAAATTAGACTGTTGGAATTTACTAACTCAAAAGAATATCATTTGAGTTAATGAAGAAGATACGCATTCGTCTATTCCAGCTAGTGTTTGGTAAATGCCCCCGGGGACCCTACCCGGACCGGTCCGCCCGTGACCGTGCCCGGACCGGACTGTGCCCGTGCCACGGGTATGCACGGGTACACGGGCACACGGGCACGGGTATTAAACGGGCCGGACCCGGTTTTTTGGAAAAATGCCCGTGAGAACCCGGACCCCCGTACCCGTAACCCGTGCCCGTGACGCCCGTGCCCGTGAGCTCGTGCCCGTGAGCCCGTGCGCCCGTGCCCGTGAGCCCGTGCGCCCGTGCCCGTGCCCGTGAGCCCGTGGCAGAATTTTTTTTTTTTTTTTTACTTTTAGTCTAAAATTCAAAATTTTAACTCAAATTCTCTCCCCCATTCTCCCCATGCCCCACATCCTCACTTTCTACCCGGACCCCTACCCTTTTTTTTTTCAGTTTTTTTTTAATTCAAATTTTAATCCCTCCAAACAAAATTCTATAAATATACACTCATTCCTTACAAATTTTCACATCTCTCTCAATATTTTCATCTCTCATTCTCTCAATCTCAATCTCAATATTTTTATTATTCTCCAATTTTAATTTTATTGTTAGAAAAAAATAGTTGTTAATTTAACAAATACGCAAACGCAAACACGCAAACGGAAGCGGAATTACGAAGGTATTCTCGAAGATTTTCCCGCGAAAATAAAAGGTAACATTAATTTTTGTTAGATTAAATTTTGCTAGATTAAATTTTGTTAGATTGAAAAATTGAATGTTAGATTTATTTTTGTAGAGTAATTTAAAAATTAAATTTGACGTTAGATTTATTTTTGTAGAAAAAATTTAGAATTTAAATTGAATGTTAGATTTAGTTTATGTTATATTTATTGAATGTTAACTAATTAGATTTGTTATATTTATTGAATGTTAGATTTATTAAATTTGCTAAGTAATTAGATTTGTAAGATTTATTTTATGTTAGATTTGTTAGATTTATTTAGTTTATGTTAGATTTATTAGATGTGTAGTAATTAGATTTGTTTTGAATATGTTAGATTTTATTTTTGAAATTCGGATTTATTTTTAATAGGTTAATGAAAGATGTTAGATTTATTTTTTTGAATATGTGAAGAAATTTGATTTGTTTTGAATAGGTTAGATTTTATTTTTGAAATTCGGATTTATTTTTAATAGGTTAATGAAAGATGTTAGATTTTTTTTTTTAATATGTGAAGCAATTAGATTTGTTTTGAATAGATTAGATTTTATTTTTGAAATTCGGATTTATTTTTAATAGGTTAATAAAATATGTTAGATTTATTTTTTTGAATATGTAAATGAATTTGATTTGTTTTGAATAGGTTAGATTTTATTTTTGAAATTCGGATTTATTTTTAATAGGTGAATAAAAGATGTTAGATTTATTTTTTTGAACATGTGAAGTAATTAGATTTGTTTTGAATAGGTTAGATTTTATTTTTGAAATTCGGATTTATTTTTAATAGGTGAATAAAAGATGTTAGATTTATTTTTTTGAACATGTGAAGTAATTAGATTTGTTTTGAATAGGTTCGATTTTATTTTTGAAATTCGGATTTATTTTTAATAGGTTAATGAGAGATGTTAGATTTAATTTTTTGAACATGTGAAGTAATTAGATTTGTTTTGAATAGGTTAGATTTTATTTTTGAAATTCGGATTTATTTTTAATAGGTTAATAAAGAATGTTAGATTTATTTTCTTGAATATGTGAAGTAATTTGATTTGTTTTGAATAGGTTAGATTTTATTTTTGAAATTCGGATTTATTTTTAATAGGTTAATGAGAGATGTTAGATTTACTTTTTTGAATATGTGAAGCAATTTGATTTGTTTTGAATAGGTTATATTTTATTTTTGAAATTCGGTTATTTCTATTTTATTTTATTTCTGTTTTATCAATTCTGTTTTTTTTAATTCTGTTTTCTTCTGTTTATTTTATTTATGGTTTTTATTTCTATTTTTTAATTTCTGTTTTTTATTTCTGTTTTTTTTATTACTGTGTTAAGTAATTTATATTTATTTTTTTGAATAGGTTAAAAAAATGACAACTCCTCATCGCGAGTCGGTGGAAAAAACCATCCAAAGATTTTCGACCGATATTTTTGGCCCCGATATGCCACGCAATTATCCACAAAATTATCAACCAAATTATCCTGCTAGTTCCTCCCAAATGCCACCATCTAATTATCCAGCTAATTATCCACAAAATTATCAAAGAAGGGACCAAATGCTAGATTTAAATTATCAACAACCCCCTCAAATGACCGCACCGTATTTTTAAAATAATTGATTTAAGAAATTTTTGATTTATATTTTATTATAACAAAAATTATTGAGTTCAAATATACAACCATGTCAAATGAGTTTAAATTAGTATGAATTTATATTTATAATTTATTGGTTTTCAAAAAAAAAAAAACAGCAAAAAAAACAGCGAAAAAAAAACAGCAAAATAAAACAGAAAAAAAACAGCAAAATAAAACATAACAAAAAAAAAACATAACAAAAAAACAGAACAAAAAAACGCAAAAAAAAACAGAACAAAAAAAAAATAGAATCGAAAAACTGAACAGAAAAACCGCAAAAAAACAGAAACAAAAAACAGAAAAAAAAAACAGAACCAAAAAAACAGAACCAAAAAAACCAGAACAGAAAAACAGAAACAAAAAACAGGAAAAAAAAACAGAAAAAAAAACAGAACAAGAAAAAACAGAACTAAAAAACGAAAAAAAAAACATAACAAAAAAAAATAGAACCGAAATACCGAACAGAAAAACCGCAAAAAAACAGAAACAAAAATCAGAAAAAAAAAACAGAAAAAAAACAGAACCAAAAAAACAGAACAAAAAAACCGAAAAAAAACCAGAACAGAAAAACAGAAACAAAAAACAGGGAAAAAAAAAATAACCGGTCCGGACCCGGACCGCCCGGCCCCCGGTACCCGGACCGTCCTGCCCCCGAACCCGTGACGGGCACGGGTATTAAACGGGTAGGGCAGAATTTTTGAAAAAAAAACCCGTGACGCCCGGTCCGTTGTACCCGTGTGCCCGTGACGCCCGTGACCGTGACTACCCGTGCCCGTGCCCAGGTTTTGCCCGGACCGCCCGGCCCGGCCCGTTTACCAATCACTAATTCCAGCCCTAAATGTGTTAATGTCAAATTTACGTGTTAGACCTAGAGCTGCTATTGGATCGGGTCGGGTCCAAATACTATTATATTTGAACTCGTATCCTAAAAGTGTTCGGGTCCAAATTTCGATCCATATACTTATTTTTTTCAAATCGGGTTGGGTCCGGACCCGGATACCTATCTACCCGTAGATATTTCGGGTCCAGTCTTTCGGTTCCGGGTAGATAGATACCCATAACTTGCTTGTAGATTATTGGGTCCGGTTCGGATACTGGGCGATTCCGGATCCTGAGCGGGTATATGTCACAAAAAAATCAAGAGGAGGGAGAGAATAACTTTTGAAAATAAAAATATTGAAGAAATAATTTTTAGAAAGTAAAATATTAGAGATGACGATTTTCTTTTTCTATGGTTTAAAAAATTTATGAATGAGATACTAATAATTTATAGAAATGACATATTAATGAGAGCAATAAATTTTCATTATTATGCAGAGGATATCAAGGTAAATATTGAAGGATGTATTCATAGTAGTAAATTTTATTTAAAAAATTAATGCGGTTATTATGGAAGGAATAAGTTTGGCATCCATCTATGTGTATAAACATAGCGAATATGTGACTGCATTATATTTTCTCACATTGAAAAAAGTATTAGGCTTACCACAGCTTATGCAAAAATTAATATGCAAAGTTGTATTTTTATATATTAATAGCTATTAATATATGTTTTATTGGGTATTTATACAGGTATCGGGTCAGGTTCGGTTATGGGTCGGATAATTAAATGAAACACATATCCTACCCATTACAGTATCAGTTTTGGTTTGGATCTGAGTCGGATATTAAATTATTAATTTTGTAACTGTACCCATAATTTAATCGGTTATGTTTTTTAAACCATACCCTATGCAAATTAATCGGATCCGGGTCAGATTTGGATAATCGGATAAAAATAGCACCTCTAGTTAGACCTAGAGTTTTTGAAATAGTAAATTTTCATATGTATATTTTAATTTCCAAAATGTTTAAATTACATCTTTAGCTAAAGTACATTGTATTATATATATATATATATATATATATATATATATATAATATAAAAATTATAAAATTTATCCTTTTAAAATTGCAGAAAACTAATATTTGATCTACTAATAAAAACTTCGTGAGAGATTGCAGATTTGAAATCTTGAGAAATTTCACTATAGATATTAAACCGTTGAGTAGCTTTGACTTCCAAACTTTACTCAATTTTTTTTTGTTTAATTAATGTAGTTTTGACGTGCAAGAAACCAAACAACACATGGAGTGAACAATTCAAGGAAGATTGTATAAATTTTATTTTGTTTAATTAATGTAGTTGATCACTTAATAGTTAGTTTATGGCGCACTGGCAAACTGCTAATTTGTAGGTATTTAATTCATTAGTCAAATTCAAAGGCATTTAGGTATACCAAATTCATTTTTATAATTCAGTTTATTTAATCGAGGTCAGATCTATCTGCATCGATCCAACTCGATCCTCATATGTACTCAAACAGAATATACAGGAAATGATTAACTAATTTTCAAATAATGAATGAATTAATTAATTAGTTAAGTACTTCCTAACTTATTATGACTAGCAAATTGGAGACTAATGAATTATATAAATTAAACTATGTAAAGATTAAAAAAGTTCCTTTATCAGTACATTAACATATAAACAGTAGAAAAAATAGCCTTTTAGTATCGGTATGTTATCCATTACCGATAGAAATATAAAATTTCTTATATCGGTAATGGTTATTCTTCTATCGTGTTGATCTCTAGAGGTAGAATCCATTAGCAAATCCAGTTTAAATAACCCAATAGGAGCAAAAACAGTTATGTGGTAGTGTTTCAAATGTGAGGTCAATGTCGAAAAAAAAAACAAAAAAAACAAAAAGATTTGTATTTAGGTCTATCCACGCAATTAGAATCACCTCAAGGAAGGCTATTCCTCTTGATAGTTGGCACCCTGATAACTTTCTGATGGTCATGTCAGAAGGAGATCAAGCTTAATTATGCAGATGGTCCAGCCAGCGAATCAGATTGTTTCCTTATGAAGATGATGGCAACTAAATGGAGAACCAGGGCTGCTAAACCAAATTTTGTGTAGATGAACTTGTTAGCTTTTGCTGTTATCTTTTGGTAGTACCAGCTGAGTTGCAGCTGATGAACATTGCAGTAAGGATAATCTTATTTGTTTTATTTAATGAAATGGGCTGTAATTAAGTTAACCTTTTCTCTAATGAAATGGGCTTTAGCCTCTTTATAAAAAAAGAATAATAATTGAAATAAGATTCACCAACACTAGGAACCAGCAAGAAAATAAACATCCGGTGCATTAAATGAGCAAGGCTTCCGTCGGCTGACAAGTGGGACAATTAAGAGGTTTTTATGATTAATAACGGAGAAAGGTGTAGGTCCGATGCCCATCGGACCTAGTTTGGTTCCGATGGACAAATCTACCATCTAATCTGCTTTAAGATTTGTGTGCATGAATATTAAAACAGACGCGAAAGTTTTGGCGCAAATCCTAAAGCCAATCCAACGGTGATTGAACCCATCGGAACCAAAGCTAGGTCTGATGGGCATCAAACCTACTCCCATTCCTTAATAACGGATCACTTCAGAAAATTAAATTCTGTCACACCCCCGATCCGGAGGTGCGACGATGCAGCCGCGTCTATTTACCATTCAATATACATAACATAAGGCATGGATTTTTTTATGCATTGCCAATAGCATCCATTATTTTTGCCATATCCCAATTTATTTACAATAATTATCTGACATTTTTATAGTGGATGATGTTAGAGATATATTCTCTGCACCCTGTCAGATATAATAAACCCAAATCTCATACCTTTAGGTGGCCCTGTTGTCAAATACCCGGAAGCGCTCTTTATCTTCGTATAATAAACCTGTAACCCACAAGGGGAAACGAGTGAGAAATAATAAATTATTTCTCAGTGTTGATTGCCACTCAGATTATTGGATTCGAAGGAAATCCATATTCAGAATGAAATCACCGCACGAGAAATTATCAGTTCAATTCTATAATGACGAATGCAAATGCTCAATAACAGTATCCAATTGAATAACAAATATTTCAGTAGTAAATCAGAACTCTAGAATCTTATCAGCATAAATGGTTTGGGTCAAAATCTTTTAAACCATAAAGTCAGGTAATGTTTGGAACCTAATCTTTAGAACCATTAAGTCTGGTAACGTACGGTTTCTTAACTTTACAATATCTAGTCTGGTAGCACTGAAAGATATCATACATGTATCTGTCGTGTCAGGACTTATACCATTCTAAATATATTGACACCTGATTAACGGAAACAATACAAAATCCATATCACAATACTGTCACTATCGGAAAGAAAATCAATGATAAGACAGTTACCACAGTTCATTAGTCTTACAGTCACAATTCACATTTATTCAATATCCCCTATCCAACCGGTACTGGATTCAGTTGGGGCCATTCACCATATGTGCATAAGGGTCCTGGAGTAAAGTCTAGTAGCTAGCTAGACTTTACGTATAATAATCTTTTTTCTCCACTATATGGAGGTTCAAGGATTTCAGTATTCAATATTCATTCAATTCAATCACTGTGGTCTCAATCAAATCAATCAATCGATAAACAATATCAACATGACAGTCAACAGACTTACCTGTAATTTAGTTTCAGTTGCATTGGGCTATGCGTAGGATGCAACATTTCAATCAATGCAGTCAATCAAATATTCAAAATGCACAGCGAGTTACGATTTAATTCCTAGTTATGAATCTCAGACTAATCCAATAACCTCGCACCTGATACGTAGGGCAATAGGCAAGATCACTAGCAGTCTTTCCTTCCTGAACCTTTTATATTGTCAATCTTATCTGTTGATTATGCCTACGACAGAATAATATATATATTCTTATCAATATTTATAATCATCCTCATCATTTGTTTAATTAATAACAATACCATTTTAATTAATGCCATCATTTACCCATTATTCTATCATTTTCTTAATCCCTTAATTTATATTTATTTCAATCCAATAATCCAAAATCAAGTCCAATAAATCCACTCCAAATTCATGTATTTAATCCAAATCACCTAACATTACATACATACTATTTTAAAGATTAAGGCTCTGAGTTAAAAATCAAAGTGGAACCAGTTTCTCTATTTTAAAGTACACTAATTATTCAATAATCATTATGCCTCTTGACCACTTTACTTCAAATTATATTATTAATAACTATATATACCTCAAAAGTATCAAATAAGTTTCAAAACAATATATGCTCTAACTGAAATTACTATTCCACACTTTTACAAATACTTTATACATTTTTAATCTAGCATTTTCATGAAATACTCATGAGAAGAGGACTCTTGTTACAAATTTCTATATCCTGTCACAAAAAGGTCCCTGCCCAGGGACTGTTTTCTAAACTAACTTATTTTCTGTCACAGTTCAGTCCTCAAATCCTGTCAGAAATGTATTTTTGCATTTTAGACCCTGGCATTTACCAGAATCCATTCAAGGTAGTATAGGATGCTGGAAATTAACAGAAAAGACCCTTAAACGATGCAGAATTGTTCCAGAATTGTACAGAAAATCAGAAACTTATAAAACAGACCCTGAACAGTATTAGAAATTTATTTTATTTTCATCTCAATCACTACAGAAATTATAGCTATGCACTTGAGATTGTTTAACGAGTTCCAAATCTTTAAATTATAATAAAAAGGAAAGAGGCAAAAAGATAAATACCAATGGGTTCTATTGATGCACCTAATCACAGGCTTTCTTACTCAAATCAAAAGCGGCATACTCAATCAAGCTCAAGTATTTAATCACTAAGAATATTAATTCATATATGAAAATAGGAGAAGTGGAAGAGAGAGAGGAAAAACCCTATGCTATTTTTCTTTTCTTTTTTTTTTTCTTCTCACGGAACAGAGGAGAAGGACCTTTAATTAAAAGGGAATTAAGATGGGATGTCAACCAACATAGGCCGCGTGGCCTTAATGCCACGTTGTTCCATTTTTTTTTTTCATTTCCCATAATTAACCTTCAAGTTTTCTTATTTCACATTTAAGTCCAAAATAATTTCAATAAAATAAAATCCTAAATTTACCAGGTGTTATAAATTCAGTGACGACAATAATAATAATTACAATAACAACACTATTAAATAAATAAATCAATCAATCAATAAAATTTGCGAGTGGAAGATAATTTGTCAAACGTTTTTTAGGGTTAGGGGAATAATACATAGAATGTATATTTTAACAAAAAATTACGTCAAACATGTCATTGACTAGTATACATTCCACAATAAGAAACAAAATGAATATTTAATTCATGAAATAAATAACTTAATTGGTTTTTAAGTTAACTTGAGTAGATTTATGAAAAACCTTTGACTTTTATCTGTTATATCTCTTTAAACACAAGTAAAAATTTATCGACCATAGGTTAACAAATTTTGTTAATTTTATAAATTTTGATCTCATTTTAATAAAAAGTTACAAATTTTTCATATGGACGCATTCCTTGTAATACAGATATCAATGTGAAAAAGAGGATGGGACATTTAAGTTGATGCCACTACCAACTTATGGTACGACGTCGGTACCAGAATCATCATGTAGTTTGGAATATAATTTCAGTTAAATTTTGTGTTATACGTAATAAATCATGCAATTTAGAATGAAATAAATCCTCAAGGATCATGATTCATTGACGTGTGTGTATATATTATGTTTGTCAATCAATAATTAATTACTTATCAATAAAGAAAATACAAATAAAAAATATAGCTTAATAAACATATTCGATATACATTTCGTTATTTATTAAACAATAAATAAATATATTTCAACTCAAAATAACGATTATTAACATGTAATGAAAAAAATAAATTACAAAATATTTAATTAGCATAGTCATATTCTTCCTAAAAATTGTTTAATTAGCATACGATTTGTATTTTTTATAAAAATATAGCAAATTCATATTAGGTTTTCGGTTTCAATTACTTAATAATTGATTTCAGAAATATTCCAAATTTCTTACCAATTTGTCGGTCAGGAAGGCAGGAAGCCCATTCAAATTGTGAGGTAGTTCAATTTCAAATGGGCTGTTTGGCAAGGGCTCTTTAAAAGTGCAGCATTAAATTTTTAATCTTGGTAAATGACCCAAGTACAAGGAAGATGAAGAACAAGGAAATTATATGAGTAAAATATAGATTATAGTTTGTAAAGACTCAAATACACTTGCATATATATTTTTTTTTTCATTTTGACAAATCTTCTCACCATTAATCAGAAAATATCATGTCCGAAAATAGGACATAATCACATTACACGCCATTGAATAGAGGGAAGGTATCTAAGTAAATTAAACCAAATTAACAATTCTACAGAAGATTAATTATCTAAGAAATTTAAACCAAATTACGCATCTTAAAATTTAATTCAACCCAAAATCGGAGGGATAATAAAAAATCGATGCAGTGTGCAACAAAAGATCGATATTATCTAAGTAATTACTAATTACCATAAGAATGAATTTTTTTTTAATAAAGGTTGGAGGTCAAGCCATCCAATTATTTAATATCCACAAAAAATTTTCCTATATGAGTTTCGAACTTGTGACCTCCGAATAAGAATGAATTAAGTACCATGATATGCTAATTAGCCAAATTTGGACAACCAATCATTTGCTCCTACTAGAATTTTTTGTGATATTTTTCCATTTTTCTTCTCTCTTTTTTTCTGAAAAAATCCTTTCCTTGCATCACAAAACAAGCATTCACAAAACAAGCATACCCTCTGTGAGAGCAAGAAATTTTCCCGTAGACTAACACATTCGTTGCTGCTGAGCACAAACAACAACCCTCTGTGATATTACCATTCCACTGATATGCAACTGGTACGACAATCTCTGACGATTATGAAGGGGAAAAAATATGATCCAATTAATGATACAAATAGGGTCTTTTTCCTTATAAACTTGATTGCAACAGTTGGTTTTGTATAAAATAGGTTCTCCTTAGGGTGTTATGATGCTTTATTTTTCTTTGTTAGATTTCTATGTTTTGTGTAGGTAGTTTAATTAGTGAGGTATGTGCTCCATACTTGGTTTTGTAAGTCCTATTTTCTTAAGGAAGGGTGAGGCGAGCTTAACGTTACGTTGCTAAGGATGTCCATTAATCCCACTTCAGAAACAATTGTTCAGCAAGATTAAAGAGTTAAGAGATGTAAACGGCCTTAATCCTCTGTGCCGAACAGGTACATGAAGTTTGGTCAAGATTATTTTTGGTGATGCAGTTGTTTTTTTTTTTAAAGGCACTAAAGTTTGATATCAGATATCAGATATTTGGTATCTAGCTTTTTATATTTGATTTCAATATAAATCGATGAGGAATTAATGACCTCATTTTTTGTTAAAACAAAAAAAATTCCCGACTTGTTTTCTATTACAGAGATTCATATGCACTTTCATATTTCTGCAGAAGCAATACAAGTTCATTTTCACATTATCGATCGTCTGAGAGGCATTGCTAGCACATCCACTTCTAGTGATGAAGCTGAGATGTAATTTACATTGGAAAGCGTAATGTTAAATTGTGCTGATCTTGAACAAAAATCTCAAAGAACAGGTGTTAGGAATTTTGGGTTTGCAATCTGGGCTAAAGTAATCTTTTTGCACTGTATTTTGTTGGGTTTCAGGCCCAAATATTAGACTCAGAAATGAAAAACCTTTGTATTTGTACCTGAAGCTTTAGGCCAGGGGTGCAAACGGATTGGATAATATCCGATCGTATACGGATCCGTATTCGAAAATTTGATATGGATATTCGATATTTGAATATCTGTGTGTAAACGGATACGGATATGGTTTTGAATTATAATTATCCGTATCCGGATAGTAGATATATACTATATAATTTAATATATATTATGAAAATATTTTTATATATATCTACGGATATCTGATATCCGATCCGTATTCATACATATCTGTCTAATATTCGATTCGTATTTGTATCCAAAAAATAAAAACGGATACGGATATGGTTTTACTACTATTGGATACGGATACGGATATGATTTTACTATTATCCGATATGAATCTGATCCGTTTGCACCCCTACTTTAGGCTCAAACTCATGGTAATCAGTGATATTTTAAACTTAATGGAAAACTTTTTTAGAACCGTTCGGATGGTTCTTTAATTTTCTAATTTTTTTTTCGTGATCGCTTGTTTTATCGTTCTCTTTTGAGTTTTTTCAAATAATATGTTGAATGCAGTAATCCTCAACGTCGGATAAATTATATATACTTGTTTATACTTATACTTATATCTGAATATCATAGAAATTACCATGATTTTAAATTACTTAATTCAATATTTTTTAATTATAATAAAATAATTTTAGTTATTGAAAATCATAATATTTTTTTCCATTAATTGAATATCAATAAGATTATTTACACGGCTAACTTAGGATGCAATTTTAATTTATTATACTTATAAAATTTATTTTAGAAAAAATATATATGTTAATTATTAGACATTTATTTATTAGAATTTATAAATACTATTAATTAAAAAATAGTATTGATAATAATTAAGTATTTTAGAAAGAAAAAAAAGTAGAATTTTTCAAGAGTGTCTTTCTCAAATTAAATTTTTCCACAAGTATCACGGCACAACTGAATTACAATTAAATATTCTAATCGATCAGATTACAAGCGTATAATCAAATCGATGTAGTATGGTATGGTTGTCAATCTGTAGAGAATAATAATTGTAACTCTTGGACCATCAAATCACAATCATTCAATTGTCGAACCCTAACCCTAATCGTTCAATTGTAGAGAAATTAAACCCAAAATCGTATTAATTTTAATTAAAGATCAATGTTAAAAAGAATTTCTAGGATTTTGTCTACCGTAATACTTGTATTAATTTTATTCTAATTAGATTATAGAAAATTAACTTTGCTCTTACCTTTTTTTTGGATGATAATTAAAGAGTTACGCTAATATACTAATATTAGTATATATCACGTGATGTACTAACAATCTAAATCACACTTTTCGTGTGTAAACAGTTGATTCAAGCCGTTCGATAAAATTTCATATTAAAATATGGTAGAATGCCATATTTTTTAATTTTAGATTTTATTTACTATTTCATTAAATTAATTAAAGATAAATATAAAAATAATAAAAATGACTAACACTTACATAGTACCTCCATTTCCACCGTCAGTATACATGTCCAAAAAAAAAAAAAAAAAAAAGACGACGACGACCACATAGTACCTCCATTTTCGCAAGATTAAATTTGATTCATTAATTAGGTGTGGTTACATGTCGGACAAAGTTTCCAATAAAATTTCAAAGAAAAAAGAGCCCAGAGATTTATGCACTCATGTGGTATATAACATGTTAAAAGGATAAAAATATTCATTACCTATTAATCTATGCTAGTAGGTATAAAATCATTGCTATTACTAATAAAAACTAGAAATTCTGGTCTCTATTCCATCAGCAAAAAGAAAGAATAAAATTTGCAGATGCTTAGCTGGCTAAAAGGTACCAGCCAAAAAGTTGATAGACATCACATTTTATTACAAAATTATTTATTATATACATCCGCTAAAATTGATGAAACTAGAATAATGGATACCAACCAGACCATAATAGATTGTTGTCTCAAACGCAATCACATCACATCAACAAATTAACAGAAACTATACGCCTACGGGCTTCCAAATAAAAACCAAAACAAAACAAACAAAACAGAAACTACAATAATTATATCTCCATAAGAAAATTCTTCACGACAAGTCGGCAATTCGACTCCGAATTATAACTTAATAATGGTTGGTATATGTTTGACTTTGTCCCATTCCTCCCCCGACTTGTCCTTAATTTTTGAGTAGAGTTTGTGGTCTAACTTCAGCTCCTGTAGGGTGGTCACACACTGTAGGTCGGGAAGAGTAAAATTATCGATAGGTTCAATATGAAGGCACTTGAGCACGGGCAATGCTCCATACTCCACCTTCAATTCCTTAATCCAGCCATGAAAGAGTAGCAGAGTTTGCAATGCAGGGAAACCTCCATTTGTGCAAACTATGGTGTCCTCCTCCGCTCCAATTCTACTCATCTCCAGACACTTCAAACCACGTAATTTCTCAAGTTTCCGCATTGGATCGTTTTTGAAAATAAACAATTCTAGGTGTACCTTGGCTAAGTTTGGAGGTATTTCTCCAATGTCAACACTTGGACAGCGGTACCCTGTGAGATACATGGTGTGTATGTTTTGAAAACTTGGTGAGGTGCTGAAATCAATCATCCCTTTTGGAGGATAAAAGTTAGAAAAGCTCACTGAGAGGAGGTTGTGCAACTTGGACATGAGGTTATGTATCACTATGCCATCATTCTTGTCATCACATCTTAGTTGCAACTCACGAACACCATCGAGGCGAGGTAAGTTTTTTCCCCATGATTTTGGAACAACGAACCATCCAAGGCTTCTTAGGTTAACTAGGTTAGCAGTTGATGACGGTCCCACTATGCCATTGTAGGGAGAAGAGCTTTGGACATGCCTCAAACAAGGGATTTTCCAGAAACTTTTTGGGATCACTCGGATCCGTGCCCTCGATATATAAAAGGTCTGGAGATTTTGCAAATGACCAATCCATGATGGAATTACAGTTACATCAGTCTCTCTCAAACCCAGGTATCTCAAGTGGATCATGTTCTTCAAATTAGTCGGTAGGCTATGTATTATTGCGTTGCTTAGTTCCAAGACTCTGAGTAACAGAAATCCTCTACCAGTGATATCAAAGCCTGTTTCGAAATTTATGAATGTTCGAAGTCTAGGCAATTTGATCTTTCTGAGATCCTGTAGTTGGTTTATGCTCTGTTCGGGAAATGCCAATCGTCGGGTCATGCTTACATCTCCCTTTGCATTTTCCTTCTTCCAGATGAGAAGGAAATCATTTTCTATGGCTTCACCCAATGCAACTTCACGCAAAAGATCGTGAACCCGGATAGACTCGATTGCACCATCAGGTGACCTCTCAACAACTTGAACCAAACATCTATATGTTTAATAGTACAAAAAAGAGAGTTAAATAATAGAAAAAAAAATTATGTTATGTATCAGTTAGCACTCTGTAACCACTGCAAATTGTCAATCAAGTAAGGTTGCAGCTACTAGTACTTGGATAACGGAGTCAGATAAAATATTCTAATAACGAAAACAATATTCTTTATTTTATTTTTTTCTAATTTAGCTCTTTCCAACAATTGATAAAATAATATAGTATCCTTGGGTGCTAAAATTTAAGTTTTTTTTTTATTTTTTTTTTATTTTTTTTATTTTGAGGCAAAATAATTTATAATGTGCTTGAATGACATATTTTTGTTACTAATTAGAGATTCACTGTATATAATCATATACTTTTTATACTATCATTTTATATGATATAATTTTTTCCATAACGAACTGTTTAAGTCTTTTAGAAATTAATAAAAATGGTATAACTGAATTGTTAATTAACATAAGAAAAAGAAGTTATGAAACTTCATAACATAATTTCAATTTCCAATACAAAAAAAGTACTGGAGTTTAGAACGGGTTGCATCTAGGGGTGTACAACGGGCGGGTCGATAATATTTTATTAAAATTTGAATCCAACTCTATTACACCGGGTTAAAAAAATTATTTACTTGACCCACCCATAACCCAACCCAACCCATCTATTTTTTTATATATGGGTTATTACGGGTTAAACGGGTTATAATTTTGATCGAAAATCTATTATATATTTTTCTACTATTTTTATTAAAATTAGGTACAAATAAAAGTGACAAACATAAATAAAATCATATAAAGTTCTAAATATTTATGTCAGTAAATTCATATCCTGAGATAACTAAATATTTATGTTTATATCCGGACCATCCGATCCCGAAGTGAAATACACAGAACCTGTGTGGATTCCGATCAAACGGTTCAGATCTAAATAGAAATATAATATTAGCTTTTTTTAATTTAGGAATAATATAATATTACCTTATAAGTTGATAAGAATTCCATGCATGCATGCATGGTACCCAGAGCTTGAGCAGATGTGGCCAGCGAAAAATTCAGAAATGGAGACTAACAATTAATCATCCAATCAAAAGAACAACATAGTACTTTTTATATTAGCCGACATGTGTAATTACTGCATCCCATCTTTCAAAGGCATGACAAGATTCAGGACAGACCTTCAACCTATATTTAAGACCGGGTCCGGATATAAACGGGTTATTAAGAGCAAATTCATGACCCGACCCAAAGTAACGGATTTGTCAAAATCCAACCCGTACCCGACCCAGTAACATCTCAACCCGGTAAAATACGGGTCGGGTTGGACGGGTCAGACGGGTCGGGTGGGTTGGCAGTATTTTTGTACACCCCTAGTTGCATCAGATGGGTCTCTCTACTGTTCAATCCACTTTAAGATCCATGCACGTCGCTTCAATATCAGTGCGCGTCTGTTTCAAAATTTGTGTCGCTCTACCATGCACGGATCATAAAGTAGATCGGACAGTAGAGAAACCCATCAGACTCAAATTTGAGTCCGATGGGTGTCGGATGCAAATTTAATTTTACAAATGAAATTGGTAAAGAAAACAGAAAAAGAAAACAAAGGTACCATGAGTTTTATAGACATTTGAAGGTCAGAAACTGAAACTTTAGAAAGGTATAACATTCAAAAAATGAATGCGCTAAAATTAAACTTTTTAACCTTTTAATTTTGACCGATTGACTTTATATTAAATTAATTCGAATGTTTAAAATTTTCACATGTAGAAGCATCACTCGTAAGGTAGGTGAATTTCAACGGTTCGGATTTGTCATTTAAAACCGATTTGATGGGTTTTGGAGTTAAGCTCACCAAATACTTTGGTGAGCTTAAGAATACCCTAGTTCTACTCCTGCTATAATATTCATATATTTATTACAGAGTACAGACTGATAGTCCAAACTACAAGTAACATAGAAGTTTAGAGAGGTACATATTCAACTATAATATTCGTATATTTATGACAACAGTACCTTTGCACAAGCTCCTCCAAATAATCTTCAGCATAATCCTCTAATTCCCCTCTATTTTTGGCCTCTATTAAGCCTTCAGCTAGCCACATATTCATAAGGTCTTTCGCTATAATTGTGGAGTCCTCCGGGAAGCAAGCTAAGTACCTAAAACATACGAACCAGCTTGATTCATATATATATAGTTTGGACGGCTCAAGTACTTTGTCTCAAATAAAAGATGGAGGTAAAATCTTCAAAATTTCATTTAAGCCAAGATCAAGGAATTCACAAATAGTGATCCAAGTACCGAAAAGAAAAAATCAAACATTTTTTTCTAGAAAAAAATGCCAAAGGTAAGTAACAGAACAACGTCTGATTAGTAATTAAAGGGGCGGATATAAACTGGCCTCTGAGAAATAGCCAAGGTACTTGGATAACTTTTAACGTAGATGTCACTATTTCAACGTTTTACGAAAAAAAGATCCTTAATTGAAAATGCGAGTATTTTTAAGTAAAAAAAAAAAAAAATGATAATTTACCGGAAGCATGACTTTTGTTGATACGACAAGTCATAATAGCTGGTGGCTAGAATTTTCATGCATTCTCCTTCGCGAACGGTGTGCCAATCCAACCTCTCGAGCACTCCAGACCATTCTTCACGTGTACGAGGTTTACTTGACAAAAGACCACCCAACACAATAACAGCCAGTGGCAAGCAATTGCATTTCTGAACTAGCTTTATAGCAAGATCCTTCACATCTTCCGGACACTCCGGTGAGGGATCGCTGCTTTGCAATGCCTTCTTTAGGAAAAGCACCCAGCCTTCTTCTTCGCTGAGCAAACGAAGATGGTACAGACCTCTAGAATCTGCGTAATTTGCTACATCAATTTTACGGGTTGTCATCAGCACCCGGCTCCCGTTCCCGACGTCGACGAGGCCTTTCTTGAGCTGGGCAAAGACATGGTCGGTCCACACATCATCTAACACAATTAGGTATTTCTTCTCTTTCAACAATGTGTTGACTTTTTCTAATAGAAATTCAGTCTGATCTTCTTGTTTCATTTTATTTAATAGATCAAGATCCTCCTTCCACTCTGTCTCATTTGTAAGTTTCAGGTGTATTTTCTTTAATACATCAAGGAGATTAAAATCTTGGGAGACAGTTATCCATAAGCGAGAATCAAAATGATTCCTCACAGTTGGACTACTATACACTTTTTGAGCAAGAGTGGTCTTCCCAAGACCACCAGATCCGACAATGGAAATCACATACCGGCTTTGGTTGCTCAGCCCATTTAACAACAAATTGATTATATATCCCTTTTCATCCTCAAAACCAACAAATTCACTGTTATCGACATCAGGGAGCACATGGCGTTTAAAAGAATTAGGTTGTGTTCGGAGAAGACTTTGAGAGTGATCTCCATCTCCACTAAGATCTTGTATCCCGAAAGTATCTCTACCTTCAGATATTCTGCCGAGTTTGGCTTGGATCTTAGAAATCTTTTGATGGAGGGTGTAGCGAGCTAATAGCCCGTTCAGTTTGAGACCGAGCGTCCGACGGTTGGCTTTAACAAGGAATGTGTCGAACGCATCGTCGGTCTCATATGCGACATCCCTCACATTACTCACCCATCCCTTGATCCTCTCATCACCTCTGTTCTTTGTGGATTCTGCATCCTTTAGAAAGCACTGCATCTGACCCAGTTGAACCTTCACCTCGTTCACTTTGCTGTCTACTCCGCGCAGGGAGCGGACTTCGTCTACAACTATGTCTGCTAACTTCTTTACCACAGCGGAGACGATCGCCTCCGTCATCTTGCTCTATTGTACTTTTTATAAAAAAAAAATCTTCCTCTATTGTAATATCTCTTTCTAGCCCTTTCGCTCTTATTTTGGTCTGGTAAGATCGATGGAAAGCGTATTTGCAGGTATTTAAAGTAAGAGAGTATTTAACTTGGGACTAAGAGATGGTTTTTCACTTTGTTATATTCGTTTGCTTTTTTTAGTGGAGTTTAAAGCTTTTCTTTAGTGGAGTTTAAAGTGTTACCTGTGAAGATGTTTTTTTTATTTATCTAGATGTGACTTTTGAATCGAAATCAATAACCCAGATCGAAGTTTTTTTTTATTTTTTTTCAGTAACACACAAAAAATATTTTAATTTTTTTTTACAACGGCAAAAAATCTCAATTGACAAGTGTTGATTTGGTTTAATTGTCATAGTCTTTCTAGTCAATTAAATTATATAGTATTTCATCTATTTTTAAAGAAAATATAAAAATATTTTTTAGATTTTAATAAAAAAATAAAAAAATCATAAAATTTTCTAATTAAATAAAAAAATTACAAATTCAAACATTCGGCCTGTTTTACAAATAATGAAATTAACATCCGGTCATTTTTATAAATTTTCAATTATTTTGGATTGATTTACAATATATAAGAATTTAAAGGTTGTTTATATAAAAGCTTAAATTTTTTAAATGAAAAAAAATCCCATCGTGGCACTAAGGCGACGCGGCCTGTGCATGTTGTTGCCACATTTTTCTACCACCGTTAAAACTCCAATATAAGGCGTACGTTATTCTCTATTTTAATCGGATTAAGATAAAAAAAAATACAAACTCAATAAAGAGAGTCCGAATCTGCCCGGGATTACTGAAATTCCAATATCAACTGTTCAAATATTTTCTGTCCAGATCCCGAAAAAAAGTAAGTTTTCATGCACAAATCTCGAGAAAGACTAACGGTTCGAATTGGAATTACAGGGTCCTGTAATTTCCCAAGAATTACAGCAGATTTATTTTCCAATAAAGAAGAGGAGAGAGAAAAATAGAGAAATAAAAGAAGTATTTTTTCATCAGCATTTTGATGTTAATTGTTCCGATTGGAGTTCCGACTATGTCACGTTGATTCTGAACAGTTATTGCAATTCGATTTAAATTATTTGAAATGATCACTATCAGATAATCAAACTTCTCTATAATATATATGTTTGATTTGTGTGATTAAATTGGTTGTTTGAATTGAATTTGAATTATGAGGGTATATTTAACGGAATAATGGGTTTGAGATTCAAATGATTGCGAAATGATGGGATTGTATGTTCCAAGAATGTGGAAATTATTTGTGGTAGACAATCCAAATGTGTGAATACTGTGTGTCTTATTTTATTGATAACTCAGACTCAAATGCTATCACCTATTAAATATGCAGCCATAATTTGATTTGAAATTGTATGGATTAATCTAGTCTTTTTGAATGGTTGTTTAAATAAGTTAATTATAGAGAAGCACGTCGTTAAATAACCGGTTACTGAGCTTTGTAGTTGACTCCGTTTTTTTTTTTTTTTTTAATTTATGTTGTGACGTAGGTTGACGGGACGAATGATGGATGCAAGAGTCCCTCTATTGTCGCAACTCCCGACTTGGCAGCGGGATCATGACAATTTCCAATGTCAAATGAAAGAAAAAAATTATATTACGTGCTAACTGTTGAGAATTTTATCGGTCCATTAATGGATTACTGAGAATCCTGATAGTCCAGAAAAAGATGGACTGCTGATTTTCGACAGTCTGAGTATTTTTATAATTTCCACAAAATCGTGAGGATTTTTATTAATTTTTATTTAATGTTGGATATTAATAAAAATCTGGGTATCTACTAGCTCTACTAACGTAAGGTATTATAATGATTTGAAAAAAAAAAAAAAAAATTGGATTCGAACTCCAGTGAATATAATACGGTCACGAGTTTGTAAATATTCTCTAAACAACTTTACAGAATGGCCTGATGTAAATATCTAACAGGATATTAATTAAATTAATCAAAGACCAACAAATAATTACTAATATAATATTTTAAGGGAAATGTCAATGATTTTTATAAGAGAAAAATATTAAAAAAAAACTGTAATTCAAAATTAAATGATAGAGGATTAATTGTCGGTTTTGTTCCGAATAAATTATTAAATAAATTTTTTTCATAAAAAAATTGTATGCGGCAAATTTAAAATAAATAAATAAATAAATATTTTTTCAGAATATTAAAATTATACATAATTAATAGACAATAACCTAATTAACCGCATAAGAATATCTGCACAATAAGTAGAGTTGTATCGTTTTAAAATATATACTTAAGATTTTCAAAAAAAATATAAAAATATTCCTAAGGTTAAAAATTTATAAAATTATGTCTCATCTCAAATTAATTTCTCAAATTATACTTCTATAATTTTTTCTCAGAAAATAAAAATAAAAATATACTTAATATTAAAAAAATAATTATAAAATGAGGAGGGTTCCAATGCCTCATGCCTTTCATACCTCATCATACCTCATATTTTATATCTTTATTTTCAAAGTCTAAATTGTCGATCCGAACCGTTAAATATGATATCCATACTAAAGTATGGTTAGGGATGAGATTTTATAATTTTTGAAAATTTTTTACTATTACAAAAGCATTGTTTTTTGAACGGTCCAAAAACTGTGATTTTGTACATATCTTAAAAAATATAAAATTTCATCCCATAGATATTTTAGTTTAAATATTATGTTGAGCGACTCAGATCAATAGTTTGAATTTTGAAAACAAAGATATAAAATATGAAGTATGATGATGATATATAAAAAAGTATGAGGCATTATAATCCTCCTCTTATGAAACAGTGTCTCATTCAAAAAATTTGGTAACCTTCCATTAAAATTCTTTGTCTAACAATCACAAGGCAATCTCAATCGGTTGATGCATGGCCAGGTACAATCAATGGCCAGAGACAAAGGATTCTCTTTCTCATTATCCTCACTACTAAATACCATGTAAATTTTTTTGGACTCCAAAGCTCTATTCACCCAGAGAGGATCTGAGCCATTGATTGTCTAAATCTCAGCCACTGATCAAAACACATCTCAATCTCAGCCTTTAATAAATAATTTTGATTTTATATATTTGTTTCATGTTGTCAAGCGTGTAGAAATCTAAATTCAGATAAAATCGTATCCGTTTCAATGTCATACACAATCTCAGCGCCACATATTTTGTTACCTTTTCTTCTCTGTTGCCGTGCGCAGAACGCGCTTTTCTTCTTCCGATGCATAGGGACGCGTTTTACCCTTTTCTTCCCTTCTTCCCCACGCGGCCCCCTCCTTTTTCTCTTTCTCCTTCCCAACTGAGCGACTTCTTCACCGACCCTAGCTCCGGGACGAGGCAAGTGACCTCCGCTGTGCTACTCCGCGCTACGCCTCTCACTTCTATCTCTCTCTCTAGCTTCGAAATCAGTAGCACAACCATTAGCAAGGTGTGACGATCTCTCTCTCTCAGGGTGGGCTGAAACACCTTGTATCCTCTTAATCTCTGACCTCCCCCCTCTCACTCTACTTCTGTCAACGAGGGGGAACGACGACGGTTGTGATGCGAGATTTCCTGATAGAGACGGGTGGATGCGCCGTGATCGACGATGGATTGGCCACCGAGCTCGAAGCCGATTGCGCTGATTTGAATGATCCTCTCTGGTGCGCCAAGTGCCTCATCAGTTATCATCAGGTTTCCCCTTCTCTCTCTTTTTTTTTCTTCATTAAAGTTAACAACTTTGGTTGTACGGTTGTACCAGTTCTGTCAGTACCAGAGATTGTTTTAGGTGGATGATAGGTACCAGCTTCAGGTGGATACGTACATAACATTATCCCATGGATGCACCACAGGTTTTATCAGAATCATGATTTCAAATAATTTGATTCAGTTTGAATTTATCAACGGAACTGTTAATTTGAGTTTTTTTTTTTTAATTTAATACAAGTAAGAGATTATTTATTTATTGGGTGCATCTCCATTGTTGTCTTGGTGCTTGATCAATTTCCAGAGGTTGGAAGCCGAGATTGCTCATACTAAGTTGAAAGTTGTTATTTCCAATTCATTTTTTCAGAAGCTGGAAACAATTTCGTGTTTGTGGAAGGCTCGCAATGAAGAGATTTTCAAGGGTAAAAAGGAAAGAATTGAGGGTATCAAGGTTCAAGCAAGGCTCCTCATGATGGAAAATTGCCAAGTACAGGGACAAGGGGAACCAGGAAGGAGGATATTGGTACCAGTACCAGTACTGGTACGAAGGAATGAGAGGGTGATTTTATATTTTTTTGTTCTGATGTTAGTTTTGTGTTCATATTAGAATTTCAAACTAGCTCCTAAAAAAATCATTTTATTCATTTTATTTCGTTCTTCAAAAAAAATTTTATTCATTCTTAGTTCTTAAACATTTATGTTATTCATTCTTAGTTCTTAAACATTCATGTTATCACTGTAACTCATAAAATTAAAGACATTTTTAAACCATCTTTTATGCAATTTAGAAATTTAAAAATTATTTTTGGTGACATTGTAAGTTTATAATCTAAAAATTAGTGAATAAATATTTTGTTTCCCGTTGCAAAGCACGGACACTTGACTAGTAAATCATAAAAGGAGAATGGGGTGTTACACCCTCATTCCCTGTGGCCGATTGAAGATGAAGGGACTTTATTTTTTCATATGACGTCGGCTATCGTCATCCCACAAAAATTCATTTTTCGGTCAGAACCAACGGTCGATCTCGCGCTTAAAAATGCTCCCTCGCGCTCTCCATTAGTTGATCAATTCGACAGGTGTAATTCCCTCCTGCCTTCGCCACGTGCTCCTCCCCGCTACGTGTTCCTCGCTGCGTTCTTGCCGACCTCTTCTGTTGTTCTTTGTCGTTTGTTCCTCTCCTCAGACACAACGGCTCCACTTTACCTCACTACCTCTTGCTCCTCCCCTCTTCCCCTATCTCCTCTCGCCTTCGCCAAACTACTTCTACCTTAAAGAGCTCTACGCTGTCTACTCTTCCTGGACTTATTTTCTCCGCTGGTGAGATTTTCTCAACTTATTGCTGTATTTTTCTTTAAACGTCCTAGAATTAATGTAGATGAAAAATGGCCAGTTCAATTTTCCTTTACTTCAATTTAATTATTCATCTTCCTCCTTTTTTTTTCCTCTATTTTTCTCCTCCAAAATAATCAATTGCTTCATGTTGGTTTCCTCTTTGCAATACTCAATTTTCACTTAATCCTTTCTAATTACTTATAGTTGTCGAACAATTTTCAGCACAGGTTCTTCGTCCTTACAAACCTCAGCAAAATAAGTAGTTAATTTAAGGTTAGATTTCCTACTTCATAATCAACTTGGAGCTATTGTTGTCCTCCGACTAATTTGGGCTGGTTGAACTACTAACTATTGAAACAATAGAAGCCACTAAGTTGGAAAACACTTCAAATTTACTAAAATTTCCCAGGGATTTACAACTTCCAAAGTCCAAACCGTGTCAACCTCTCCGTACAATGCTATGCTCCACTCCCCACATTGTCTCACAAAATAAGAATTAAGCTTCATTGACTAACCTTTATATTTCCTTTGTTTGAAATGTTGGAGCATTCCTTCAAAATTATGAATTTCTTCTTTTATTGTGACCACAGGTTGACGCAAGGTGGGGAAGGCCGACCTAGAATGCGTTAGTGCCGATAAGTCTCATCCAAATCTCAAATAGGAAGTGCCATTAGGTAAACGTTCTTATTCCTTGATATTTTTCCCTTTCTGCTTCTGGATGTGAACTGAAATTGGGTCAGGTTTATCTATTGTTAAATTGGGTCTTCGTGTTCAAACCACAGAATTGCATCCTGTTTTCTACTCGCCACATGTTGTCAAGCCATTTGTCATTGTACCAATCGATTTCTATCAGATTCAAAAATTTGTTCATCAGTGATTGGATTTTTAATTTCCCCTTGAAATTTGATCATGGTTGATTAGAAATTGGTACCAACTTTTCAACCAAGTTGATGTTCAAGTGAAGTTCAAGCACATCTGAAGCAAGTTTCATGAAAGTGAAAACTGGGTTTTCTTTGTATATTTCACCAAAAGCCTTCTGCTAAAATTAAACTTTTGGGTAGCCAGACCAGAAACACAATTCAATTTGTGTACATTGATATAAATTTGGCTCAATGTTTAAAGTGCTCTTTGATGAGAGGTGATTTTCTACCTATCTAAATTTTTTGATCTCCAAGTACATTTTCATATTGACATTATATTGAGTTGTTCGGATTGACTGTTTGGACTTTGAAAAATGAAATATGCATCCATAGCACGGACTGATCCGCACTTTACAAAGTACTGTAGCCTCACTCAATATATTGATACTTACATTTTCTAAACAAACGATGACCACAATGACCAGTACAATAATATATATATATATATATATATATATATATATATATATGACACTAACAAATTTTTAGGTGGCACCAAAACAAATCTTGGTCAATAAAAAAAAACCCATGAAAATTCATTGTAAACACTGGGAGCAAACCGGTATTGAACTGGTATCTTTATGTATAGATATTTCACATGGCAAACTATGACTATCTAGTAATAATTTATGCTTTCAAAGAAATGATCAGCAAAAGTCAGCAGCTTCTTTGGATGCTATCAAAAATTTCTTTATGGTATTTTCGGTTACTGGTTTTGAATGGTAAGAACATAAACATTAGGGTTGGACTGATTTGTCTGTAATTAAGTTGTAATTAATTTGTTTGTACAGGATGGATAAACTGATTCGTCTGTAATTAATTTTGTTTGTACAAAGATGGATTGACGAGAAAGAAACTACATGTCTCATCACTCTCCTTCACAGAACAACTTCAAATTACACAGTACAGTTTCTCATATGTGCGCTTCCTCATAGAGTAAGTCTTTGTTATCTAAATATTTCCTTCCTTACCTTTCTATAATTCTACCATATTAAAAAACTGAACAAATTTTGTAGTGTTTATATAGGTTAGGGACTGAAAACTGAAAATAAAAAAGTTCCTCTATCAGCTTCTCTCTATAATTAAATTGAAAGTTCATTATGATAAATTGACACGTGATTGCAAGGAATCTATGCACAGAGTTGATGTCGTCCCCTTTTATTCCATTTTCATTTTTACTGGAATTTATATTAACCTTCTCCTGCTAATTAGAAGCAGTTCAATTCCTCGTATTTCCTGTACAATATTCGTTACTATTTAATTTCCCTTCTTATAATAGAGAAGCAAATATAGGAACTTTCTTATTTTCAATTTTCTGTCAATTGGTACAACACACACCAGAATTGGACACCAAGTGGTACAGAGAGATCAATAGCTACCTCATCAGCCTAGGTGAATGCTCCACTGACCATTGCCCCAAACTTCTCCGACTATGATCTGTTTGTTCACGGCTGAAGCATAAGCATGAGGAAAAATATAGTCAAGAGTGAAGTCACCAAGCCATCTGTCACTCCAAAGAACAATGTCATAGCATGTACCCACTGAATTATGTAAATACATGTTTTCTCCAATATGTAACTTCCGGCAAGTACATTGTGCATTGATAGAAGTCCACAAATTGTAGGGCTATGCGAAAAGAAGCCAGTTGCAATATCAGAGAAAGGTGCTCACATCATCACCTTCATAAGTATGCTTATGCTGACCTACAGTATTGAATCATATAAATTTCTCCCTCTGATTATTTGTAATACACAAAATATTGTTCATCTACAAAAGTTGGATTAACTGATTTTTCCGTTATTAATTTTTTTTGTACAATATGGAGTGATGATTACAATTTCTCCTCCTTTTTAACTTTCCATACACCACTTTTATTTGGTTTTTAATCGAAGTATCAAGTTGTATAAATATGAATCTATTTATTGTTTAATAGTAATTTTGACTGCCCATATATCCTATATTCCTATGCAGTCTATTCATTGCTTCTATGCACTATGTTCTCCCTATTTACGTAGTCAATGCACTTTCTGAAAAGAATATGCACCAAAGAAGGAAACAAAATTGTACTCCAAATAAACATACATCAAAAAAGCAATTGCGGAGGAGCTGCAACAAGGTAACTAGTTATATGAGTAAAATATAGACTACAGTTTGTAAAGACCCAAATATCCTTGCATTTTTTTTTTCACTTTGACAAATTTCCTGTAGACTAACACATTCGTTGCAGCTGAGCACAAACTGGACAGAAACTTTTTTCTCTTTTTTAAAACCGTTCAGATGGTTCTTTAATTTTCTAATTTTTTTTTTTTGATCGCTTGCTTTATCGTTCTCTTTAACTTTTTTCAAATAATATGTTGAATGCAGTAATCCTCAACGTCGGATAAATTATATATACTTATTTATGAGGTGGGCTACGGTGAGTTGCGAAGTAAAACGTGTTTCTACTTCACGCCGTATTTTTATTTTGAAAGTCCAAATGACCGATCCGAACCGTTAGATATTTAATCCATATTGAAATGTACTTGGAGACCAAAGTTTACATTTTTGGAATTTTTTTACTATTTATTAAGCATTTTTGAAAATTGCTGTTTTGCTGTAAACAGTAAAAAACAGTAAAATTTTCTGGACCATCAGATCAGCGACTTTCAAAATTGCTTAATAAATAGTAAAAAAATTCCAAAAAATATAAAATTTGGTCTCCAAGCACATTTTAATACAGATAACAAGATGAACGGTTCGGATCGACATTTTGACCTTTAAAATCGCAAAATATAAGCATAAAGTAAAATAGCCGCTTTACTTCGCAACTCACCGTAGCCCACCTCCTTATTTATACTTATACTTATATCTGAATATCATAGAAATTACCATGATTTTAAATTACTTAATTCAATCTTTTTTAATTATAATAAAATAATTTTAGTTATCGAAAATCATAATATTTTTTGCCATTAATTGAATATCAATAAGATTATTTACACGGCTAACTTAGGATGCAATTTTAATTTATTATACTTATACAATTTATTTAAAATATATATATGTTAATTATTAGACATTTATTTATTAGAAAATAGTATCAATTAAAATAGTATTGATAATAAGTATTTTAAAAGAAAAAAAAGTAGAATTTTTTAAGAGTGTCTTTCTCAAATTAGATTTTTCCACAAGTACCATACTACCATAGTACAACTAAACATACATCGGTAGACTTTGAGATGCGTGCAAACAATATTTAATTCACTCGATGGAGAAGATGTTTGTTTTAATTAAACTTTTATGTCGGTTTCTGATGGGTACAGTGAAAATCGTAGATAATAAAATTTACAATTCAATATTCCAATCAATCATATTACAAGCGTATAATCAAACCGATATAGCATAGTATGGTTGTCGATCCATAGAGAATAATATTTGTAACTCTTGGACCATCAAATCACAATCATTCAATTGTCGAACCCTAACCCTAATCGTTCAATTGTAGAGAAATTAAATCCAAAATCGTGATAAATTAATGAGCAATGTTAAAAAGAATTTCCAGGATTTTGTCTACCATAATACTTGTATTAATTTTATTTTAATTAGATTATAGAAAACTTTGCTCTTACCTTCTTTTTTTTTTTGAGGAGGGATCCAATTACACTCTTTATTTTCAAAATTTTAAGAGTTCAAATAGTCGATCCAAACCGTTCAACATAATAGATATATTAAAATGTGCTTCCAGATCAAATTTTATATTTTTTTCGAATTTTTTACTATTTATTAAGTATTTAACAAAATCGCTATATTCAGACCATTGAATTTTTGTACCCATCTTAATAAATAGTAAAAAAAATTAAGAAAAAATGTAAAATTTAATTTGCAAACACATTTTAACATATCTATCATGTTGAATAGTTTGGATCGACTATTTAGACTTTAAAAATATAGGGTGTAATCCGGTGTCACCAAAGAAAGATGTAAGTGTGGATCCCTCCTCTGTTTTTTTGGATGATAAATAAAGAGTTACGCCATATTTTTTAATTTTAGATTTTATTTACTCTTTCATTAAATTAATTAAACATAAATATAAAAATAATAAAAATTACTAACACTTACATAGTACCTCCATTTCCACCCTCAGTATATATGTCCAAAAAAAAAAAAAGTAGACAACGACGACAACAACAACAACATAGTACCTTCATTTTCGCAAGATTAAATTGGATTCATTAATTAGGTGTAGTTACATGTCGGACAAAGTTTCCAATAAAGTTTCAAAGAAAAAAGAGCCCAGAGATTTATTCAATCATGTGGTATATAACATGTTTTTTTTTTTTTGAAAACTTGACAGTAGCTGCCAAGGTTCATGAGGGGGAATCGAATTCTCGATCTTTGAGTATAACAACTCTATAACGTTTTCTTAGCCAATTGTGCTACTTTACCTTTATCGGTATATAACATGTTAAAAGGATAAAAATATTAATTACCTATTAATCTATGCTAGTAGGTATAAAATCCTTGCTATTACTAATAAAAACTAGAAATTCCGGTCTCTATTCCATCAGCAAAAAGAAAGAAAATTCGCAGATGCTTAGCTTGCTAAAAGGTACCAGCCAAAAAGTTGATAGACATCACATTTTATTACAAAAATTAATTATTATATACATCCGCTAAAATTGATGAAACTAGAATAATGAATACCAACCAGACCATAATAGATTGTTGTCTCAAACGCAATCACATCACATCAACAAACAGAAACTATACGCCTACGGGTTTCCAAATAAAAAACAAAACAAAACAAACAAAACGTACACAAACTACAATAATTATATCTCCATAAGAAAATTCTTCACGACAAGTCGGCAATTCGACTCCGAATTAAAAACTAATAATGGAAACTAGTAATGGTTGGTATATGTTTGACTTTGTCCCATTCCTCCCCCGACTTGTCCTTAAATTTTGGGTAGAGTCTGGGGTCTAACTTCAGCTCCTGTAGGGTGGTCACACACTGTAGGTCGGGAAGAGCAAAATTATTGTATTTTTCAATATGAAGGTACTTGAGCACGGGCAATGCTCCATACTCCACCTTCAATTCCTCAATCCAGCCCAAAGAGAGTGTCAGATTTTGCAATGCACGGAAACCTCCATTCGTGCAAACTATGGTATCCTCTTTCACTCTAATTCTACTCATATCCAGACACTTTAAACCATGTAATTTCTCAAGATTTCGCATTGCATCATTATTGAAACTAAAAAAGTCTAGTCGTACCTTGGCTAAGTTTGGAGGCATTTCTGCAAGGTGAACACATGGATGGCCGAATTTTTCGGCCCCTGAGAGAAACATGGTGTGTATGTTTTGAAAACTTGGTGAGGTGCTGAAATCAATCATCTCACTTAGAGGATAAAAGGCAAAAAAGCTCACTGAGAGGAGGTTGTGCAACTTGGACATGAGGTTATGTATCACTATGCCATCATTCTTGTCATCACATCTTAGTTGCAACTCACGAACACCAGGGATGTTAGGTAAGTTTTTTTTCCATGATTTTGGAACATTGAACCATCCAAGGCTTCTTAGGTTAACTAGGTTAGCAGTTGATGACGGTCCCACTATGCTATTGTAGGGATAAGAGCTTTGGACATGCCTCAAACAAGGGATTTCCCAGAAACTTTCTGGGATCACTCTGATCACTGCCCTCGATATATAAAAGGACTGGAGATTTTGCAAATGACCAATCCATGATGGAATTACATCTACATTAGTATCTCTCAAACCCAGGTATCTCAAGTGGATCATGTTCTTCAAATCAGTCGGTAGGCTATGTATTATTGCGTTGCTTAGTTCCAAGACTCTGAATAACAGAAATCCTCTACCAGTGATATCAAAGCCTGTTTCGAAATTTATGAATGTTCGAAGTCTAGGCAATTTGATCTCTCTGATATCCTGTAGTTGGTTTATTCTCCTTTCGTGAAATGCCAATCGTCGGGTCATGCTTACATCTCCCTTTGCATTTCCATTCTTCCAGATGAGAAGGAAATCATTTTCTATGGCTTCACCCAATGCAACTTCACGCAAAAGATCGTGAACCCGGATAGACTCGATTGCACCATCAGGTGACCTCTCAACAACTTGAACCAAACATCTATATGTTTAATAGTACAAAAAAAAGAGTTAAATAATAGAAAAAAATGATGTTATGTATCAGTTAGCACTCTGTAACCACTCTAAATTGTCAATCAAGTAAGGTTGCAGCTACTAGTACTTGGATAACAGAGTCAGATAAAATATTCTAATAACGAAAACAATATTCCTTTTTTTCTAATTTAGCTCTTTCCAATAATTGATAAAATAATATAGTATCCTTGGGTTCTAAAATTTATGTTTTTATTTTTTTTTATTTTGAGGCAAAATAATTTCTAATGTGCTTGAATGATATATTTTTGTTACTAATTAGAGATTCACAGTATATAATCATATACTTTTTATACTATCATTTTATATGATATAATTGTTTCCATAACCAACTGTTTCAGTCTTTTAGAAATTAATAAAAATGGTATAACTGAATTGTTAATTAACATAAGAAAAACAAGTTATGAAACTTCATAACATAATTTCAATTTCCAATACAAAAAAAAAAGTGCTGGAGTTTAGAACGGGTTGCATCAGATGGGTTTCTCTACTGTTCGATCCACTTTAAGATCCATGCACGTCGCTTCAATATCAGTGTGCATCTGTTTCAAAATTCGTGTCGCTCTAACATGCACGGATCTTAAAGTAGATCGGACAGTAGAGAAACCTATCGGACTCAAATTTAAGTCCGATGGGTGTCGGATGCAAATTCAATTTTACAAATGAAATGGATAAAGAAAACGGAAAAATAAAACAAAGGTACCAGGAGTTTTATAGACATTTGAAGGTCAGAGACTGGAACTTTAGAATGATCCTTAATTAAGCTTTGATTAAAATTCTCGTATGTATATTATATTATATTATATTAAGATGTGTTTAAAATTTAAACTCTAATTAAAATGTAGTTAAATGTTTGTGTTCAATAATGAAATGTTTGTTAATTTCTTATATATATATATATATATATATATAGTAGCTCAATATGAAAATTATTATCTATCCTTTAAAAGTACGTTAATTGTTATTAATTATTTGAACATAATGCATGTATATAAAAATTCATAGGCCCGGATATTTTGGGATAGGATAAACACACCTAACCTTAACGTTCAAAAAATGAATGCACTAAAATTAATTTATTAACCTTATAAATTTGACCGATTGACTTTATATTAAATTAATTCGAATGTTTAAAATTTTCACATGTAGACGCATCACTCGTAAGGTATGCGAATTTCAAAGGTTCGGATTTGTCATTTGAAACTGATTTGATGAGTTTTTGAGTACCCTAGTTCTACGTACTCCTGCTATAATTTTCATAAATTTATTACAGAGTACAGACTGATAGTCCAAACTACAGGTAACATAGAAGTTTAGAGAGGTACATATTCAACTATAATATTCGTATATTTATGACAACAGTACCTTTGCACAAGCTCCTCCAAATAATCTTCAGCATAATCCTCTAATTCCCCTTTATAATTTTCGGCCTCTATTAAGCCTTCAGCTATCCACATATTCATAAGGTCTTTCGCTATAATTGTGTAGTCCTCCGGGAAGCAAGCTAAGTACCTAAAACATGCAAACCAGCTTGATTCATATATATATATTTTGGACAGCTCAAGTACTTTGTCTCAAATAAAAGATGGAGGTAAAATCTTCAAAATTTCATTTAAGCCAAGATCAAGGAATTCACAAATAGTGATCCAAGAACCGAAAATAAAAGATCAAACATTTTTTTCTAGGAAAAAATGCCAAAGGTAAGTAACATAACAACGTCTGATTAGTAAAGGGGCGGATATAAACTGGCCTAGCCTCTGAGGAATTGCCAAGGTACTTGCATAATTTTTAACGTAGATGTCACTATTTCAACTTATTACGGAAAAAAGATCCTTAATTGAAAATGCGAGTATTTTAAGTTAAAAAAAAAAAAATATGATAATTTACCGGAAGCATGACTTTTGTTGATACGGCAAGTCATAATAGCTGGTGGCTAGAATTTTCATGCATTCTCCTTGTTCAACGGTGTGCCAATCCAACCTCTCGAGTACTCTAGACCATTCTCTATGTGTACAACGTTTACTAGACAAGAGGCCACCCAACACAATAACAGCCAGTGGCAAGCGATTGCATTTCTTAACTAGCTTTATAGCAAGATCCTTCACATCTTCCGGACACTCCGGTGAGGGATCGCTGCTTTGCAATGCCTTCTTTAGGAAAAGCACCCAGCCTTCTTCTTCGCTGAGCAAACGAAGATGATACACACCTCTACGATCTGCGTAATTTGCTACATTAAGTTTACGGGTTGTCATTAGCACCCGGCTCCCGTTCCCGACGTCGACAAGGCCGGTCTTGAGCTCGGTAAAGACACGGTCGGTCCACACATCATCTAACACAATTAGGTATTTCTTCTCTTTCAACAATGTGTTGACTTTTTCTAATAGAAATTCAATCTGATCTTCTTGGTGCATTTCCTTTAATACATCAAGAACCCGCTTCCACTCTATCTCATTTGTAAGTTTCAGGTGTATTTTCTTTAATACATCAAGGAGATTAAAATCTTGGGAGACAGTTATCCATAAGCGAGAATCAAAATGATTCCTCACAGTTGGACTATCAAACACTTTTTGAGCAAGGGTAGTTTTCCCAAGACCACCACATCCGACAATGGAAATCACATACCGGCTTTGGTTGCTCTGCCCGTTTAACAACAAATTGATTATATGTATCTTTTCATTCTCAAAACCAACAAATTCACTGTTATCGACATCAGGGAGCACACGGTGTTTAAAAGGATTAGGTTGTGTTCGGGGAAGACTTTGAGAGTGATCTCCGTCTCCACTATGATCTTGTATCCCGAAAGTTTTTCTACCTTTAGATATTCTGCCGAGTGTGGCTTGGATCATAGAAATCTTCTGGTCGAGAGTCTGGCGAGCTGATAGCCCGTTCAGTTTGAGACCGAGCCTGCGACTGTTGGCTTCAACAAGGAATGTGTCGAACACATCCTCGGTCTCATATGCGACATTCCTCACATCACGCACCCATCCCTTGATCCTCTCATCACCTCTGTTCTTTATGGATTCTGCATCCTTTAGAAAGCACTGCATCTGACCCAGTTGAACCTTCACCTCGTTCACTTTGCTGTCTACTCCGCTCAGGGAGCGGACTTCATCTTCAACTAGGTCTGCTAACTTCTGTACCACAGCGGAGACGATCACCTCAAACATCTTGCTCTATTGTACTTTTATCAAAAACAATTTTGCTCTATTGTAATATCTCTTTATAGCTCTCTCGCTCTTATTTTGGTCTGGTAGGATGGAAAGCGTATTTGCAGGTATTTAAAGTAAGAGAGTATGTAACTTAAATGGGACTAGGAGATGCTTTTTCACTTTGCTGGGCGATACCCGGGGAACACTTGTACCGATTAATTGGACCAAGAATACTCTTTGGGGATAAACGGATATCAAAATTTAAAACCATATCCGCCTTAAACGGATACGGATACAGATACAGAGCGGATAATCTATGGATACGGAATAGATAATTTATGGATACAGATTCGAATACAAATACGAAACGAATAATTGTCGGATAATTGAGTTATGCATTTTAAGATACAAAAGAGTAACTTCTTGTTGTCTTGAAACAATGACTAAAACCAATTTAGCAGAGACTAAAACCAATTTAGCAGAGACTAAAAGCATACTACATTCACAAGTTAAAGTCTTGAAGAAGAATAGAGAGTGAAGAAATGAAGGTAAAAAAAAAAAAAACAAATTGCATTATTGTAATGTCATCACTAGCTAAAAAGAGATTAAATTGAAAATCATATCGTAGTATCATTTATACTACAACTAAGACTGAAATGAATATAGAATAATATATAACAACTTTTATCCGAAACAATAAAGTCAAAGCTAATTGGAGTAATTTCGGATTTAGATAATTGCGGATACAGATACGGATATTCACCTTTATGAAATTACTCGTATCCGTATCAGCCATCTTTTCATCATATGGAAAAATTATCCGTATCAATATCTACAATTAATTTTTTTTTTTCAATTCTCTTGTTCTTCTTTATCTCAATTATGTCTTAAATTTTCTAAATTCTTGTTATTTAGCGTTAATTGAGGAACCGTTTCAGATAAGAAAGAAAGAGAATTATTTGTTAACCGGATCCAATCAAGCAAGTCTTCCAATATCTTTATTGGATAAGATAAAGGTTATTTTTCCACCCTAGAGGTACTTTTTCAACTAGTCAGCATAGTTTAATATAAGTTTTTTCTAACAATTTAATTGGAAATGAAAGGAATTCATGACCACCCTAGGATACTTTTTAACTAGTCACCATAGTTAGCAAGTAGTTTACCAAAAAAAAATCTTCCGTCTATTTTTGCTTCTTTTTTTTTTTTTGGCCGACATATTAAGCTATCGAATTAATTAATGAATCATAATGTTACTTGTGATGTATTCGTGAGATGTAAACTATATGGTACCGGTTAGGCATGGATATTTCTATACCTATATCTACTTGGAGTTAAGAGTTAACCGTACAATTGCATTAAGTTTGTATATATTCCACTATTAATTATGATGAAGGATTTAAATTTCTTTATTTTTTGTGTTTTCATTATATTTCTATTTGTAGAACTACAATAATTTAATATTTAAAACTTAAATTTTAAAATAAAATCGTTATATATAATATATTATTTTCTATATGCAAACGTTAACTATAGATCATGACATTTCGACTTTGTTTTGATTAATTAGAATTATAAAAATATACTAATGTGGATAAACTATATTAGATTTTATATCTAAAAAAAAATTAACTTAGATTTTAAGAAACGGAATTATAAAAATTAAAATAATTGTTGTAATGTACTTTTTTTACAATTGAACAGATAAAAATTATTTCATTTGATAGAGTTGGTTTAATGTACTTTATGAATTATTTAATTTCATGGGTTTATGTTTTTATTTTTAAAGTCAGTCTAAATATATCCGTTAAACATAATATTAAAATATTCGTGAAAATTAAATTTTATTTATATATATAGAGAGAGATAGGCTAATATGCTTTCGGTAGCACTTCGGCCGAAGTGCTACCGGTCCAATTTTCGATTTTTAAAATTCAAACGGTTGATCCAATTACCGTTCATCTTATTCTCCATATTAATATCTGTTTGGAGACCAAATTTTACATTTTTCTGAATTTTTTTACTATTTATTAAGCCACTTTGAAAATCGCTAATCCAATGGTTTTACTGTTTTGTGCAGCCACCGTTGGATCAACAATTTTGTAAAAAAATTCAGAAAAATGTAAAATTTGGTCTCCAAGTAGATATTAATATGGAGAATAAGATGAACGGTTTGGATCGACCGTTTGAATTTTAAAAATAAAAAATTGGACCGGTAGCACTTCGGCCGAAGTGCTACCGAAAGCATATTAGCCTATCTCTCTCTCTCTCTCTCTCTCTCTATATATATATATATATATATATATATATATATATATATATATATATATTTTACATTGGTAAAAAATATATTAATTCAAAAGATTTTGAACTATTTAAAAACAATGATATTCTACCTAAAAGAATACTAAAAAATCCTAAAAAAAATATATAATATTAAATTTGTAAGCACATTTTAATAGTTTAATATGAAGATCAGTTGGACAATTTGAATCAACAATTTAAATTTTAAAAACAAAAATATGAACTTGAAGTCAAACGTGACCACTTCATAAAATACAATAGCACAACTCCAATTATAGTAATTTATCTGAAAATATACAAGAGAATTTCCAGATCTCCCATTCTCGCTGTTCCCTGATTTTATTCCTCTTTTTTCCACCAACCCACAAATTGAAGAAAAATACAAAAATTAATGTACCGGTCAAAAAGAAACTTCCATTTGTACTTTGCATGTATTTTCCATCCAATCTCTTATCTTTCATTACTGTCCATCAGTGGAGATATTTGTCCGTCTTATCTTTGATTATTTTTACTAAAAATACTAAGAGATAATATTAGGGATGTAAACCGAGGGGATTCGGAGCGGATAATGCTAATACTATATTTGTATCTGTCTTTCTATGAGCAGATATGGATACGGATAGTAAACGGATATCAAAATTTAAACCATATTCACCTTAAACGGATATAGATATGGAGCGGATAATCTATGAATACGGATATGAAATGAATAATTGTCAGATAATTGAGTTGTGCATTTTAAGATATAAAAGTGTGACTTTTTGTTGTCTTGAAACCAAGATTCTAAATAGCATTTATCGCGTCATAGCGGGAAACCTATAAAAAAAGCTATAGCGAATAGTGTCACTATAGCAAAAGCTATACCACATAGCATTTTCTTATTTTTATAAAAAATATATCATATATTTGTACTAAATATCAACATTATCTAAGTCTCATAAAACAATAAATAACATCAAATTGATTAAAAAATTATAATATTCATATTGAACTAATACAAAGTCCAAATTACGACTCAAAATATCTATAGTAAACATCATGACATAATCTATCTTTTTTACATTTAAATTTCAAAATAACCTCAATATTGAAAAATATCAATAAGTTTATGGTGACGCCGGGTATTAGACCCTTATCCCCGAGGGGGCTGTTTGCGCTACCAGCAGCCCGAGTGGAGCGACGGCGGGGACCTAGTATGTTGAATCTCGACCAGGCTCGTGTCCATTTGAAACTGGCGTAATCCCCCTCTGGTTTTGCCTCATGCTTGTTGCCTCCAGTGTAATGATAGGGAGCAGCAGGAATAGTAGTTTTATTGGGTGTTCACTGCTACCTTCGAGTTCTTAATTGTGCTATTCCGCAACAACTAATCCTCTTGAGTATTCACAACAGGGCACATGTACACCAGCCAACATGGCTGCCTTCTCGTGCATGTGTTGTAGTTTCCCGGTCTAAGAGTCCACGAGTATTGGTCTCGCAACTGACGGCTTATTAAAACTACCATATAGTAGTATCATTTTGTTACTTCAAGAAATATCTTAATATATTCAATCTGAGCCTTTATTTAAAGCCCATATAAATTTAAAAAAAAAAAAAAAGCTCATGTTGCATAGCGCACTGTAGCTTCCTTATTTGATTTCGTTTGATTGATCTCTCATTTAATAATTAATACTTTAATATAAAGCTTAGTATCTCAATTGCAAAAAAAAAAATCACGGTTAAAATCCAATCTGAGCCTTTATTTAAACCCCATACAAATTGAAAAGAAAAAAAAATAGCTCATGTTGCATAGCGCACGCTATTTGCGCTACACGCTATGCGCTATAGCGGACCACTATTACCGCTATAGCGTCTGTAGCTCAAATAGCATGTATTGATGCCATAGCTTAGCATTTAGGATCTAAAAACGCTATAACATGCTATTTAGAACACTGCTTGAAACAATGACTAATACCAATTTAGCACAGACTAAAAAGCGTACTACATTCACAAGCTAAAATTTTCAATAAAAAAGAATAGAGAGTGAAAAAATGGAGGTAAAAAGAAAAGAAAATTGCATTACTGTAGTACCATCACCAGCTAAAAAGAGATTAAATTGAAAACCATATCGTATTATCATTTATATTATAACCAAGACTGAAATGAATATGAGATAATATATAACAACTTTTATCTGAAATAGTAAAGTCAAAGCTGGTTGGAGTAATTTCGGATTTGGATAATTGCGGATATGGATACAGATAGTCACCTTGATGAAATTATCTGTATCTGTATCAGCCATCTTTTCACCATATGTAAAAATTATCCATATCAATATATGCAATTAATAAAAAAAAATTCCAATTCTCTTGTTCTTCTTTATCTCAATTATGTCTTAAATTTTCTAAATTCTTGCTATTTAGCGTTAATTGAAGAACCGTTTCAGATAAGAAAGAAAGATAATTATTTGTTAACAGGATCCAATCAAACAAGTTTTCCAATGTCTTTATCGGATAAGATAAAGCTTCGTTTCTCACCCTAGGGTACTTTTCAACTAGTCAGCATAGTTTAATCTAAGTTTTTCCTATCAATTTGTGAATTACGAAAGAAATTACCACCCTATGGATACTTTTCAACTAGTCAGTATAGTTTAATCTAAGTCTTTCCTATCAATTTGTAAATTATGAAAGGAATTCACCACCCTAGGAATACTTTTCAACTAGTCAGCATAGTTTAATCTAAGTCTTTCCTATCAATTTGTGAATGCAAGGAATTCAGCAATCTATGGGTACTTTTCAACTAGTCAGCATAGTTTAATCTAAGTCTTTCATATCAATTTGTGAATGCAAGGAATTCACCACCCTAGGCGTACTTTTCGACTAGTCAGCATAATTTAATCTAAGTCTTTCCTATCAACTTGTGAATACAAGGAATTCACCATCCTAGGGGTACTTTTCAACTAGTCAGCATAGTTTAATCTAAGTCTTTCCTATCAATTTGTGAATGCAAGGAATTCAGCAACCTAGGGGTACTTTTCAACTAGTCAGCATAGTTTAATCTAAGTCTTTCCTATCAATTTGTGAATGCAAGGAATTCACCACCCTAGAAGTACTTTTCAACTAGTCAGCATCGTTTAATCTAAGTCTTTCCTATCAATTTGTGAATGCAAGGAATTCATCACCCTAGGGGTACTTTTCAACTAGTCAGCATAGTTTAATCTAAGTCTTTTCCTATCAATTTGTGAATGCAAGAAATTCACCACCGTAGGGGTACTTTTCAACTAGTCAGCATAGTTTAATCTAAGTCTTTCCTATCAACTTGTGAATACAAGGAATTCACCATCCTAGAGGTACTTTTCAACTAGTCGATCATAGTTTTCAAGTAGATTGCCAAAAAAAAAAAAAAAATTCTTCGGTCTATTTTTGCTTTTTGAAAAATATTAACAACTATACTATTTTTTTTTTTGAAAAATAGACATAAAAGCCTTTCCATTATATTTAACAATTACATTATGAGGTGTTTACAATTGAATTATTATTATGTTTTCAAACTTAAATTATTATCTAATCGTGTGTTTATACTTTAAAAATCATGCATTCAAAATTTTCAATATGTATATTACTGGGTGTTGATCATAAGATTATTGTTATGTATGTATATTTGTAAGTTGGGTGTTCAATTTTTTTTTTTTACACATATATTGCCAATTATTAATATCCTCTATAACTATATATTTTTTCTTTATTAAACAAATATTAACACATGCATAGTCATTTGTTTATATTTATACTTCACTTTTTCGGTATTAAGATTTGTAAAGTTTGGTGTTTATACTATTTCATTAATACCTTTGTTCAAATATTCATATAGTAACTACATTTTTTTTAACAATAATTACAAATATAAAAAATAAGTAAGGTTTAAATGATGGGAGTTAAGAATTTTGTCAAAAGAGAAAGGCGGAATGATGCAAAAAGTTATTTGCTGAAAAGAAACAGGAGAAAGAATATTTACTAAAAATAGAAGGACAAAAGCGTAAACATAAGCTAAAAAAAATGAAGGGCCCAAGACCATAGTGTTACATTCAAAAAAAAAAAAATCGTAAAACGTTATAACGTTTTTAAAACGTTATGTAACGTTTTTCACTGTAAAACTTGATGAAAAATGGCAATTTTATGAAGACTGAATTCAATTAAAACGTCATAACGGTTTCAGAAAACGTTATAACGTTTTATACACTAAATTATGCGTCTTACACGCTATTTTCTGTGTTTCTCACCAGCTGAATCGTTATAACGATTTACCAAAACGTTATAACGTTTTATATACTAAATTATGTGTTTTACACGTTATTTCTTGCATTTCTCACCAGCTGAATCGTTATAACGATTTACCAAAACGTTATAACGTTTTATCCAACAATATGAGGGTCTATTTAGCAAAATTCCTGTTGTCTCTCCTTCTTTCTCTCCATCCTTCCCCCTTCTCTTGTGTGTTCCGTCCAAAAGAAAGAAAAAGAGAGAGAGCCTCCCTTCTCCCTCACAAATCCATCAAAACACTTGAAAAATTTGAGAAATGAATGGAAATGATTGATCATCTCTCTCTCTAGTAGCAAGCTTGTTCTCCATTTGGTATTTCCCTTCTCTCTTCTTAAAAATCTGAAATTTTCTCCATTGTTTAGGGTTTTGCCAAAATCCGAAATTAGTGTATAAATTGTGAGTAATCTACCTCCATTAACCGTCTATGTTGTTGATTTGGTAATTCATTCCTCGATTTTCTATTTTAGGGTTGGTATCAAATCCGAAAATTGGGGAAGAATTGTGATTTGTTTAGTCTAATCCAACCAAATATAAGTGTACTCGGTAAGTTCCTCTCTCATTCTCTTAAAATCTGAAGTTATTTCGATGATTGATCGATTTAGGGTTTGCATAGTTGAGAAAATTGTAAAATCTGAAATTTATTTCGGTTTTGAATAATCTAGGGTTTGGGTAGTTGGAAAAATTGATTTGTTACCTCTTAAATCTTTTCTATGATCAACCACCAAATTTGTATGTGAATAAATTGATTAAATTGGTATAAGTTGACAACCCTTGTTTCTCTCATGTATATGTCGGCCTTGGGATAGGCAAGGGCTAAATGGGTATTTTTGTAAATTATTTCTATGCTTGGAAATGTTGGTTTGTAGGACCAAGTTGTAAGTTATGTAAATCGTTATGGATGTTAAGTGGTAAAGATGAATAAAGAAAGTTGATACAAAAATATATGGATCATGTTAAGAAAAGTATAAAGGAATTAATATAACTCAAGTGAGCATATCAATTGACGAACAAAGATTAAATCAATTATATATATGTTGATATAGGTGTAGGCTCGGTTGAGCAAGATTTTGCGGGACCTTTCGAGATGTCCGAACCATAGGTGCGTTATACACTTTTTGCAATCAGGTGCGGGGTTCTTAGACTTGTTTGATGTTTCATTTTCAGAAATTAAATTATCTTTTTCGATTGTCATGTTATGTGATTGATTGTTGCATATTTGAAATTGTCATGTTGTATGTTTGATTGTTGCATAATTAGAATTATGTGAATTGTGTGCATAATACATCTAAAACCAAATTGTTGCGGTATGGTTGATTTGCATATTTGTATGGTTGTCATTTTGATTGTTCTCTTATGAGTTAACTATGGATAAAGGTCACCACAAATTGATGATTGTGAAATGATATGTGAATGAAATGGCAAGGTTGAGCTGTATCAGCTAACTTTGAGATGATATGTTAATGAATTTGCAAAGTCTGCTAGCTGACTTTGATCCCAAGATCCTAATGGCCTTAGGTGAACGACCCTCGGTGTTTTCCAGTACCGGTTGGGACGAGGGGTGGGTGACTATATATATATATGTTGATTGTGATTATGGGTGACTTATGTGTGACGTCTGTGGCTCGGGGGCATTACCCTATGTGGTAATGCATTTGGATGGTCAGTTGACTATGACGACATTCTGAATTATTTCATGTGAATTTTCATTTTATGACTTCGAACCAGACTTTAGTAAATGGTTAAGCCAAAGCATTTACAGATGAGTGTCAGACAAAGGATCCAGCTCGGTGGAACATCTGTAGGTGTCTGTAACCCTACAGATGATAAAGGGTCCAGCTCGGTGGAACATCTGTAGATGCTACCAGCTATAATAAAATAAGTTAGGCCGAATATGTGTTTGTTTGAACTTCATCTTGGAAATTCCTTAAGTTGCTTTTCATTCGATTACTGTTGTCAAGCATGTGCATCCATATATATATTGTGATAGAACTACTAATGTAATGTTGTATGGATTTCATTTTTGATCATGGAGTCTGATTGCAAGTCTAATAACCTGATTGTGGCAAATTCGCACTGAGAAATTTATTCTCACCCCCACCCTTTGGGTTCTTTTTACAGGCATTGGTGCGGCTGGGTCTGGAGAGACACGCTATTAGTTGACCCTTAGTATAGATCACCATATTACCTTAGTATATGTTTTGTTATTTGACTAAAGATGTATATATGTTGTGTTGTTATATAATTCTCTATATCCTACCTTATGACTTGTATCTGTATGAGATACAATTTATATGTTCTACTTTTACCAGACACTTTGTACCTGGACTATTATATATAAACTTGTTTTACGTCTTTTATTGTGATGTGATGAAAATATTGTAATTGCCTTGTAAGCATACATGAAGTTGTATGCTTACGGCGGGGCTCTGTCACGACCTGTGGCTGCGGGGTGTGACAGTTCCCTTTGGTGGTATCAGAGCATAGGTTTTAAGCCCTAACCAGACTGATAGGATACGTGAGTGGGATACGTTATAATTGGGGTCGTCACGACTAGCGGCTTGTTTATTATATGAGATAAGTATATGCAAATTTAATGAATATCTCCTCCTTATTTAGAAGTATGGAAGGACGTCGAGCAGGGGACGAACTCGAATGAGAGATCGTTATCTTATTCAGGATCCACCTGTCGAGCCAGCCGTTTGGAGGATTGGGACTGGACCTGTAGGGCCTGAGATTCAGAGAGTTGATCTTGGACCTAGGGATGTGCGAGATCGAGATTTAGATGAGAGGCTGATTGCGGCTTACGAGAGAGGTCGCCAGGCAGAGAGGCGTGATGCGGCACCTGAGGTTCATAGAGGTGCCCCTGAGGAGTTCAGGAGATTGTATGACTCTTTCATGCGCCTTAATCCACCTCGCTTTGACAGCACTGGTGGGTATACGATAGCGGAGGAATGGCTCGCTAATATGAATGGAAAGCTGATTCTTTGTCGAGCACCTGAGGAAGATATGGTGGAGCTGGCAGAGCAGCAGTTGGAGAGCGGTGCAAGGTTCTGGTGGGATGGAGCCCGGCGTGGTTATGTCGGGGACGAGGTGAAGATTCCGTGGGAGTGGTTTGAGCAACAGTTCACTCGACGATTTTTAAGCAACTTACAGCGAGAGGCGTTGAGGAGGAAATTTCTAGATCTAAAGCAAAATGGGCGACCAGTGGCAGAGTATAATAATGAGTTTCTCGCCTTGTCAAGGTATGCAACAGATGTGCAGAACAATGTGGTAAGATACCATAGGCAGTACCTGGATGGGCTGGATGGTGGTATATCGATGATTGTAGATACCCCAGTAGCTACTGAGCTTCAGGCTATGATGGACCATGCAGAACAGGTAGAGTTGCACAGTAAGAGAAGGAGAATACAGATGACAGAAAGAAATGTCAAGCAGAGAGAGGATCAGAACAGGCAGATGGTGAGGTCAAGGGGAGGGCCGTCGGCTACTAGACCCCCTCCTAGGCCGATTATAGCACTTAGACCCCCACCTAGACAGATAGCCACACCTGGATTTCGGCCAGGCTTTGCTCCTATGTGGTGCCGTGCATGCAAACAGACACATTCTGAACAAGATTGCAGACGTTACAACCAAGCATGTTTTACATGTGGCAGTGTAGAATATTGGGCAAGAGAGTGCCCGAGCGCTACCTTGGGATTTCGGAGGGATAGTGGTGTTGGAGGATCTGTCGGCCGTGGACAGGGTGGACCACCATCCCGTGGTCGAGGTGGTCCTCAGTTCAGCGGAGGTAGGACTGGAGGACGAGTGTCTGCACATGCACTTGGTGTATCAGAGGTTGCACATGGCGCATCAGAGACTTTAGTCGAGGATGATTGCAAGATAACTTCTGATTCCCCGGCCAAGGTGATGACAGGTATACTTTCTATCTCGGATCATGATGCTTATTGCTTGATAGATACTAGGTGTAGCCATTCCATTGTATCGAAGGCTATAGTAGAGAAATGTCATTGGCCAATTGAAACTGGTAACAACGTTCTTAGTGTTCAGACCCCTTTTGGTTCTACTGATCGAGCAATCACCATATGCCGAAACTGAAAAGTCAGAGTTGATGGAAGGAATCTCGAGATAGACATGTTGGTTATGGATATTGCTGTTAGTTTGTAATAATCTAGAAGTCAATAATACGTTAATTTATCATAAAGCTTTGTTCATGAATTGGATGATTAATATCATTTTGTTGCCTTGAGTATTATTGCATTTATGGATCATTTCGAGTTCATGACTGAAATTGTAAAACTCCATAATATAGATGATATATACTCTTAATCTTAAAAGGTCACTGACCAAGGTAATTAGCAGGAACACTAATTACCGCTATAAGGTTAGTATGCGGATTAAATGATGGTCAAGTTTTACAGACCATAGACAAGAAGTTGTCATTTTAATCACATAGATATATGTTCCAGGAACATGATATCTGACAGACCCCGAATGAAACATTATACGGAATTGTGTTCGTGTCATTAATGCTTTCATTCAGTGTTAAGTTCTAAAGTATGAGGTATTCATCTTTCCTACTAAGAAATGTATATGTGTGATTGTTATCAAACGCTGTCGGTAAAATGCAGTTATAACGGTAGCTCTTCGGTATACATGGCTTAGCTGAGGTAGTGATGGTTTACCAAAAGTACTATTGTCCCTCGTATCTCTATACGAGCTATAGCATCACTGGGCCCCTTGATAGAGTAAGATTATCAGCGCGCGGTATGATTACAAGAGTAATCATATTTGATAATCTGCTCAAGATCAAGAAAAGATTAAGTTTACAAGGATGACACACACCTACCTTGAAACTAATCTGATAGCTATGTGACAAAAGAATTAACACGAGTAAATTGTTTACTGGATCGTGATATTGTACTGTACAGCATCATCTGTGTAATTGGATGGTCATGATGTGTTGTCAGATGCCTCTCATGATTATAGAAGTTAAAACAGTTTTAATTCTATTTACCAACATAACACAGATCCTATTGGGTCACACTATATAGGAGTTAATCGGAGAATCTTATTGTGATTGATTATAAATTGGTTATGATCAATAGTAAGATGGTTATAATTAATTATACGTGTTATAATTAAATTATAAATGTTATGTAAAAATAACAAGCAAAAACATTGGTTAATTTATAAACGTGTATGACACGTTGTATAAAAGTTAACCGGTTAATTTATAAATGTGCATGACACGTTGTATAAATTACCGAAACAACAACCGCAAGAAAAATATATATAATTGTTCAGAATAATTATATGAATATTATTTGTGTTCGGGCCGAGGGCATTCGAGTCTTTTCAGATTCGTCCTTATCCGCATGACATGTCATCGATCCTATCCAGATGACACGTCATCGATACCGAAACAAACAACCACAGAAAAATATATATAATTGTTCAGAATAATTATACGAACATTATTTGTGTTCGGACCGAGGGCATTCGGGTCTTTTCAGGTTCGTGCTTATCCGCATGACATGTCATCGATCCTATCCAGATGACACGTCATCGATCTTATCCACATGTCATCATCCTTATCCATTCGATGGCATATCTTGTAAATAGGCATATGTTGAGGGGTATTTCGGTCTTTTGCGAACCTCCTCAAAAGCCTATAAATAGAGGTGGAGGGGTAGAGAGAAAACTCACTAATTCACTTGTATCGTTTCGTGCAGAATCGAATCGGTTTTTCTCTCTTTCTCGGTTTCTCTCCCAAATAGTGTTTCGGTTGAGAAAAGAAAGTTATACGTAGTTAACGTATAATCTTGCGGGTTGTTGTGGAGTATATTTACGGGGTCGATGAATAGTGTTTTACCGAATTTCGCGGTATTTCAGTTTTGCTCATTGATGAAACTGAGTAACCGAAAATTCGTGTTTACGAGTTTTCGTCTTTTCCCCGTGAATAGTGTTTTTGCATAATTCCGCGGTTTACGGTATTTCTGGCAGAAGAAATAAACCGCTCTCTGGTTAGTCCTGGTGGATAACCGATAGAGGCATCAGACGTCTGATGCTCCGAGACGAGTCGATTCCTTCCGTGATGTAGCTCTACACGCTCGGTCTGCATTCCAACTGTGATTTGGAAACAAGGTATAAATATGTTATATTAATCTATTTAATTGGTAAGTAGATTAAAGTTTTAGAAATCAATCATGGAGTAGATCTGTAAAATGATTAAATTGGGTTTTGATGCCAAAGGAATACTGAAGGTGGACCGCCTTGGAAAGTTTCCTGACATACCCCATTTAATCCTGAGCTTAAGTTGGCCGTAGAAATTTTTGTTCTACGGTCATTCCGCACCTTAAGCCTAAACGGGTTTTGGTTACCGCGAAACCCCAAAAGTGGTATCCGAAACCCAACAATTGCTGGGTATGATGTTCTATTAGGGATGGATTGGTTAACAAGACATGCAGTGACAATCGATTGTCCGCATCGCAGGATTTGTTTTGCAACTTCAAGAGGTACGTCATGCATGCTCAAATGTAGAAAAATTGGAGGGCTAATACCTTGTATTTCAGCTGTGGAAGTTAGACACCTGATCGATTCAGGGTGCAATACATATCTGGCGGCAATAGTTTACACTACTACGGCAATTCCTGAGATTAATACTATTCCGGTGGTGTTAGAATTCGTGGATGTGTTCCCAGATGAGATAATTGGAGTACCACCCGAACGAGAATTGGAGTTTGGCATAGAATTGATACCAGGCACAACCCCAATTTCGTGACACATAGTGACAAATGAATTATTCGGTTCGGTTCGGTTCGGCGATGTCAAAAATTCGTGATTCGGGAATAATTCAGATATAATTCAGGAATGATTCGGAATTATCCGAATAAAAAATCTCAGTCCTGCAAGAGAGCAAAAAACAAATTCTGAAAAAAATTGGGAAAAATTCAGAAAATTTGGGAAATATTCGTAAAATCCGCAAATTATTCAAATTTAATTTGGTCAAAGTTCAGTCAACCGAATAATTCGACGTTTGGTTCGGCCTCACCAAAAAAATGAATTATTCGGGTTTAATTCACGACCTGTGACTATGCCCAAGACAAATATAGAGGACATTTTCGAAAGGAATATATGTTTGTTTTTAATTACAAAAGGATGGGGGTCCATTGAACAAAGTTTCAGTTCAAAAAAGTTAAATTGAGGGAAAATTTGTAGTGTGTCCATATAAACTTCTAAAATAGCCAATATTTTATCTCCATTAAAACTTAACATTTTATCCAATATCCGCTTTTATTTGTTTAGTTTTTTATTTAATTATTTTAAAAATTAGATTGACAATTATACCTTCATTTCAAACTCTCCTCTCTCGCCTTTGCTGGTGAGATAATGTTCCACATATTGAAATTAAATCTAACGGTAGCTAAAACCTAACACTGGTTAGATGAAAATTGGTGATGAACTCGCATATCCTTCCCTGAATCAGGATGCAAATTTTATTATTTTTTGTCTGCTTCTTCGGATCTCATGTGTAATATTTTTTTTTTAAGCCTGCACCTTGAGAGAAACAAAAAAAAAAATATATCAGAAAACACAAAATACTGCAACTAGTTGTGAACATAGTAATAAAATATTCGCATATTATATCTGAATAATTCGATTTTTTGGTGATACCGAACAAAACACTAAATTATTTGATTGACCAAACTTTGACCGAATTAAACCAAAATAATTTGCAAATTTTACGAATTATTTTCCCGAATTATTTTCCCGAATTTTTCTCAATTTTTTTTTTGTTTTTGTTTGCTCTCTTACAGGACTGAGATCTCTTGTTTGAATAATTCCGAATCATTCCAGAATTATACCCAAATTATTCCCGAATCACGAATTTTTGATCTCACCGAACCAAACCCAAATAATTAATTTTTCACTATGGTTGCGGATACTATCAGCAAGACAACATTACGAAAAACTAATTTTGTCTTTCTTTTCAATTATACAAACTTGTTGAAGCTATTTGTAACTATTTAAATTGAATTCACAACACAACTTTTAATGTCGATAATATGAAATCCAAATATCACTCATACATATACACATGCACATGCGCATTCTGTTTTACTTATAGGAGAATTTTTTAATTTCATACTAATTTCAAAACTTATCATTTTCAAACCTGAGCTGATCTTTATATGGAAAAAAAATATGAAATTAGATTTTAAGAAACGGAATTATAAAAATTTAAAATTGCTGTGATGTATGTTTTCACAATTAAACAGATAAAAATTGATTTCCTCGATAATAGAGCTGGGCTAATATATTTTATGGATTGAAGATGATGCATTCATATCTCTATTTTCAAATTTTAAATATAAAGTTCAAATATAATCGTTTAACATTATATTTATATTAGGAGGAGGGATCCGATTACACCCTTTTTTGGTGACACCGAATTACACTCTCCATTTTCAAAGTTTTCAAAGTCCAAATAGTCGATCCAAACAGTCCAACTTGTTGGATATATTAAAATGTTCTTGCATATCAAATTTTACATTTTATTAAGTATTTAACAAAATCGCTATATTCAGACCATTGAATTTTTGTACCCATCTTAATAAATAGTAAAAAAATTCAGAAAAATGTAAAATTTGATCTGCAAGCACATTTTAACATATCCAACAAGTTGAACGGTTTGGATCGATTGTTTGGACTTTGTAAACATAGAGTGTAACCGGTGTCACCAAAAAAAGGGTGTAATCCGATCCCTCCTCTTATATTAGAATATGTATGAAGTTTAACTTTTATATTTTTAAAAAAAAAATTACTACAGTTTTATATGGGTAAAAAATTGATTAATTCATAAGATTCTGGACTATTTAAAAACAATGGTATTATGTCTAAAAGGATGCTAAAAAATTCAAAAAAAGTATAATATTTGATTTCCAAACATATTTTAATATGAAATTTATATTAAGAAGTTTAAATCAAGGTTGTAAATAGCGTTTATAACAGCATAGCAGGGAGACCAAAAAAAAAACTCTTTAGCAAATAATGCAACTATAGCGAAAGCTATGATACATAGCATTTTTTTTCCTTTTCAAAAATTATATTTTATATTTCTACTAATAATAAATAGTATCTAAAGTTCAAATCACCAAATTGATTAAGAAGTACTAATATTATTTCAAGTACTAGATTTTGTTTTAATTTTTGGGAAGTCCAACGCACAATGGATGATAGAAATAGTTTAATTGATATAGCCCAATGTACAATGTTCAAATTTATTGATATAGCTTCTTAAATTTTTTTTAAAAAATAACATGTAATTTAATTTCGGGTTGGACTATAAAACCCATTTAAATTGCAAAATAATAATAATAAGCCCATGTAGCATAGCTGACCGCTATGCGCTACACGCTATAACGGACCGTTATTACCACTATAGCAGTTATAGCTCGATTAGCACAATTTTACTCTGTAATTTAACTTTTTAGTCCAGAACCACTATAGCTGTGCTATAGCTAGCTATTTAGAATACTAGTTTAAATAGACAAAAACTTTAAGAACAAAAATATGAACATGAAGTCAAACGTGACAACTTCATAAAATACAATAGCACAACCCCAATTATAATTATTTATCTGAAAATATACAAGAGAATCTCTCCAACTAAACAACTTGAACATTTCTTTTTTTTTTAATTTTCAGATCTCCCATTCTCGCCTGTTCCCTAATTTTATTCCTCTTTTTTCCACCAACCCACAAATTGAAGAAAAATACAAAAATAATGTAACGGTCAAAAAGAGGCTCCGATCTCTTATCTTTCTTCACTGTCCACCAGTGGAGATATTTTCTGAAATTTTTTTAGTTAGCACTCTAATAAATCAGAATTAAACAACTACCATTCAAAACTTAAAAATTGAGTTTTTACCACGAATACATACTCAGTTCGCGCACCAATTTTTTGATACGTGGACTGGATAAGCGTACCGAAATTGATTTTTTTATTATTTTTTCAGTGCTCACCCTTAGTACGCGCACCGATTTTGATTTTTTTTTTTTTTTAGTTATGTTCTGAATTGTTTAAAAAATTTGGCCATTTTTTTTTCTGATCTATTATATTCCGTTCTGTGGTATTTAGAATTATATATACACATAAAATTTGACTAATGAGTATTTAGAATTATATGTACACATTAAACTTCCATAAAATTTTTTTTACTAAAATACTAAGAGATAATATCTATTAAAGAATTTACACACGTCAAATTTAAAAATAAATAGATATGTTTTCAAATTTTCAAAATTATATATAATAAAAAAATACAATTAGCTGCACAAATACTTTGTGGAACAAAAAAAATCACTTTAAAAGTTAAATAGTAACTTAGGCACAACAAATTAATGCCCTTTAAAACCGAAATATTTAAAACCGATATTTCTCCATCTCATCTTTGATTATTTTTACTAAAATACTATGAGATAATATCTATTAAAGAATTTACATACGTCAAATTGGAAAAAAAAATATATACTTTTTTTTTTAATTTTCAAAATTATATATAATAAACAATAATGCAATTAGCTGCAGAAATACTTTGTGGAATAAAAAAAATCATTTTAAAAGTTAAATAGTAACTTACGCACAACAAATTATGCACTTTTAAATGAGGAAAGAGAAACAAGCTACATGATTTTTTTTATCAAGATATATAAAAAAAAGAAGCTACATGATTTTTTTGCCATCTTTTATAAATTATAAAAATATAGTAAAATAATTTCAAAAATAGTAAAAATTGGTATTCTACAATTTCAATATATAACTAGTTTAGTGAGCTACTTAGTTCAAAGTTTCGAATTTGATTTTTTTAAATTTAAATCGATAGCACTTCGGCCCGAATGTTACCAAAAACATATTAGTCAACCTCTCTCTATATATATACACACCCCAGTTGCAATCTCTATAACAATGAAACATGCATGTCATGCATGCATGCTTCATGACAAGAATATGTTCGAAATAAATGAGGATTTTAATGCCACAAAATGCCACAAATTTATTTTTATTATATTTTATAATTTTAAAATTTAATGTCGAATCTGAACGGCTTGATTTTATTTATTTCATGACAGATGAATGTATATGTGTAAAAATTTATAATTATTGGAGTTCGATTTGTATTCAATCAAGTGGTCATGGGGGAACGAACTTACATTGATTTATTTTAATACATTTATAATTTCATGACGCACACATATTTAATAGAGGAGGGTTCAAATGTCTCCATGTTTTTGTGCCTCCATCATGCTTCCATCTCTCTCTATCATTTTCAAAGTTCAAACAGTCGATCCGAACCGCTCAACCTAACCTCCATACTAAAATATGTTTGGAGACCAAATTTTATATTTTTAGGAATTTTTGTTACTATTTTTTTAGATTGGTACAAAATCAGTAAATTTGAACCATCTAAAATCAGTATTTTTGTACCTATCTAAAAAAATAGTAAAAAAATTCCTAAAAATATAAAATTGGGTCTCCAAACATATTTTAGTATGAAGGTTAGGTTGAGCGGTTCGGATCGATTGTTTGAACTTTGAAAATAATGGAGAGAGATGAAGACATGATGAAAACACAAAAACATGAAAGCATTTGAACCCTCCTCTATCTAATAAATTAATTATGTGATCTTGTACAGATCAATATCTTATATCTATCGATTTAAAAAAAAAAAAGTTTAGCTGAACTAGCAACTTGTATATTTAATTGTTTTCCATGAGGTAATCACCGTACCATCACTGAACATATTCTTTGATAACCGAATGGTTGAAATACCTAACAAGATTCTCCAATTGCATGTTTTAATAATTTGAAGATGTCTCCAAATATATATATATTTTTATTGTGCTACCTAAATAATAGATAAGGCAATTCTAATTTCTTAACTGCTATTATGAGACCTGAAACCTGAGAAAATCACTTTCAGTACGTTTGAATGCACTCTATAATAGTTAGAATAGTTATTATTTGAGAATAGTAGATGAGAATAGTGATTTTTGAAAGAGTGTGAGAATAGTGTTGATGTGGTGCTATTCGGAATACCGAAAATGTTGTTTGGATTGAATATTTAAAAAAGTGATGGAGGGATTGAACATTTGAGAGACTACCAATTGCTATTCTGATTTTTTTATAGAAATAGCGGAGCAATGCTATTCTTGCTGTTCTGAATAGCAATTGAGTATGTTTGGATGAATCGGAACAACGGTATTCTCACTATTCTCGTTATTCTCGCTATTCTAGAGTGCATCCAAACGTACTTAATTTGTAATCTTGTTTCGGTAGCAATATCCAGTGAACCTAATTAAAATGTTCCTGAGTGCAATTAAGAAAAGAGGAGAATGGAATCATAATTCGCTTATTTTAATGATGGTAAATAATAAAAATTGGTAATTAATCTAGCTGGTCGTAATTTAATTTCCATTCTCTCAAGATAAGGGAAACAAAGTTTTCTTTGTATTTTTTCGAAATTAAAACATAAAAATTGTTGAACCCTATCAACTAAGATTCTCCTACTCATCATTATTTAATGCTTTGATTAAATTGCGTTTGTTTGCCGTAAGCATTAGTCAATTACCTGTTTATATAATACTAACTTGAAATAAATTAACTTGAGAGCTATGTTGAGCAATTGACAAAGGACGGACGTGTCTTGAGAGTTATTTAACACAACATACTACAAACCTATTTACACAGTTTATTTAAGATCAGACGGCCCAGATTAAGCTTACATAGATTTATGCTTCAAGCAGAACTTGCTGATAGACACAACCAGAGAACGAAAAACGTGATGTGACGTGTTGTCTATGACTAACATGCTGTGATTAGGGTTGGCAAAAAAACTTGTGGCTCGATCGTGACTCATATCTGACTCACTCGCTAACAACTTGTTTATTACTGGACCGAGTTGTTAATAAGCCAGCTCGCTACTAGTTTGACTTGGATCTAAGAATTTAAAATTTGAGTTATGATATGAATTCTCTTGATCTTGGGCCGAATTGATGAAGCAGTTTTCATAAATTGAAGGCCCTAATCCCTAGTCTAATCGGCTCTGGATCACCTAAAGTAACTCAGAATAGGAGTTTGGAATCATATTGTCAGATCAGAATCTGAATCAATTCGGTCTACTGTTAATTTAAGGAATCCTTCTAATATTCGTACGGATGATTCTGATCAGACAGTACAGATTCAAACTCAAAACTTTACGTTTGGATGACATAGGAATAGTGCTAACTCATGAATAGCTGCTATTCCTGACAAGCTATTCTTAACACAACACGTTTGGATGAAAAAAAAAATGTTATTCTCAACAAAGAAATAGCTCAGGTTAGCTGTTATTCCGCTATTCTTATGAAATGTTGAGTTAGTAGCTATTTCAAACTCAAAAATAGCTACTGTTCTGAACTATTCCTTGATTAATCCAAACGCGGACCTGAGCTGAATATTATCAGGCGTGCTAATTCTTTGCCACGGCCACGCGGCATGGCAGCATGCTCGTTGTAATTCGTACGAATTGAACTTGAACGAATCTAGAAAGTAGAAACGATCGGACGGATCGAATTCTGCGCTAGAACGGGCCTTTACGGCACCGAATATGAACGCCAATATAAGCTGAAGCTTACATTAGACATAAGCCCAATCATTTCAGCCCATTTACAACACACACAAGGCCCAAGACGAATAATCTTTGCCCTAGTATTAACTTTATCACCTTCTCTCAATTTACTAAAAGCTGGAGATCTCCATTATTTTAAATCCATCCTGTTCTAAATTTCCCAATCCACCCCCGACGCTGTGCACTCCAAAACCTCGCCAAATCCTACTACGCTAGAAACTCAGACAAGGAGAGAGAGAGAGAGAGAGAGCACATGGCGAGGCTAATGAGATGGGCAACGGACGCTGGCGGTCGGTGGCAACTGGACATGGAGTCTCCAGTTACGATGGAAGGCACAGCCAGACCTGTGCCGCTAGACCCACCCTCGCTTCTCGGCCTGTCGCGCGGGCCCCGCACTACCAGGACCAAACAGCTTGACTTCATGCACCGCTTCATGTCAGCTCCTCTCGTGCCATCCTTCTGCGCCGCTGATGGAGGCTTCTTCATGCACCATGCGCATTTAAAGCACATCACAGATAAATTGTATGCTGCTGTAATTTTACAAATTGTTTTTTTTTCCTATTAGAAAAGTTTAGAATTAACACTGTACCAGTGGCAGCTGTAGCCTGATACTGGTATATTGTTGCTACGGCCTGATGTATTACTGTATTAGTCAATGTCTGGTACCTGTACATACTCAGTACCAGTATAAATTTCCATACTTGTTTTGAAAAGATTTATGTATGTGAATATGCAGGTCATCTACTATCTTGGAGCAATTTGATATGCAAAAGTTGTTGTCATTAATCAAAGAAACTGTATCCAAAGGGAAAGGAGAGGCATCTTGGTCTGACTTTATCTCAAGCCGAGTAGTGGACATAGTGACACTTGGTGCCGCAGCAGAGCTCCAAATCTCATCTGGCATGAGTTTGTTGGTTGAGGCATACAACATTAACAGGGAACAGTGTAGAGGGAAAGCAATCTTTCAACACAAGGCAAACCATCTGTAATGCCCCTTGATATTTTACTCTTCTAGTGTTATATTTAGTGAAATCGCTTCCCTAACATTATATTTTCAATGTCTTTCGGAGGTTTTTTGCAACTTTTACTACACAATTTGTTGTATTTGAAAATACCAACCAAGTTTTCTCAAATCCGTACAAATCCCAACATTTTTTTGTTGGTCAATAGGACGTTAAAGTTAAAGGGAAGCTTAAATCATCCAAAACTATTAAACTTTGACTGAGTTTCACATCAAACTACCCAACTCTACTTTAATTTGCTGAAGGTTGTTATAGTCCAAAAAATATTTTTTGTCGGTTTGTACTGAAATTTGAGAAATAGTGGGCATTATTTGCAAGTACAATAAAGTACTGGTCTAATTTGCAAAGAACCTCTTTTTTTTTCATCTTTGTAGTTAGCTAAGCATAGTTTAACAATGGAGGCAGCTTGCCCGAGTCTATTTGTGGACAAAATGGGGTCATATTGGGATGTACCTTTGTTGTTGGGTTTTGATCTGGCCTCTGTTGGATCTGCATCTGGATTAAGCTACCACTTGTGCTTGCACCAGTTGAAGGGAGATCCAAAACCGTTACATAGTGAGGAAAAGAATCGTGATGTACCAGTATCAGTACCAGCATCTCTATTCCCAGGCACATGTGCCAAGGTGGCAATTTCTTTTAAGAGAAATTTTGATCTTTGGAGAGAGAAAGAGGGGAAGGTCAAAATGGTGCAGCCATATGATGTGTTTCTATCAGATCCACATGTTTCTGCTTCATGTACATTTGGTAAGTTTTATCATTTATAATCCAATATCTTATCAATTGCCCCCCAAGAGCATGATAAAACGTGAAACTTCAATATATCTGGTACCAAGCAGCTATTGTTTGTTATGTTAAGCAGTGTATATGGTACCCATTTGTTTACAGGTTCAGTACTTCGATTGAGCCTGGTGTGCAATGATACCATGCAATTTCATAAATTACTTAATTTTCCAGTAATATTCAAAATGTACAATTGTCGCATTTATAACTTGTCAGGTGGGGTAGCAAGTGCATCTATCCGGGACAGCTCATCAGAACTTTACACTGAGAAGGACAAACATGCCTTTATGGGCGATCTATTTGGTTCTCTATCCTTAACCGCACAACATGGAAACTTCCAGAGGCTCTTCTTTGACCTGACCCGGCTCAGCATGAGGCTTGATTTCAACTCAGGTTTGGCTTTCTTTAAGGGTGCAACCCATTTGGGAAATGATCTGTATCATTTTCGCCCATTGGATCTAGAGGCAGTACGTGCGGCTTGCCCTGAAGTAATAATCTCTCTACAGCAACAGGTGATTACTTGTTTTATTAAACAAAAAGATGGAGTAATAGTCTTGGCCTATAATTTACTTGTGTATGAGTTAATATTTTCTGTGTCCGCATCAAGAAGCCAGAACATCAGTACAATATACAGGCAGCTCTGCTTGCATGTGTTGGGACTGCTATGTAGAATTCAAATCCTACTGATACCATAAAATTAATGTGGCATATGAAGGTTCTTTAATCTTCAAGTTGTTTCAAAAAGACAATTGTGCCCTTCTTGCACTAAACGTCACATAGAATACCCACTATTTCTTCTCTCTTTTTCGCTAAAATAATTCCAAAACATTCCTTCTTTCTCACCCATTGTTAATGAGGGAAATCCTGATAAAACATAGGGTAATTTGGTCTTTCCTATTCCTGTATTTGTTAATTTGTTATCATTGCAATTATTGCTGCTGTTGCCCCTGTCACCACTATGATGTTTAATGTTATTTTGGAATTCAGAACATACATAGATTAAAGGGAGTGTAAATGCTGTTTTACAAAACTTTCAGGACAATATAAAATGTTGCCCTCATTTAGATTTATATATTTATCTTTTTATGATTTATTTTCTAGATAATTGGGCCTTTTAGCTTCCGAGTGGATTCAAAAATAACCATTGACCCAAGAGAAAGGAACCAAATCGCACGGATTGATGAGTCTGTCTTGGCAATAGATTGGGCTTTACAAGTTCTTGGTTCAGCCAAGGCTACCGCTTGGTATTCTCCATTGCGCAAAGAAGGCATGGTAGAGCTCCGTTTTTTTGAGATATGATTTTCTTCTACAATTGTGAAAAACAAATTTTCATAATTGCTTTTTATTTTGGTGGAGTGATGGTAGGTCTACTTCTTCATATTTGATTGTGTTTATTAAAGCCATGACATCAATGCTTTATTTTCGGAAATTATGATCGTGTGTACTAACTTGTCATTGAATTTATCAAAGTTGCTATCTTAGTCCAGAGGACAATATCCTTTGACAGTGAATATTTTTCTGATTTATGTGTCATACTGTAGATGATACTGTTCATCTACACTAACTTTCCCATCTATAGATAGATATCTAAAATCTAGGAAAACCAAATCAATGACGCAAGAGGGTCCCACTTGTTAGCGTTACTGTAGATGACACTGTTCATCTACAGTAACTTTCCCGTCCCAGATTATATATCTAGAGTTAGGCTGGGTTGCTATGGATAGCATAGTGGCCTCTATGCTACGGCTCAATATTCGAGTTTTTGAAATCCAAACGGTCGATCGGAACCGTTCATCTTATTCTCCATATTAATATCTGCTTGGAGACCAAATTTTATAATTTTCTGATTTTTTTTACTATTTATTAAGCCACTTTGAAAATCGCTAATCCAACGGTTTTACTGTTTTGTGCAGTCACCGTTGGATTAACAATTTTGTAAAATAGTTAATAAATAGTAAAAAAATTCAAAAAAATGTAAAATTTGGTCTCCAAGCAGATATTAATATGGCGAATAAGATGAACGGTTCGGATCGACCGTTTGGATTTCAAAAACTCGAATATTGAGCCGTAGCATAGAGGCCACTATGCTATCCATAGCACCCCAGCCTAACTCTATATATCTATAGATAGATATCAGTATATGATATCTGGCATCTGGGCTACCACTTCCGTAGACGTGGTGATATCATGCAATTTTTTTCCTTTGGTGTACTATTTTGTATAATTGTATCTGAGAACTGCGCAATTTGAAATTATTTTCAACTAATGAATAGAACTTTCTTTTTTCAAAAAAAAAAAAGAAGAAAAGGAACTCTGAAATGACACCGAAATTCTTTTAGTTAGCACCCTAAGAGCATCTACATTTCTGAAACTCTTGGAGTTTCTAATCTGATGTGGCAGTTTCTAAACCAGTTTCAGGGACGTAGATGAGTTTCTTATTTAGCAACTTTGCTTTAAAGTTTCTTAATAAGAAACTGTTTATAAACTCTGACATGGCCAAATAATTGGCTGAAATTCTTTTCTGTTGTAATTTATTTGCTGATGTGGCAATTAAGAAACGCTAATTTTGAGTTTTATGGATGTGAGGGTTTAGAAACTTTCAGAAATAAAATTTCTAAAAATTAGTTAACAGTTATTTAGAAACTCCAAGAGTTTCAGGGATGTAGATGCTCTAATAAATCAAAATTAAGCAACTGCTACCCAAAATTTTAAATTTGAATTTTTACCATGAACGCATATCCAATTCATGTACCAATTTTTTTAGTGCGCATAGTGGGTATGCATACTGAACTTGATTTTTTTTTATTAATTTTTATTTTTCAGTGCGCACCCTCAGTATGTGCACCGATTTCGATTTTCATTTTTTTTAGTTTTTTTCTAAATTGTTTGAAAATTTTGGCTTAAATTTTTTTCTATTCTATTATATTTTGTTCTGTGGTATTTAGAATTATATGTACACATAATTGTAGAAAATAAAATGCACTTATTTAACAAATAAATTTTTGGACTAAATTTGAATTAAAAATTACTACAACAAATTATATACACAATATGAGCAACATTTTATACTAAGTTGGTGCACAAATTGTTACAAATTATACACACAATTCGATAAACATTTTATACTACAAATTACGCAGAACAAAAAAAAATTAGTCAAAATATTTCAAACAATTCACAACATAACAAAAAAAAAAAATCAATGCGCACTGAAAAAAAATATAAAAAAATCAATTTTAGTACGTTTTGGTGCACAGACTGAGTATGCATTAGTGGTTAAAACTCAAATTTGAGAAGTTGAGTGGTAGTTGTTTAATTCTGATTTATAAAAAATTTCGGGAAAAGACATGGGAGTATAAGCACCACGCATTATATATTTATATTTGTTAGAACAAGCTATTACAACTGGAGAGACCGATTCATTCACAAGTCAATCCTCAGAGTTTCTACAAATATAAACGAGATCATGTTTTCCATGCGTTGAAATTATAAGCTCTAATTTTTTTTATAGAGAAACGAAGGATTGGCGTGCGGTTTCGTGGAGCACAAGGTTTTTGAATTTTGTACACTCGTTCAACGTGGGATGGCTTTGACAAGAAATGAATTTGAGATATGAAAGCACAACTGTGCTTTCCTTTTCTTTCATCACTAGCATTTATTACTATCTGCCTAATTATAAAAACATTTGCTATTTACTTCTGATGCTTCATTGTCCATCCTTTATTTGTGAAAATTTTGGTAAATTAGCCAAGAAGTGAACTTTCTTCAATCCTTCTAGTAATGAATTTTCTATATCAACTTGTGCATTCCAACCAAGAAAGATCAATTTCAAATTATTAATATTAAATATAATTTTACTCTAATTAAACTTCGATCATAATGTACATTGACGTGTCCGCAGGAGCGGACTTAGCATGTAATGGCCCGGGGGGGGCATCCCCTGGATTTTGTGGCGATTTAGCAGTACTGATCGACTTTGTTCTCTACTGGAAAATGTTTTGCCTCCCTCTGGATGTTTAATTTGTTATTCAAGTTAAATTTAGTGTTAAAATCAAAATATTTTTTTTGAATTATGATCGGTAATTAGAATTATAAGTTAAAGCATTAAAAATTACAAGTCAGGTCATTGGAAAATATAAATCAAAGCATTGTTTATCGAGTACCCAATTAATTAATGGATTTAAATCCGATCAGCTATTTAAACCGGATTTGATTGTTTTTTGTCTCCTTGACTAAAATTCTGAATTCTCCCCTGCGTGTCCACTTAACCATTAGCAATATATGTATAATGCTAGTAGATATATCATTTAATTTCTTGATTTAATATCCTAATTTAAAAATTAATCATGGTATTGTTTTAATTGTTTAACAGTAAACTAGTAACAGCATTTATGGTGTGGCATCGCATTTCGTAAAATCATTTTCTTGTATTTCAATATCCTCCAACGTATCATAGATCTTTTTGTATTCCAAGGATTTGAAAAATGTTCTAATTAAATAAATTTGGGATATAAATAAACAATTTTGTTAACCTAAAATTTTATACAATAATTAACAATATGATTAACCGCGTGAAAGTTCCTACATAAAAACTCACATGATATCTAATGCTTCTCTCCATTGAACAATATTAATGTAATTAATCCATAAAAAAAATAAACTACCAATTGATTAATTACGTGATGGAACGTTGACTATCATTTTATATTAGAGAAGCATTGTTGCTATTATGACATATATATTTCAAAAACATTTTTTTCAGATAATCTCTATTCTTTTAATTGTAACAAAAATATATCATGTCAAGTCAACAACAACAACAACAACATTTATTTCATAATTTTTTTTATATATATCCCGTATTTTTGTAATTATTTATAATATAAGATGATGAAGTATTTTTGCATTACATATGTATTTAAGAAAATTACAAAAAATTACATTATCGGATTGTTTATGAGTAAGACACAAATTATCATTATGTTTACAAATTATAACCTTTATATCTTCTTACTTAATTTAATTTTCTAATTTGAATATAATATATTCAGTTATCGAAAACCATAATGATTTTTGTCATTATAAAAAAAATCATAATATTGTCTATTTTTATTCATTTTTTCTAAATTTTATTATATGTCATTTATTAGCTATTATTCAGAAAATTAGTATTGCTAATCAGTATTTCTACAAATATTTATTTCTTAGAACTTATTTTCGTCTGTTTCATTTGTTTATCCATGTCATTAAATACACAGTTTATTTTAATTATAAAAAATAACTATTTTTATTTATGAAATAATAATTAATCAGTATTGTTATGTGTTTTTAATCAACGTTATTTAATTATAATCATTATTTTATTAATAAGGCGAATTATATAATATCAAGTATTTTAAAAATAAAAATAGAATTTCTCACAACTAATCCCACAGTACAACCAAACATTCATTTTTTAATACATTTCAGTACGTACTCACATCTATGGGTTCTCATTCCTACCAAATCTCATCCCGTGTAATACCGTAACAACCGAACATGTCCTTAAATGATGAGAGAGCTCTTAAAATAACATGAATCCTTCGATTATAATAAATAAGAAAAAAGAATAGATTGGTTGAATGACAAATGTTGATAATGTGATTTAGATAAAGAGACTTAAAATCTAGTTGCGCTATAATAATGTATTTGCAACCAAAATTTGCCACTTTTATTTAGAAAATGTGCGAGCACCTTTACAGTAATTACGGCAGCTCTATAATGGCATGCATTTGCATCCAAAATTTTGCCACTTTTATAGCAACACCTTTATATATAATTTTTTTTTTTTATCTATTTTAGGAATCACATTGCCAAACCATGACAATTGCATTATAAATGGCATTAATTTGCATCCAAAATTAAAAAAAGAGGCTCCAATGGTAGGGTCGATTTAGGATAAACTGACAATTTTCAGAACTGAATCGAGAATTTTAAAATTTGAATGGATAAAATAGATAAAGAGCGATAATGTTAATGTTATTTTCTAAGGACTATTGTGTAATTGTCTGTTAAAGGTTTTCTTTACGGACCGACAAATTTACGACTCTTTACTATCCCCTACAAAATTGGACCAAAATCCGGTCAAAATAAGTGTCACTGATGGACGTCATCAATCGTAAATATTAACGCATTATTTTTGCGCCAATTGTAGATTTCTCGGGATAGGAGTAGGTCCGATGGGCATTGGACCTACTTTTAGATTCAATTAGCTCCATCACCGTAAGATTAGCATTAAGATCTGTTCGCATGGAAATTAATACAGAGACGCACATATTTTAATACGGAGCACACAAATCTTGATGCAATCGGATGGTAAATAAACCCATCGAACCAAAGTAGGTCCGATGGGCATCGGACCTACTCTGAACACTTCTTTCTCACGTTAATAATAAAGCAATAGAAGAGAAAACCAAGGATCTTCTGAACAATTCCCCTTCTCTGCCGCTCCGCCTGCTCTTTCGCCTCTCAAATCGAAACCCTAATCTCTCTTCGCAAGTTTAATTACTCAACCTCAACTCAGATCAGATTGTCGAAGGAAGAGATGGACGACAGCTGTGCCGTGTGCGCTGAGCCTTTGGAGTGGGTGGCGTATGGCGCGTGCCTTCACCGGGAGGTGTGCTCAACCTGTGTGGTGCGCCTCCGCTTTATCCTGGACGACAAGCGTTGTTGCATATGCAAATCCGATTGCCCCACGATTTTCGTGACAAAGGTATAATTGCTCAATTTTCTCATTCTCTTTATCTATGTTGATTGATGGATATTAACGACTTGGAAATTTTGAGTTATTTGCTTCAACATCCTCTACAACCTACCTTAAAAGCATGCTTTCCTGATTTATTGAATCAGGTCTTGAGTTTTGTTACATGTGTATTCATCTAAAGAGCTGTATACTAGTTGATTATTTATTTGGGAAGAATCCTCTCCAAACTTTAGAATTTGGGTTTGGTAAAAATACACCTTATAAGTTTAGTAAAATTCTCTTTGTTACGGCTGTAGATGCTCTGTGATACTGTACTTCTCTGAGAATGATAATTGCAATTAAGTCTTGACTAAGTAGAAGTGAGGCTTGATTGAAATTGAACTCCCTTCAATGAGAACCACAAAATATAGACTTTGCAATAGACATGCTAGTTTTTTGCTGGAACAATTATCTCAAGGTGGGTTTTGCAAAATCTATATCTTTTAATGGAAAACAATTTAACCAGGTGTTAGTTGAATGTTGAAACAACTGCTCTCAGTTGCATATCCGTGGCTTGTTTGATGCTTATTTATATTTTATTGGATAATTCAGGCTTAATTAGGAATTAATTGGATATAATTAGGGTAAAGTATACAGTTTGAAAAACCAACACTTCGTAATGAAGTACCATATCATCAAGTACCGATTGAACTATTGTCTCGCTAACAAAATTAGTGACCCTTCTGTAAGATTCTCTTTGTTCATTTGATGTAATGCCATTACTTATCTTGCCATTACATCGATATATCCATATTTAGGCGATGGGAGACTACACAAGGGTTGTGACTGACTTCTCAGCCTTCCCACCTGGTAAAACCGAGGGCCAAAATGGTTCCTACTGGTACCATGAAGACACACAGGGCTACTTTGAGGACTCTGACCACTACAAGATGATAAAAGCAATGTGTCGTCTCTCGTGTAGTGTCTGTGACAAGGCAGGGCCTGATGAGGCGGGAGCTGGTGTGGGACCAGCAAGGCGCCGGAGCAGGTTTAGGAGCATAGAGCAACTCAAGGGTCATCTGTTCCACCAGCATAAGTTGCACATGTGCGACCTTTGTTTGGAAGGGAGAAAGGTAATGCAACTTAACACCTATAAATAAGCTAGAATATCTAGAGACCATGAAAAATAAAAGTTCTCTGCCTGTGTTGATCCATTTCTGGTCTGCACTTGTATGAGACTGTGATCACTTAGTTTAATATAACTGAAGGAAAACTATAAAAAAAGAGGTACTATACCAATAGTAGATGCATGCAAAAATACAGCATGTTGGTATAATGCATGTATTTGAGAAGTAATTGTGAATTTCGAAGAGGATGATTGAACCGAAAACTTAAATTCTGGTAACTAAGACAAAAGGTAATGTGATGTTCGTTTGTAGTTTCTTCTAGTACTGCATCATTTAATTTAAAATGACTTGGAAAAATGATAGGCAGTGCCAAATTACTGGTACTTAATTGACCTTTCCGTATTGATCAGTCTTTGCCACTTCTGGCTTTAGACTGTTTTCTTTAGTTTAACTTGGCTGGAGGAAAATAGTTATAATGAGGAGAAATACTTGATGGTTTGGTAGTAATTTCGAATTAGTTTTAACCCTGAACCAAAGTACTCAGGGAGTCTTGTTGCTCAATTTTATGCATGGTGATGTAAATTTTTTTATTTTTGTACAGGTGTTTATATGTGAGCAGAAGCTATATACAAGGACACAACTGCAGCAACACAGGAGGAGTGGTGATTCTGAGGTTGATGGAACAGAAGAGGAAAGAAGTGGGTTCATGGGTCACCCAATGTGCGACTTTTGCAAAAGCCACTTTTATGGTGACAATGAACTGTATATGCACATGTCCACTGAGCATTATACTTGCCATATATGTCAAAGGTACAATGTTTTGCTATCTTGCAGTGCTTTAAGGTTTTATCACAATCTGAAGAGTCATGGTTCAGCTATTATGAACCAGTTCCAGAATTGCTTTACAATTCATAGCCTCTGGAGTTTGCAGAATCACCAATAATAGTATAATGGTCAACTCTGTTAGTAAATTTTAGAGATAAATAAAATAAAGAATAAGCAGGAATTAATTAAGAATAAAAATAGAAGCAACTGCTGGTTAATCACTTAGCCTGGAGATCCATTTTATGGAAGGTTGTCCATTTTTTATTCATTTTATGTATGGTGTTTGATTTTTTTTTTTTAAACTTTATTTATTTGATGTTGATTGGTAATTTTTATTTTTTTTTCATTTTTCGTATGATTTTTTGCAGACAACATCCTGGCCAATATGATTATTACCGCAATTATGACGACCTTGAGGTATTGAACCTAACAAAATTTACAATATTGTCCTAATTGAAAGCTAGTGGCTGGAGAAAAATGGAAAGAAAATATACAGATTACTGAGTTTTTGCTCTGACATGTAGGTGCACTTTCGGCAAGAGCATATCCTGTGTGAAAACGAAGAATGCTTGGCTAAGAAGTTTGTAGTGTTTCAGAATGAACAAGAGCTAAAGGTGGTTTACTTCTTATTTTCAATTAGTTTCTCATGTGCCCTTTTTCTTTGTTGTCTTGAACCTTTTCATCTACCTTATATATAAAATTTATGTATGTTTTCTGATTTTCTAGAGGCATAATGCTCTCGAACATGGAGGCAACATGTCACGCGCACAACGAAATGCTGCACTGCAGGTATTAAATAAATCTTTTTCAAGTACCATGGAATACTCCCCTCTCGAAAAACATTAATTTCCAATTTCACACATTATTATTATTTTATTCAGATACCAACAAGCTTCAGATACCGAAGGAGTGAGCAAGAGCAGAGACGTGGTGGCCGCTTTAGTGGTGGCAGGGGACGTAATTTCAGACGTGACATGCCAAATGATTTTTCAACACCCATTAACCGAGATTATGGCGACTCTGTTACTGCCTCGCTTGAATCTGTAAGTCTTACCAGTTCTCAACGTGAGCAGGTTCTAGAACAATCTTCCTTTCCTCCATTGTCAGACCCGAGGGATGGGCCTGACCTGAGACTGGGTTCCACCACTGATCCACCTGATAATCAAGACTCATCTGTCTCCCGATACGCACTTGCTTTGAACCAGAATTCTAGAAGCAATGCTTTGAGAGAGGAGTCTTTCCCTCCTCTTCCTGGTGTTAGTAACAGAGTTCAACCTGGTCCCAATCACGCACCACACCAAGGGCTACAGAGTTTGGCCAGGGACACACTAGCTGCTAGATTACAACAGCGTAGTAAAGGGGCAGTCAAGGTCATACATCCTCGATTTCGGCAACCAGATCCACCTCTCCCTTCCCTTCGTATAAGAGATCATAACAGATCAATACCTGGGTTGGGTCCTGCACCAGTTCCTGTAAATTCTGCCTGGAGCAATAACCCTTCCACCAGCACTGGTACCAGTACTGGTTCATCTTCCTACAAGTTGCAGCAGTCTGCACCAGTGCCTAACCTCAACCAAGCAGGTCCAAGTGTCAATCCTAGTGCTAGTGTTACCTCTAGTATACCAAATGGGGTCCCGGTACCAACAGTGGTACCAGATGCTGTAAAAAATGCGAACAGTTCTTTAGTGGGGCGAATTCGGGAGTGTTTAGGTAATGATGAGGAACGCTACTCATTATTTAAATCAATATCGGCCGAGTACCGCCAAGGGGATATAGGCACACTAGAGTACCTCTCTTATGTGGAGCAGTTTGGGCTGTCCAGTTTGGTACCCGAATTGGCACGTCTCCTACCTGATCCACAAAAGCAGAAGGAATTGACTGAGGCATATTATGCTAATTTGAGGCTAAAGAACTTGAGAGAATCTTCTGCAAATGGAAGTGGAAATAGTGGAAGAAACAATGGAAGTAGTAGCAAAAGTTCCAAAAAGGGGAAGGGTAAAGATGCGGTGACCGATAACTTTCTGGAAACAGTAAAAAAGCTCCAGGCTGACCAGCTGTCAGCTCAAGAGGAAGAAAAGGTTGAGGTCTTGTCTAAAGATGGGTACCGCGTTTCAACCAAAGGTAAGACTGCGGGGGAGTCTAGTAGTAGCAGTAATGTTGCGGATGATGGAACTGGTACAAAGCAGCAGCGTCCTAAGAAGACATCAAAATTTATTAGGGTGAGGCTAGGGGATGGCTCTGCAGCTTTGCTTGACAGGGGTCGTACCGGTGCTGATACAAGCCCTGAGAGGCCTGACAGGGGAACTGAGGGGGGTGTACCAATCAGAGGTGTTTGGAAGAATGGGGGTGGTCAGCGACTCGCAAAGGACCTCTTTAAATAAGAGGTTTATAAATGGAATTATTGGTTAAGATGTCTTTAAAAGTAAAGAGGGGTATATATGATGTTTCTTTTGGTGTGATAAATGTGTTGAGGGGCTCAAAGGTGTTTTGTTGGCCCAATCTGCAATGTGTCGTCGCATACTGACTGGATATCTGTTGCAGGGTCAAAGTTGAAATTTTTTGCTATGACGATCGGGGTTGTTTCTCCAAGAATCTTTTTGGATATTTTTGGTCAAGGTTGCCTGTTGATTAGTTTAAATAGTGGGATGTTAATTTGTTTCTATAAAAAAAGTTGCTTATATTGCTTGGTTAATTTGAAAAACAAGTATTTATTTTCTTTTAAGTCTGGGTGTTTTGCTGCTTTTGTTTTCTTAATGAAGCAGCAAACGGTATTATTTATATCTTTCACCCAATTCAAGTGATGGAGTGAAAGGTGTAATTAGACAGGAATTTTGGAATATAATAGACCCCTATAATTTTGAAAGTGTTGTGAATTCTGGATTGGATTCAATTGAGCTTTTTCTGTGAGTAGGGATTGGTGCGATTGTTCAATTCGTTTATATTTAGGTTTTTATTTAATATGAAGCACACAACATTAACCGAACTTATAATAATTACGATGGTTCAAATTTTTTCATTTCAAAAGTTAATAGTTTGATGTAATTTTGTTTTTTTACATGCACATAAAAAAATTATGACTTCTCAATTTTATTTTCATATGAATCAATTAACGTTAAATCATTCATATAATTGTATTTTGCAAATTTTTAATAATGATTAAAACATAGTTGAAATTTAATGTCATATTCATTTGTGTACAGAGAAGAGGAAATTATGTAGATTGTATTTAATGATTTTATTTTAATGTTTAAGTCTTAAATTTGAAGTTATTAAAATTTAAAAATGAAGGTACAATGAAAATATTTTCATTAAAAGTGGGACATTTGAACCTCAATAATTATATATGCATGAACACATCGGTTTACTGTTTTGGTAAATTTATTTTATAATCCTGGTTTGTTCCAAATCAATAAAAACAACGTTAGTATTTTCCGTAGTTTATGCAAAAAACATATTATCACAGCAAAGATTAAGAGAGTTCACTGTTGACACTGTCGAATTATTCGTTGTAGAAAATATCCCACACAGTTTTTGGTATTTGGTATGACAATCTATAACAAACAATGCATCTCATGTTTCCTACTGAACTTTTACAGCAGTTATTTTTTTAACGTAGTTCTACTTCTACATTGTAAAAAGGAGGAAAGTAATCTCTTACTGTTATTTTACTGCGGTAGTGTTGTCCAAAAGTGCATGTGACAGGTATTTAAGTCTGACCATCTGAATCAAACATCAGACTCATATTAAATTTCCTCAGTACTAGGGCTGACACTAAATTAATTAAGTGGGATTGGACCAGCCAAATTGGACAGATATACAAAAATAATTTGATAAAATATCAAAATTTTATAAGATTTAACAGATGTATAAATTGCTTTTCACATCTTGTTGATAACTATTAGACAACATTTTTTTTCAACCAGTAACTTTTTTAATGCTTTAACTGTGAATAGGGCTGTGTAAACTGGAAAAGGCTACCATTTCAAAATTTATACTGAAATGGAGTCATAATTTATACTGATGACCTAGATAGTTATTTTTTTAACATTTCTTTTCAAAACTGGAGACTGAACAATATTTTTTCACCCAGCCATATTTTAATGCCTTTACTGTGAACAGTGAATAGTGGAAACTGGTAAGACTAGCTTTCCAGGAAAAGGTAATTAAAACTGGAGGTAAATTAATCATATACTCAAATTAATTACCTCAAACTCTAAATACATCACTCAAATATGACGCTTATTGGCAAACTTGTTCAATATTTTGATACTTTTAACTGATAAAAATGTAATTTCTTGAAAATTTATTCTGAATGAAGTAGCCTTGGTTTGTGTTGTAGAAACTTAATTAACATTTCTTGAGGATGTTAACTAAATTATACTGGTACGCAATTTATAAAAAATATATATAGTCATAACACATCTATTATAATTCATGATCATGAACACATCACATGTATCATCACTAGCACCATGCACACAAAAACACTTTAAATAAAAGAAACAAACCATAAACAGAAAGAAACTAAAACCTCACATACTTGAGCCTAGCAAGCTAGCAACTTACTACATGTTACAAATATAACATCCGAAATTTTCTAGTAAACGCACCATGCAACACAAATAGTTCAACCTAAAAAGCCATAGACATGCATATATTGCATGATCACATTACGGTTTCTTCTCTTGCTTTGTAGCGGCATTGTTACCGGGCACACCGAACCCAGGCCAGCTAAACCCGGGAAGTGCACTGCTTCCTCCTAGAGGACTGGAACCACCCATCCCGAATCGCGGCATACCAAAGCTCGACCCGGCACCACCAAGAGCTGGGTTTGGGAACATGCGGTCAAATGGCGGGAATGTCTGTGGTTTGTACTCGGCTGGCTTGGCCTCTTTGATATCTCTTGCCTCAGTAGCCACCATGCAGGTGACTAGCAAGAGAGCAAGCATGGCTAATGACAGCTTGGTGAGCCTCTCCATGAGTGAATGTGAGTGAGTGTGTGTGTGGGTGTGGTGTGGTGTGTGTTTGGAATTGAAAGTGATGGTAGTGATGGTACTTGCACCCTCATTTTATAGGAGGCCAGAAGGTAGGGGTGCAAACGGATCGGATAGTGGTAAAACCATATTTTTTTATTTTTCAGATACAGATACGGATCGGATATTAACGGGATATCCCTTTTTTTATAACAGTAAATAACACAAATTTTTTCGTAATATATATCAAATTATATAGTATATATTTAGATACAAATAATTAAAACTTAACACCATATCCATATTCATATATGCACATATATTTCCATATTCATATATACACATATATTCAGATATCAGATATCCGTATCAAATTTTTGAATACGGATTCTGATACGGTCGGATAATATCCGATACGATTTGCACCCCTACCAGAAGGGTCTTGGTGGTTGGTCTCTTTAAGGGGTTGTGATTTAATTATTTGTTGGGATCTTTTATGTTTCTCTGACATCACATGTTTCCAGTGTTGTAGTAATTAATGTAGCGTTTGCGGTTTGTTTAATTTGTTTACCTCTTTGATTTTGTAATTTTTTAAATATGCTCTGGTAAAAAGGTAAAAAGTACCACTTAGTTGGATTTGTACTATTTATGGAAGGCAGATAGGTCTTGATGGTTGATGGTGGTGTCTCTTTAAGGGGATGCAATTTAATTGTTAATTTGGATCTTTTGTGTTTCTATGATATGATGTTTTTCATGTGTTGAAACATTTGCTTGTTTGTGATTTTTTTTTTATATATATAAATTTGTATAAACTTTGGTAAAAATTAAAATATGACAATTAATGTAGTTGGATACTTAAATTTCGTCTAAGAAATTAAGTGTTGCAATTACTATAATTTTGTATGCAGCTGTGTACGTAGAATAAGGATCTGTGAAAATTCACTTATGTTTAATCAAATATTTTGAATAATATTCAGTTGCTCTAATATACATTTTTTTTTGACAAAGAAATGGGGAGGTCATGTTTCTAGATTAAATTAAATTAAATTAATAACAAAGAAGAAAAATAGAAAAAACAAAAACAAAAATGAAGGAAATAAAGAAGTAAAAAAACAAAAAACAAAAACCTAGTACATATTAAAGTTTAAAGTAGAAGTGGGTTTTATATTCCTAATCTATCTTTGTAATAGCAAGCTAGCTTCGAAATTTATTGGCGATTTCCATCTTGAGAAATTTATTACTATCTAAACTTGTCTAGCTATTTTTCTAAATAGATTCATTATAATTTTTTCAAACCTTTTAAGTTATAATGCTATCAACTGTTCGGACGCTATTTACAGCTGCACAATAGCTAACTATAACTGTTTTTTAGTCTTTTTTGCAATAATGCAATAATCGCTATTTAAAATCTTAAAAATTATTTCGACATCTCTCTTCATTGGCGAGTCTTAAATCTTTCTCAAATAACAATTATTATTCAAATAAATTTATATAATTATCAACATTTCTTCATGGATCTAACTCCAAAAATAAATTTATTGCTATCCGAATTTCAGAAATAGTAATCCTGAAATTCTTGCTTTTTCAAATATAGCTGTTTAATTTTTTTTGTACACACATCTCTAAACAACTGATTTTCCTATGCATACATCTTGAAACAAATTAACAGTTGAATTTGAAAAGGCAGAGATCATAGACTAGAAACAACTAGTTTTTCTGTTCACATGTAAAAATCGCAGCAGATTCGGATCCTCCAACATCATATTTTTCTTTAATAAAAAAAATATATTCCCATTCAAAATAAATTAGCACCAATATGAACTTGCCTTGGATATATACTGCATAAGCATTTGATTGTTCTTTTACTACGAAAAAAGTTGCCTCAACCATATTAAATTCCGACAAATTTACAGTTGAGTGTTGGATCTATTTATTTATTTATTCTGAAAGAAGATTGATTTATTGTTTCCATCATGATATAGCAATAAATGCAATGGATCTCTTATAGATATTTCAAATGCTCATGTAAATTGTTTGTTGCATGAATTACAATGTGATCAAGGTTACAATAGAAGAATTATATTTCCCAATATAGTTGATTCCATGTTGATAATGGTGGGCCTAAGAATTAAAATTTTCTTATTAATTAGGTTCTATGTTAGGAGAATATATTTGTTCTTAGGTTGATTTGGTCAAGCATCACTTTTAGCGAATATATTATTTATTTAAATGAAATATGGTTGTACTTACTGTTTGTGAAAATTAAATGACTATTTTAAATTGTTTTCTCAAAGAAGAGTCTAGCTAGTATGATACCTGTGTTATGTAATACTAACTTCAAAACTTATTGAATAGACTTTAAACGATTAATTCAAACTGTTTAAATCAATTTATTTTACGAGTGATGAGTTTACGTGCAAAAAATATAATTTTTTTGAATTATTTTAGTATCAAGTCAAGCAGTAAAAAATATTGAAAAATGAATGCATTAACATTAACTTAAAAACTCCCACATTTGGCCGGTTGACTTTATACTAAATAAATTTGAAAAAAAAAATTTGCACATAAACACACAACTAATGAAGTAGATCTATTTGAACAGTTTGTATTTACCATTTGAAGTCGATCCAATAAATTTTAAAATTTATGTTATATAGTTTCAAGTGGCATTAATGTTATACTAGCTATACTCCTCAAAGAATGATTTGAAATTAAACTTCAAATATAAGCACAGAAACAAGTTTCTTCACTTTTGAAAATTATCACAACAATTGAAATAAAATGGGGGGATAGACAGATAACAGATTTAACATTTTACTTGCTGTTATATTTGTTTATGTCAATTATTTATCATGTAATTTTACTTGAGTAAAACTAATATACACTTAAGTGTACCGTACACTTAACTCTAGGACCGTACGATTTTTTTAAAAGTTGTATAGATTCTTCAAAAGTCGTGCAGCACAAATCTCAAAGCTAATCCTAGAGTTCTAGAGTTAAGTGTATAGTTCAATCGGTACACTTAAGTGTATATTAGATTGACTTATCTTACTTAAGAGAGTGAAGTTCAAGTGCCTCAAACAAAAAATGTGCTTTGTGGCTGTCATATATTTATTTTTAAAAGAAGTTATTGTAAAAAAAAATTGGTAAAATGGCAGACTCAAAAGCAATTCCTGTTATTTTTTACATGATTACATCCATGTAAGGATTGCATTAAATGAGCTAATTATATATGGGTACTGACACAAAAATATTAATTGCAAACAATATTAGTTCAGCAAATGCTTGTGAGTTTGGCTTAATGCATTTGGCCAAAGAACAAGATGTATGATAAATATACAATATATATAGAGAAATCATGCCATCGTTTAATTAATCGACTTGTGTTATGGATTTATTTTTTCATTTTTAAAGTTCAAACAGTTAATCCGAATCGCTCAAGATAAAAATATACATGGAGACTAAATTTTATCGCTTAGAATATTTTTACTATTTTTTGTAGATAAGTAAAAAAAAAAAATACACTTTCATATAGAGATTTTGTTAACAATTTGAATAGACTATTTGAAGTTTAAAAATAAAAATATAAATTCATAATACGGCTTGATAAACACATTTACACTTTAAATAATACACCGATTCTAGCCAAAAAAAAGTTGATACATCTTAACATGACCAATATGCTAAGGAATATATAAATTACAAAAATTAAGACATAATATTGTACAGTACTAAAAAGTACTATTTATTGGTCTCCTTAAATTCACCACCAACCAACTGCAGAATTAGTCCAATTGGTATTAAATATAATTTATGACATCCACTACCTCTCATAAATAAATGTAATAAATTGTGTAATAAATAATGGTCGGTAAAAGCTGAGAATTTGACAGGTTGGATACCAAAATATCTTATCTCAGATGCAAACATACACTTGAGACACTATGATACTATTCAAATTCTTATTACATTTTTCAAATGAATTAAATTTCAATGTTTTCATTTTATTTTTATATAAAGTGGAATTAGTTCAACATCTCACCATTTAGTCCTATATTGTAGTTCCTTTGGTATAATTTTATCAATTTCTTTTTCTTTTTAAAGAGAGATGAGGTGAATACGTCAAGTCTTCAAATTTCATACTATAATTATTACAATAAAAAAAATTTATATCCAGGTTTCAAACTCATAACATCTCATATGGAGATCATGTATCTCTGCCACTAGATCAAATATTAATTCTTAATTTTATCAATTGTTATCTGGTGAAGAATTATTATGAAACTTAAGTGAGGCTATGGTACTTTGCATTGCACGGTTTGTTCCGTGCATTGGATTTATATCTCTATTTTCAAAATCCAATTAATTGATTTGAACCGTTCAATATTATTATCATATAAAAATATACTTAAAGACCAAATTTTATAGTTTTTAGAACTTTTGTCACTATTTGTTGAGACAATTAGAAAATCACTTGATTTAAAAATTTTGGACCATCTGAAAGTAGTGATTTTCTACCTACCAAAAAATAGTAGTAAAAAAGTTCTAAAAAAAAGTATAAAATTTGATATCCAAGTATAATTTTTTACATGATAATAATGTTCAGCTGTTCAGATTGACTATTTGAACTTTGAAAACAAAAATATAAATGCAATACACAGAACGATCCGCACATTGCAAAGCAAAGTAGCCTCACTCATGAAACTTCATAATCATAGCCATGTTCAAGAGTTTGTATAATATAATTTGACAACATGTCAGTATCTATATATGGATCTGACAGCACGATAAAAAAATGTTCTTTTATGGGACTACATCTGTATTACAATTTAGCAATGTACCATTTGAGGAGCAGTCATTCAGGTATTTTTGTTTTTTTAAGTGAGGCTGTGGTAATATGCATAGCTCATTTTGATTTGAACTATGGACTTGTTCTGATTTTTATATAAAAATATATTTGGATGGCAAATTTTATATTTTTTAATTTTTTTTACTATTTCTTTTAAAAATCACTTGATTTTAGAGATTCTAGACCATTCAAAATAGTGATTTTTTTATAAAAAAATTGTAAAATGTTATTTTAAAGTACATTTTCATATAAAAATTATAATGAACAGTTCAGATCAACTATCTAAATTTTGAAAATAAATATATTAATCAGTGCACTATGCATAGTAGGGTTGCCTCACTCTATCTCTTTAATGACATTAAACATGAAAAAAAAAAAAGAATAAATGTTCACTGTCCTGTCCCTTGCTCTATAGGTTGCATTTAAAGCTAATGTAAAGCCTTCAGATTAAATAGATGTTCAAATCTCATCACAAATGAAAGGCTAAGTAGAAATTAAATATCACTTCCTCGTCCCCTAAGTGGGTCCGGATCTTCTAAAGTAATTTAATTTTTGGGTTTTGAGTTGAGACTGTTCAATTTGAATCTATCGTTCGAGATTGTTTCAAGATTTAGATTTGTTGCTTGGAATGTGTGCGCTCCGCTTTAAATTGATTGTCACAGATTTGAATCGGACAGTCCCGATTTAAAATTCAAAAATTAAATTAATTCACTGGATCTGAATTTTAAGGAGCACCCATTTTCCGAGTCTTAATCAAATATGGTTAAGAGTTATAATAATTGTAAAAATATTTTTTTTCGATGAAAATGTAAATGGTTTAGATTATAATTTTTTAAGTTTGAATGATCGATCAAACTCACTCAATGAGTTTTACGTATCAAACTTTAGTAAATATTTTATAATTCAATTTTCGGATTTTTAAAGTTGAACCTAAAATAATAATGAATAATTATGTTTGCCTATAAAAATAGTTATTTAAAAAAATCCGAAAAAATAGTAGAAGATTTTTTTTTTCCTAAAATAGTTAAATTTAGTATCAAACGATATTTTTGATATACAAAACACATCAAGCAGATTGGAACGGCCATGCAAAATTGAGAAATTATAATTTGAAACATTTATTTCTGTCAAATATATTATTTTTTACAATATTATAACTCTTATAGTTATAGTTATATATTTGTCTTTTGTTACATCCTAGTGATTTATTAGTTGAGATATATTACAAATCTAATAAATCATTTTATTATCTAAATCGAACGGCACATAGAAAAAAATTAAGAGGTCATAATTTCGAAATTTTCCTCGGAGCCCAAGTAAAAAAGAATTCAGACATTCTCTATACGATTAGAGTGAAAAAAAATAGTACGTCAGAGATGGCTTTGTCATGAAATGACACGGTACGTGGATCGGTTATGTGATGTGATTCGCGTGCTCCGTGTCATAATCATTCGCATGCCGTGTTCATCTTTAGAAAATATTTTGGTACGACACGATATACGAAAGATCTAATCACAGTACGACATGGCACATAGTCACACAAGTTACTTGTAATTAGAACCGTTAGATCTTGATCAAATGGTAAATTCTGAATAAACTAACTAAAATTATTATCAATGATCACGAGAGTTACATATGATCACAACACGATACATTTTTATTATAAAAGTCGGCGGAATAATAAAAAAATATGTGATAGTCTTTATTTTGTTGTTTGGAACCCAATTTGTTGGGTTCGGACTAAAAAATTTAAAATTTGTAAGTAATTTGATGAAATCTAAAAGTTATATTATAATGTGATAGTTTGTACTTTATTGTTTTATAATACGAATAGTTTTTTTTTTTCTTTTTCTTTTCTTACACAAGCCCGTAGGCTTAAATAGTATTTTTAATATATTAATCTTTATACAAGATGCATAAAGTTGTTCGTAAAAAATAAAATAATTTGGGATAATTAAGTAACATATTACTCATACAATTTTATTAAGTTAGAAAAATAATTCAGAGAGATATCAAAAAAATATAAATCAAATATAATTCCTATATTAAACCGAGATCTCATCTAAAGTGAAATGTCTTTATTAATTTGGAACATTATTAATGAATTATTTAGATTTGAGAGAGCCGAACTAATAATTGAGATATTACATGTGGTTTATCTCCTCTCAAGTAATACATTTTACATTAGATTGTCTCAAATGTTTTTTAGATTAATTATCTCATATGAATCTGGTTTCGAACGAACTATTTATATTAAGCTCAACTTGTAATAGGATAAAACATGCGCGGAAATATAAATTTCTTTTCTAGGGGTCAGTATTTCAAATTATCATTCTGTAGATCATAAGATGAGAAATTCAAATATCTCACATTTTTCAAGTTTTACTGTGTGTTACATTTTTTTTTTATCTCTGTTTTTAAAGTGTAAATAATCAATTCGAGCCGCTCAATATGATCTCTATATTAAAATATGCTTGTAGACTAATTTATATATATTTTGAGATTCTTTTACTATTTTTTTAAATAAGTACAAAATCATTGTTTCTGAATGGTTTAAAAAAAAATACTTGTTTACACCTCTAAGAAAAACTAAATAATTTTCAAAAATATAAAATTTAGTTTCAAACATATTTTAATATAAATTTTAGTTTTTCAAGTAATTTAGTTATTATCATTATTAGTAGTAGTAATATTGAAAATCTAATTACTCAAATATTTAAAATTTACAAGATATTTTAATCTCAATTTTGAATTTATAATCTTTCACCCAAAAAAATATTATTTTTGTCACTGTATAAAAGACTGATTATCATATATAATCCTTTGATTTTCTGATCTGAAGCATATGAACTTTTAAAATACTTTTAAAGCATTTTCTTGAAAGAAAAGATGTGGCTATAAAAGATGATTGATTGCGACATTAAAAATTAACTAAATCATTTGGATTTTTACTAGTTATAAAACTTAAGGCTAACCAGAAATAGCCATTGTGGTTTTGGTTTATTCAACACAAGTGGCTTGTAGCATCCAAATTGTCCATTTATATTTTGAACAACATCTTAAATTTAGTATCAATTGATAATCATTCGTATCAGTGTTCTAAATAGCACGCTATAATGATGCAATAGCGGCGTTATAGTGTTTTCGAACCTTTAACGCTATGCTATGGGATAAAAGTACGCTATTTCAGCTACGACCGCTATAACAGTAATAGCAGTTTGCTATCTACGCTACAAGCTACACAATATAGCGCACGCTATGCTACATGACTTTTTATATAAAAGTCCAAACTGAAAATTAATTTCAAAGATCAATCTTTTCAAGGTCTAGATTGATTTTTCTTTTAAATAGAAAAAAACATATAGTTTATTCCATGATGTCTTTATTTTTTTAATAGAAAAAATATATATAGTTTATGAACGATGCTTAGGTTATTTTGAATGGAAAAAAGATAAATAATTTATGATATTATTAGAGATATTTTGAATAGTAATTTGGACTTTGTACTAGTTCAATATATATATTTTTTAAAAACGCTATGTAGAATAGTTTTCGTTATAGCTACACTATTAGCAACAGTTTATTTTTTAGCATTTCAGCTATGACACAATAATCACTATTTAAAACCTTAATTAATATATAACCAACTGATAAAAAGGAAAGGATGTTAGCCACCGAGCAAATCATAATAAAGTTGTATCAATATCTACATTTTTACCAATCAAATACATACCAAATAGTATAGAAACTTTGTTCTGTATTTTCAAACTAATTAATTCCCTTGTCCGTTTAAAAAAAATTAAAATAAAAATCATATGGAATATTTCTTTTGTTTAGTGATCAAATAACTAAAACATGTAGAGGAACCATATGATCGTAAATAATGAGATTTTAGATAAAATCCCAAAATTTATTTTGTCCAGATGCAAGGTGGTGGGGTTCTCTAGACATATGTGCGAATCGGTGAAAATGATTAATTGTTGCATTGTGTTTGTGGGAAGTAGGAATTATTGTAATCCAGATTTTGAGCATTGCCTCACCGTTTGAGTTTGAATTTGAACTTCCTAGTCAGAATTTGATCAATTCAGTCCAAATCAGTGTTGTAAATAACAGTACGTGGTTATCGAACAAACATGGTACCGTCAAGTGATTAATTGAAAATAATCAGAAATGATCAGTCGATTAATCGAAAAAAATCTGTAACAACTTGATTACCACCAATGACTAATCAGCCGATTAATCGGTTTAAATGAATAACTTTTTACAACACTAGTCCAAATCTGTAATATACAGAATTCCTTTAAAATTTGTGCCAATATATAATGTTACCGACGTAATTCAAAATCATTGCTTGAGATACCTTTAGTTTATATGAATTCGAATTATAGTGGAAAAGAAAGAAAAAATTCCAAAGGTGGTCTACTACTAAATATAAAAGTTTATTATTGATGAAAAATGGTACTTTTTTGAAAACGTTTGAACTAATTAAATTTTTTTTTTTAAAAACATACTTAAATTAAAAAAAAGGTATGAAATTAGTCTCATCTTAAAAAAAATTGCTCCACCATGTTAAAAATATTGGGTCCGCCTTTGCATAGACAAGGAAAAAAATGCTCACACTGGCCAACTCCCTTACTGAGGTAGTTTTGAATTATGGAAATAGAATATAAAAGAAGACTGAGGCTATGATCATATGTATATTATGGATTGACTTTGCTATCGATTTATATCTTAATATTCATAGTTTAAACAATTGATTTGAATTATTAAACATAATTTTCACATGAAAATATACTTTTGAAGAGTAAATTTCATATTTTTAGAATTTATTTACTATTGTTTTAGATAAGTAGAAAATTAATATGTTGGATGGTTTATAATTTTCAAATCAAGCAAATTTTTATCTATCTAAAAATAATAGTAATAAATTACAAAAGAATGTATATTTGATATGAGAATAATGTTAACCGATTAAGATCGATTATTTAAACTATAAAACTAAATAAAAGAAATAAGAACACTATAATATGTATTACCATAGCCTCATTCATAAAAGAAATAAGAACATGTCCAAAATAAAAGTTGTAATGGGCCAAGCCCATTTGCTTCCACAAAATCAATCCGGCCCAATGCTTCTAGATTCTGTGGGCCGAACCAAAGAAATATCTGAATCTTGACGGAGCCGCAGCCCGCAGACTGTTGAAAATTTCATCGCAGTGACGATATTTGCTCCCTGGCTAATCTTGTTATCTTGTCATTATTGTGGTAAATATCATTTTTAGCAGCATATATCTTACAACAGCAACAACATCCTTTCATTAATTCATCATAATTTCTAACTACTTCCAACCATAGTGACAAATGAATTATTCGGGTTCGGTTCGGCGAGGTTAAAAATTGATAGAATAATTTAGGTATAATTTGGGAATGATTGGGAATTATCCGGATCAGAAATCTTAGTCCTGCAAGAGAGAAAAAATATATATATTATGGGAAATTTTTGGGAAAAATTAGTGAATAATTTGGAAAATTTGGAAAATTTGTGAATTATTCAAGTTTAATTATGTTAAAGGTCGGTCAACCGGATAATTTGACATTCAGTTTGGCACCACTTATTCTGGTATAATTTACAAATCTTGTGATTATGCTTCCAACAGCTCCATACGTAGTGTCAATTAGTAGATATAGCTTTGTGTTGTATATTACAGAATGAGTAGAGTTAGAATAGTCCCGTTGTTATCGTGTTTCAATTATGTCTTGTATTTTTTTTTTTTCAAAGTTCAAACAATCAATCTGAACTGCTTAATTAATTTGATTTCCATAATAAAATGTGTCTCGATATCAAATTTTATATTTGTTCCATTAGTGTCTCTTCCGTAAATATATTTAACATTACAAGTAAGCTGTAAAAGGGTCTTTAACCTACCTGGGCCAAATTCTTTGTAGTTTGTACAAGACTAGTTATGAACGGTAGATCCTAATTCTACGTCAGCACTTTATACCTCATGTTTCGGCAAAGATATGAAAACAACTTATCGACACGTGGTACAATATTATAGGTTGTAGTATATGGTCGTAGATCTCCGGCTTTTTTATTAATAGAAAAAATAAAAATAAAATATTGATAATGGAAAACTATTTTGTTAGATTTTGAAAAATAAGAAAAACGTTATGATTTATAGCCTCTAGGACACTAATAATTTCAAATTAACCAAAAACACTGTAATTGGATTTCATGTTCTCTGAAGTCTAGCTACATTATTTTTTTTTTCTACCAATAGAAAAAAAAAACACTAGTTGGACTTCATAGATCATAATATCCAGTTACAGTTTTTTGATTAATTAGTAATCATTAACGATCATGTTAACTGGACGTTATGATTTATACCGTCCAATTGTAGTGTTCTGGACGTTATAAATCATAATATTTTTTCTATTTTTTGAAATTTTACAAAAGTGTACCCCATAATTGATATTTTATTTTTAGTTTTTCTATTAACTAGTCAAGTGCCCACGCGTTGCGGTGGGGATTAACAATATTAATGCATTTCTTTGAAGAGTGACAAAATTAGTTTTAATAAAATTCACGTATCATTGATTTTGATAGTAGACTAATTGAAGAGAGAAAAAAAAATTTCATTCTTTCAAATTTACTAGTCAAGTGCCCACGCGTTGCGGTGGGGATTAACAATATTAATGCATTTCTTTGAAGAGTGACAAAATTAGTTTTAATAAAATTCACGTATCATTGATTTTGATAGTAGACTAATTGAAGAGAGAAAAAAAAATTTCATTCTTTCAAATTTACTAGTCAAGTGCCCACGCGTTGCGGTGGGGATTAACAATATTAATGCATTTCTTTGAAGAGTGACAAAATTAGTTTTAATAAAATTCACGTATCATTAAATTCACGTAGACTAATTGAAGAGGGAAAAAAAATTTCATTCTTTTAAATTTATATATATGGATATACAAGGAGAGATTCTTATCCATTTGATCAATAAGGTTGAAGTTTTAAAAATAAGACTTAAATTTGATCAATTTGAAAATTTCCATATGATTCAAACAATTTGCCCAAGTCACAGTGAAAGAAATAATTATTATTTATTATAAATTTTTTAATGCGTTTAACAAGCATTTATCTTTCTTTTAAATCCATGGCATAAGTTCAAACTTATTTGGTTTCAATAATTTAGAGCTTGGACCATAAATCAACTCATAAATAAAAATCAGCCCTAAAATTAAATTATTTTACGTGACCGACTTCTCGTTGCTCAGATTATCATTAGTGCCAGTATTAATTTCACTCTGAGATTCATACATAACATAATTGGACGGTTGCTATTTTGTAAAATAACATGCAAAATATGAGATATCCGAACTCTGAGATCTCTATACACCACGACTTTAATTGTACATGCCTCTCTATACACCACGACTTTAATAGTACATGCCTTGTTTACTGTTATTTATAACAAGAATTCCAATAAATTGCCTCACAATATACAACAAGATGCTTTGCAACAATCAACATTTAAAGTACTTCCAGTATATAATCTAATATTTCTCAAATTCACAAAAACACCCAATTATGTACAAAATTGCATGCCAAGATACCAAAGTTCATAATCTAAGGCATTGTACCCTAACCTTGCCATCTCCATGCTTTTATCACTTCCGAAAATGAGAAGCACAGGGTCGAGCGCCACGTCATCAGCAACCTTCTAGCTACAGCTCCGACCGAAGCGGTGGCGATGGCGGCGCTGGAAGAGCCAGCGGAGACGGAGACCGCAACTGGTCAGCATGGAGAGAGGCGGAGCCGTGGAGGTGAGGATGAAAGGGAGAAAAGAGGAGAATGGAGAAGGCATGTAAAATCCTAACTCTGTCTTCGTCGGGGAGGAGGAGAGAAGGAGAATCGAGAGGCGCGCTAACGCGTCTGGGAAAAGAGAGACCGACAGAAAGGAGAGAAAAAGGGCGTCTGGGAAGGAGAGAGAAAAAAAAGAAAACACGTATTATGCCTCGGAAGAAATCAAGACGCGTTGAGAAAAAAAGAAGACTGAAACAATTTCTATGTAGCTTTCCACGTGACGAGCACATTTCGAACTATATTTAAATTTCTACACGTTTGATAACATAAAATAGGTGCATAAAATCGAAATTAATGATTAATGGCTAAGATTGAGATGTATTTTTGATGAGCGGTTGAGATCTATTAAATCAATGGCTGAGATTTTGTCTGGGTGAATAGAAGCTTGGGACCTAAATTTTTTTGCGTGGTATTTAGTAGTGAGGATAAAAAAAAATCGGCGTAGATCTCGAGAAAGAGAGAAAACAAACTAACAAGTATTTCATTCTCTACTCCATCGATGACCAACGCTCTATAGACACTGATGTATCAGAACTAAGTGCAGGTCCCACATTACAGTTTCACAAAGCCATATAGTCGATTGAAGATCCGTCCAGAAGGCAACATCGATCTGCCAATATCCCTTTAAAAAAAAACCGTCCAGAATAAAAAATCGCATTAGCGTAGCGAATTAGAAGTTCATACTTACATTTCGACATTAGTAGCCAAAATTTAAACGCATTAATCATGACACAATCTTAATTCTGACAGAGGCTGAGTTAGAGGAATTCGTATCCTCTGCATTAACTCAACGCGTGTTAATAGATCTAAACTGTCCGATTGAGATCCGCATTAATATTAAAGTGCCTCGTGCGTCGTAGGCGCTGGGGGGATTGGATCCGATTCTGATCAGATGACCGACATGCATTAAACTCAAAAGGTTTTTTTTTTGAGTTAATGCAAAGGATACACGTTCGAGTTAGAGTGATGTATCTTTGTTAAAATAAATTCAAATGAAGTTCTAATTTGAATGTGATGTCAACGAACTTGTAGTAAATAATTTTGTCAATCAGTTTTGTCCATTCGATCAACTGGGGGCAATTCGAGGAATTCGAGGAATTCTAACTTAATTGATTACGGGCGGATACTGCATATTTTTATTTTATGAAGGTAAAATATATATTGATAGTCAATTATGAGTTTGGCTAATATAACATCAGTGTTATTTTAGCTTATATAACATCAATTCTAAAACCTATCAAATTGACTTTGAATGACTAATTCAAACCGTTCAAACTGATTTACATTATGAGTGATGCATTTACATACATTTTTTTTTATTTTCAAGTTATTTTAGTATCAAATCAAGCGGTAAAAATATTGAAAAATGAATGTATTAAAATTAACTTAAAACTCACACATTTGACTGCTTGACTTAATGCTAAATAAATTCGAAAACTTATAAATTTTGCATGTAAATGCACAACTAATAAAGTAGATCGGTTTGAACGGTTTGGATTCACCGTTTGAAGTCAATTTGATAGGTTTTAGAGTTGGTGTTATATAGGTTGAAATGACACTGATGTTATACTAGCCAAACTCGTCAATCATATAAAATATTCACAAAAAAATATGAGTATTAATTTTACAGTCGTTAACATTTTACTCTAAATTATATAATAAAATTATATATAAGTATGAATTTAAAAATTAATAAGGTTAATTAACCCTCATTTACTCCTTATGTGTCCGCCTCTATAATTGATAGTCATAATAATCATGTTTTCAAAATACATATAGAAGGGGGGTTAGAGATAAACTCAATAATATCCCATGATTTTACAGCTCAACAGATTTTTTTTTCTCGTAATATCGGCACAAGTTACTGTTTAATTTAGAGGTTCCATTTCCATTTCTGTATTGGTTAACAGAGATGATTTTTTACTTCTAAATTGTGACGTCAGCATTGACAACTGAGAAATTAGAAAATGGTTTTAGAAGACCCCACACGTCAGAATTATCTGACGTGAAAGAGAGAGACGATAGTATTGGTAATTAGACAACTGGGGCCCAGGATCGTTACTTGTCTCTTGACCATTGAGAGCGAAATGGAGAGTAGGAATATCACAGCTGCAGAGTAATGGAGAAAGAAGAACTGGAGATCACGAGGACAGTCCGTTAAAGAAGAAGAATTTCAGTTTAGTAGCTTGATAGGCCATGTAATTTTCATTTTTTGTTTATTCTCTTTTATGAAATTAATTCCAGCTATGAATATTGTTATGTACCTCGTTTTGTACAGACATATATATAGATTGTACCTTATTATTTTTTATTTAGGAGAGATTGTACTTTATTGAGACATCAGAAAATGATACCTGAATTATGAATAAAACTAGGGTGTTCTTAAGCTCACTGATTATTTGGTGTGATTAACTTCATTTATCGAATTAATTTTAAATAATAAATTTAAACCGTTGAATTCAATCTACATCACGAGAGTGCGTTTACATCTCAAATTTATATATTTATAAATTAATTTAGTATAAAGTTAATCTGCCAAAACAAATTTATAAGTTAATTTTAATATTTTTATTTTTATTTTTTTAACTACTTGACGTAACATCTAATTAATTCGAAAAATTATAAATTTGACATATAAATGCATCCCTCGTGATGTAGATCGGTTTTAACGATTTAAATTTGTTATTAAAATTAGTCTGATAAATTTTATAATTAAGCTCACCGAAAAATTTGATGAGTTTAAAAACACAATTAGTTCTCCTCTTTACAAGAAACGTTTACCACTAATTTGCTTATTCGACATCAGGTGCTAATACGAAAGTCGGCCCAAAATTCAAATAATGGGCCGGCCTTCCAAATTTATAGTCCATGAAATTGATTCGCATTATTCTAACTGGAGATCATGTCACGACATTTTAGCTTTTGCAAAACCTTTTTAAAAGACCCTGTTAGTCCAACTTTTTATTTTTGAGAAATTTAAAAATCAAATTATTTATATTATTTAAGAAAGATTAAGATCTAGTTTACAAACTTTCATTAAATGTATATAAATATCTCTATTAAAATTTTAAACTCACAACCTTTCACATAATAAAGATGAGTTTTTTTTTTTTCTTTAATGTAATAAATAGATGGAACCGAACCAATAATTCGGTCTTATTAAAGACAATCCAAATCACGCTAATTTTACACTAACATCCGCACAATGTGAAAAATTAATGAGACCGAACTGTTAATTCGATTCCATTAACCTATCCTTAATGACACCGAGCGGATAATTCCCATTGATTTTTTAACGCAATCATACACTAATTCCAGATATAATTCGATCATACAACTTTTGGAATTTTTTGTGGACAAAACATGCTGTAACTTTCAAAAATTACTATAACATAATCATTAATTAGTTCGGTCTCATTTATAGAATTTAAAAAAAGTAATTGATATTTTTTTGATAATTTGATTTTTTTTTTTAATTAATCTTACTGGAATGTTCTACCAACGGTCGAATACTGATGCGTCGAAAATTAGAAAAAAATAGGAAAAGAAAATACGTTTTAAATAAATTGATATTAGTGTTTATATAAAAAACATGTTACCCGTTTCTGAAATATAAATAATGGAGAAAGCTTAACACAATATATAGTGTCTAAACATTTTTATTCTTCTTTTGCAAACCATATCTAGTTTGAGATCCAGCTTTATATAATTTGTAAAGAAAAAAAAATAGCAATTAACAATAAAGCAGTAATTTTCCGAGTTTTCTTTTTACAAGTTACAAAAAAGTAATAATAAATAAATAAAAATTGGGTCTTTAATCATTGAGATCTATGTAACCTACTAGATTTATATTTTTCATTGCAGGAATATTTATTATACCTCTTTTTTTTTCTTTTTTTTTTATCTCTAAGAGATATTTTCTTATTTCTTTCTTTCTTTGGTTTTTTTTTTGTTACTAGAAGTCGAATCTGATTAAAAATAAAAGAAAAAGAATGAGTAATTAAATCAAACCAACGTTCCTAGTTAAATTACAAGCACTGAGAAAGTGACAAGCTTCATGCCCATTTGTATCATACAAATATACAAGTTAGCTTGAAGCTTCTCTATTAATTTGAATTAGACATATTTAACAAGAGGATTAAAATACTTTCATTTTTTTGTGCTTCATCATTCCTCTATTTTTAGATAATAACTTAAAATTTAAATGTCAAAATAAAACCGTTAGATACTTAGATATGATCTAAATCATTTAGTCCATGCATATATCAAAGATAATGATCGAGATTTCAATATTGTTTTGATTAGTATCAAGAACTTGCAAAACTACACCAATGTGGACACATCTTAGACATTAATTTTTTAATTCATTGCGTCATATAAAATCAAAATTGAAAATTAATTATTTTTTACGTGCACGCAAATAAAATAATATAAATCACATCTGACATTTTTATTTGACATATAAATTTTAACAAATAGAGGCATGATAGACTCACAAAATCCTGAACTATTAAATTAAAATTACCTTTCACAATTCAGAGAGTAACAAAATAAAATTTAATTTACAAAATCCAGAAGCGGGGGGGGGGGGGGGGGGGGGGGGGGGGGGGGGGGGGGTTGCAACTGCTAATTATCAAAATCTCAAATTAATTAACAATTGATTGTAGTATATATCTTTCCATTTCGATCCTTACTACCTTTATCCAAATCAATATTTTTTAAATAATTCATATGGTTTAATCGATATTCAAATGATTTGTTCATCACACTTATTAATCTAATGCATGTTGAATCGAAACGTTGATGACATGTACAATTTAAATATTTTATATTTGGAAAGCATTCTTTAAAAATACATACCGAAAGATACTTAATCAAGTAACGGAGATAAATCAGATAGACGTAACAAAGTAATTAAATTGTTTTAATTGATCTATCTCATTATAGTAAATCTTACTGAAGTAATTTTCCGTTCTGGGTCCAACCGTACTCTGCGCCAACAAGTTTCCTCTGCATTAACTCAAAAGGGAATATTTTGAGTTTATGCATTTTGACCGTCTGATTTTAACACAGGACCTTTTAATATTAGTGTGAATCTAATCAGTAAGGATTTTAAAGCAAATTGGATGGTCCAGATGCATTAACGCAAAAGATTCCCTTTTGAGTTAATGCAGGGGATGCGAATTCACTCTGCGCGCCAGACAAAAAAAAAAAAAAGAAAGTTCGAATTGTGTGAGTATGTGAGAGGATATTTTAGTAATTTAATAGCCTAAGCTATCGTCTTCTCCAATTAATAGACTTGAAACTTTTTGTTTCTATTTCGAGGTTGATATCTTAGGGCTCAATGTCACTGTCTCGCCTCTTCCTTCTCTCTTTCTCTGCGTATTCGTCTCTCCTTGTGAAATTGTTTTCCATAGATTTAGTTCGCATTGTATTTGAAATACTAGGTAAGTATTGCAATCTGAAGTTCGCTTCAATATGTGTTTTATCAAGGCCTCTCCTCTCTCCGTCTGGTCTAATCACTTATCTTGTTTGTTGTTTCCTCATTTCAGGAACTGTGACTTCAATCGGCTTCTATCTTTCTTCAGTGTAAGCTTTCTTTTATCGCTATAGATAGATCTGTTTTTATATATCTCTGGTTTGTGTTTTATCAAATCCGCTATCTGATGTCTATTTAGAGTGTTTGCTTAAGATGTGATGCGAGGAACTGAGGATATCAGACCTCTGTTAATTATTCTTTTTAAAGATAATGACTATAACTGATGCTATGAGAGAATTCATTATGGAAACTGAAATTTTAATGCAATAGTACTTATTAATAATCTTCCCAGCCATATGTAAATGTCTATATTATTTTAATGAACAAATAGGTCTATGTATGTGACTATTGTGAGCAAGGGGGCAGTAGATCATAGTTCAAAAAATCGGAATCGGAATCGGAATCGGATTTTTGGCCGCCTAGTTAAAATCGGATAAATCGGCCAGAATCGGAAAATCGGATCGGTAAATCGGGTTTTTTTGGCAGAAGCCTTGTTTTGTAGCCAAAAAGTAGGAAAAAATTTATAAAAATAATTTATAAAAAAACTATGTTAATTAAGATAATATTACACTCATATAATCCACTAATTATTTAATGTATTACAAACATTACAAATATAACATATTTTTATTGCCAGAAGCTATGCCGAGCTGGCTGAATCATCTCATCGTCCTCTGTATTAAAAAACGAATAGGGATATTGTTGTACAGAGCCAAAAGATGAAGACATTAATCAATCAAATAAATAGATTAGTTGATTCTTAGCTAGCTAAATTTGAAGTGCTACATGACAATTTAGAATTTAGGAAGTATATTAATCAATTAAATAAATAGATTCGTTGATTCTTAGTAAATCACATGATGTGTTTTTTTTTTTAAGTCAATTTCTTTTAGAATGTAATATCCATGTCAATTTTGATGAAAATTACACACCCAATCTTTTTTTTTTTACTGTTAAGTCAATTTGACTTCGATTTAGATTGTTGTATCCATGTCCGACAAAATTTTTATTTTTTTATTTCTTCTTTCTCTTGAGGGGCCACGTATCCCTCCTTTGCAAGAAACCTCTGGCCAATGGTAACAAAGCTGGCCATCCTTTCTAATTCAATTTTGGGCCCAGCTGCAGAGAAAATCCATTTAATATTTCGCTGCCCCTGCTCATGTACGCACTGACCCACCCATATCTCTTTCTTCTTCTTCATGACGTTCACGAGGGTCAAATTCAACCCGTTCGCCCTTTCCTCTGCACTAGTTACTTAGCAAAATCAAATTGAACAAAAAAAAATGCAGAATCGGTGAGACAATCAACCCAAAATGTGAGAATCTGTCTGGAATCAGTGCAGACTTTGAGTCCTTTCTCTCCTCTGGCGCTATTGTAACTCAAATGGCGCTCCCGATCCTTTGAGTCCTTTCTCCTCTGCCTTTCATTCAAATGGCACATGCGCACTTGTATTCCTCTCTCCTCCGCCTTTCACTCAAATGGCGCAGGTGCACCTCTTTCTTCTCCGCCTTGAATCGACACAGGTTAGTAAAATTGAAAAAAAAATTCTTTAAATCGGCTCAATTTGCTTTAAATCGGCTTGAATCGGTGTAAATCGGACGAAAAATCGGAAAATCGGCCGATTCCGTCACTGTTCATCTGATTTTTTTGGAAAAAATCGCACAAACTCGAGAATCAGGCAAAAATCGGCTCGGTCCCGTCCGATTCCGATTTGAATCGGCCGATTTGACTCGGAATCGGCCGATTTTTTGAACTATGCAGTAGATGATTTCTCACTGTTATCGGACCTGTTTACATTGCTCAATTGCATGTTGTCTATTGTTTATGCACTGCCGGTAGTGCATCCAAACAACTTACCCTTGCTCATCATTAATGGTGTTGGCTTCCTAATCGAGACAATCTACATTGGTCTTTTCCTTAAGTTCTCTCCACGCCACCTCCGAGTAAGCACTGTTCTTTTTCTCTCCATAATTTAATATATTTTTTGTATTATTTAATATGGAAATTGATATGATATAATGCAGATAAAAATATTCAGATCTTTGGCACTAGAGCTAGTGTTTCTTGTGGGGGTGCTTTTTGATGTTCTTGTCTACTCTCAGGGACCCTTGAAGAATACAGATGTTTTGGATATTCTCTGTGTCATCTCAGGGATACTGATGTATGGGGCACCTCTTCTTATCATTGTAAGATAAGTTTTGCTTTTATAAGCAGGAGTATATGCAATATATTGTTGGGTTCTAATTTAATTAGAACTGATGCTTTTAGATCACATTTCTTCAATCTTATAAGTAGCTCAAATTTCCTGCTAGCTTGATATTTCAAGAAAGATAGCAGCATGATCTGTTAATAAAATTTTATATTCATTCAGGTTTACATTAAATAGTGTCCACCAAATGAACCTGAACATACACTCAATAAGATTGTTGAACATCAGATATATTGTACTATTTATGGAGTCACAAATGCTTGTGTATTCTATTGGGAGATGGGAACTTGACTATATTAGGTACAGGATAATTGTCAGTAGTTGATGATTTTTAAAACAGCAACCTGAAAAGATGACAGAATTAGTTCTGATTATCATGACTTGGCACACAATTAAGAAACAAACTATGCATAAAGATGACAGAGTTAGTTCTGCATTTCTATTGAACGATATGTTTTTCCTAGTGATTGAATTTTGGAAAATCTCATACCAATATATCAATGTTTTATAATGAAGCATGCAAGTACATCTTATAGATGCATTTTTCAATAAGTCAGACTTCAATTAAATTTTATATCATAGTACTATTTAATCGTAGTACTATTTTCGATGTCACTGTTGAGTGTTTATGAGCCTAGGTTTTCTGGGATTTTATTTTATTGATTCTATGAACTGTTATTTTATTAGTATGAGCTCAATAAATCAATTAGATAAGACCCAAGTATCCTCAGGCTAACAACCCTATTTACCCCACATTTAAACTGTAACATGCAATTGAAAGAGAGATCTGTTTAGTTAACAGTTTCCCCTGTTTTGTATTTTTGGACAGAAAAAAGTGTTTCAGACAAAGAATGTTGAGTACCTGCCATTTTATACCTCCTTCATCAGCTTTCTTAATGCGATTTGCTGGATGACCTATTCCATTCTTCGTTTTGATCTCTATATCCTGGTTAGAAATGCTTTCTCAATTGAAACAAAAAGTCTGTCTAGCTAGTACATAGCATTTTGAAATGATCATTTAGAGTTGTTGGATCATTCTTTGAATCACCACAGAGTTCATATAGTTGGCTTCCCTTAATTATAATAAGCAACAGAGACAATTTGAAATGGTGCTAAAATCAGATTGAATTGATATTGAGAAGTAAGTAGTATTATTGTGGTAGGTATGTATATTCTCACTGCCAATGGACCAAACCAAAATAGTTAAAAAAAAAAAAAAACAATCAGAGTAAAGTACTATATATGGTTTTAGAAGAGCAACAAATTAAAACCAGCTTTTAGCCGATACATATATAAATACCAATAAAACCTGAGATTGAATGTATGTGTCTTAAGAGTTGAGACTCTTAACAGTTGATTGAGAACAACCATACTTTTTTTGCATGAACAGATTCCAAATGCTATGGGGCTAATTTTTAGTGCATTTCAGTATAAGATTTCTTGGTTTGGGTCTTAAGACTCTGAACAGTTGATTGAGTAATTTTCTTTCATTAACAGATTCCAAATTCTATGGGAGTAATTTTTGGTGCAGTTCAGCTATTCGTACATCTCTACTTCAAGTGGAGTTACCGTACGACTCCCAGAGACCTTGAGTCGCCAGATGATATCATAATTCTGGGGAATGAACAGATTCCAAAGGCACCTGACTCTTGTTTGGTATGTCTCCGGAGTTGGCTTATACGTACACTCTAAACATTAGTACGTACGCTACCAATAATATGAGTTCCATCAGTGGAAACTCTACTGTTATGGCCTTGTTTTTTTGTTAGAACTTAGAAGTTAATTAGCATTTGTATATCTTGTTCAATGTTCTTTTAAAAGGATTCTGCAAATAGGATTGTTGCTAATATAAGTAGTAGCCAAAGCAATATTGCAATAATACAAATTTCATCAGTGAAAACTCTACTGTTATTGGCTTACTTATTGCCATGTTTTTTTGTTAGGAGTTATTACTTAATTAGCATTTGTATATCTTGTTCAATTTTGGCTTCTATAAGGATTCTGAAAATAGTATTGTTGCAATATATGCAATAGCCAAAAAATATCGCAAACCCCTTTTGGTGTTTCTACTTGTAGCTCAGTCGGCAGATTCGAATAAATCAAGCAGATGATTAGCTCACTGTCAAATCCTGATCCTAAAAAACTACTACGCTTATCTTTCTGAAAAGCATATTTCTTAAAACCTGCTCCTTAATTTCTTCAAATCCAAATCAGCCATCTTATATTCGTTAGTTCCTCATCATCACCAGTTTCTAGAAGCTGGTACTATGTCAGCTGTTTCCTGCCTAATTTAGCTGCCTCTCTGTGTTTTCTCTCGTATATGCAACAAGTGAAAAGATTATTGTCAGACACTCTTCTGTACAAACCACAAGCAAAGAAATCGCATCCGTTGCCAATCAGAGGTAAGAGAGAGCATTGTGGTGAGCAAATGCCTTCTTTGGTGTTCTGTCCGTCTTTTCAGATCCTTCTTAGGCATGGAGGTTACGAGATCGACTCGAATTAAGATTAGAAACGAAGAAAAACTAGGGGATTTTGTTAAAGCCTTAATGGAGATTAATGCAAGAGGAGAAAAAAAAATAAGAACAACTGAAAAGAATTGAGTGCGTATGGAATTTAATGGAGCTTCCGACAAATAACCTGAAGGTCCCGAACTGCGTCTTCAGATCGACAGTTTAGATCAATTATATGTTTGCCTACCTCTGACTTTTGAGATGTAATTCGTTATTTTCGACTGTTCTATATTTGCATTAATTCAGGCAAAATTACTAAATTTTGCTTCAAAATAGTATTTTTTTAAAAGGAGAGCTCATTGTTCCGGTGGACTAGCTGTTTTGTAGATTTATCCAAAAATTTGAAATGATAGTAAGATAAGGGTGCTTATTAATTAGATTTACTGTATTAAAATTAGATAATCCACTACATATACATACATGCATTGTATTAGTCTGAAATTTTATTCGAAGCCTGGAAAATGAACCTAATTAATTACCTGTTAGCCGTATTGTACTAGTGCCATTTTTCATTAAACGAAAAGGTGTGAATGAGCAGTCTTCTATTTTTTTATTCAAGTGATGAATAAGATTTTGTACAGTTCATTAAGAAAGAATTCAATTGATACAACTCAAGTTTATGGCATTGTAAATAATTTTGTTTAACTTTCTTAATATAATTTGTACCGGCTTCTTGCCGCTAACCTTAAAAAAACAAAATTAATGAAGAAACGTAGTAAATTCATTTAAGGATACATTGAAATTCAAATCAAGCTTCAGTTTGAAAACAATTCAATTAAAATAATGACAAGAAACAAATACATTAAAATAACTTACAAGCTTTTATTTTCTTAACCGCTTGATTTTGTATCCAATAAGTTTCAAATTTTCAAAATTTAGCATGTACATGTATCACTCGTCAAATAGATCGGTTTCAACAGTTTTGATTCATCATGTGAAACCAATTAATATGAATTTATCTGATAAATTTTGTGATTATGCTCACCAAACTCTCTTGATACAACTTCATTTACTCTGTTATATTATGTAACCTTTATACAACTTCATTTGGAAATGTAGATAGTCTTGAAGAATTTCATTTAATTAAAAATGTATCCAAACGAACATTTATGTGTATGATGATTAAATTATGCAAAACTCAAGTTCGTAATTTTTGTGAGAAATTTACAAATACCAAGAAATACAATAAGAATAAGTGATTGTTATCTTTATAAAATTAATTATTCAAATATAGGAAAAAAAAATTCATTAGTTTTACATTTTTTTTTTAAATTTCACAATGCTGCATAATTTCTTATTTAATTAATGAAATAAAAAATTTAGTCTATTTTATTACCTCCCGTTTGCTGATTTTATAGCTTCTATTATAATCGTCCTTTTATTTACAATTAATAAAGTAGTAAAAGAGTAAAATACGATAACCAGCTCTGTATCGGGCTTTTGTTACGGTGCTTAATTCGCTCCAATTTTTTTATTTTTTAATCATTGTCTAACTTGGTCTTCATGGCTATGCCTAAAATTGTTATTAATATGGGAGGCAATTTTATTTTCCATTTCAATGGAGATCCATCTTGTATGATTTTTTCTTTCGTAGTTCTTCCCCTTTGTTCTTCTCCTTTTCACCATTAATGGCTGCGCATAGCCGTTGCTTTAATTAAAAAAAGGAAGCTTTAAAACTATATATCTGAACAACAAATATCTCATAATTCAAGGAACAACATGACAATGTAACATTCCACAAGAAACATCTATTGTACACATTTGACAAAAATGCAAATTTACAACAACATGAATCTAACGTCTTGGCATAAGCATCTCTCTGCTTCCCATAATACTCGAACAAACTCACATTGAATCAGCGCCTCATCGCTTCCCTTTGATATCATAAGATAGATCCAGAGTCACTTCCATGCTTGACTTTGTGGATGTTTTGTATATATATTAGAAACAGAGGGTTTGAGAACCTACCCTTCAAAATTGAAATTTAGAATATCAATTAGAACCATACAATGAGCTAATGTGGTTGATTAAAATGTTATGTACAACCAAACATCACGTAAAGCTTACTGGCAAAGTCAGATAGCTGTCATGGGTGCTTGAAGTGCCATGATATTTATCACCTCTCACTCTAGTCTTCATATTGTTATTGTCTCCTAGCAATTTTCTTTCTCACTTGATATCTCTTGAACTCCTTTTCTCTCTCTTTAGGAAGATATGGCAAGTACTATTGATAAAGTCATAAAGAGGAGGTAATAAGACCAAGCAGGACAAGTGTTTGCAAAACATAGTTGATTGTTTTGGCATGAGACACGTCTCACGAGTACAGCAGATGAGATGAAACGTGGATGCCTTGCATGAATAGGGATTCAATTAGATTTTGTTTTCAGATGGCACGTGAGATCATGATTTTTTTTTTTTGAGAAAAAGGTATCATGAATTGAAAGAGAGAGAAACAGAGATTGGTGGGGTGAAAATAAAGATAAGTTCTCAGTTTTTAAGTTATTGTTTTCACCAGTGTGAGTGAATTGGAGACGGAGAAAGAAATGGAAAGGTCCATTTGTACTTTAAGATCCGTGTTACATAGATTTTTGCAATTAGTATCATTTCACCGATGCAACTGATTTGCAATTAATTGATAATTTCAAATTAACAACTGTCTTGAAATTGCAAATCACTTTCAGCATTGGAGATGCTCTTATCCATGTTTTATTAAAAATAATTAGCAATAAAATCTAATTTAAGTTGGTTTTCGTATAGGTAAAATAAATATATAGAGGATGGTGCTATTTTAAGGTCTCAAAACACTATATTAAGAGTTTTGGAACTTTTTTTTTTTTCTTAATCTTTGCTACATGTTGTCAATAAGGAAAGTGAATTTATCCAACAATAAATGCATTAAAAGAAGAGAAAAGGTTTTAATTCACAGTCTGCTATCCACAGTTTGTCCACAGACCTTATCCACTCGTGTTTAACAGATTTTAACCGTTCACGGTCCCCACTCTGATAATATCTTAGATCTCTTCGCTCCTTCCATTTTTTGAATTCGATTTCATATCTCTTTCTCCCAATCAATTTTCAGATATCTTTTAACGATCTCTCCATTAGAGATTCCTCCGATCTCTGTACTTTTCATTCTTCGTCTCTACTCCACTAAATATTAATCGTTGTTTCATCCCTTTCCCTTTATCTCAAAGAGGATAACTCAAAAACGAATTCAATCCGAACTGCCAATTTTTTTACCGATCTCTTGAAAGAACAGGCTAAAAGCAACTCGAGAGGGAGAGGCAACCAATAATGGAGACGATGTTCTCAGAAGAAGTGATAAAATACATATGGAGGTGTCGTACCACTTCAGATTCAATTACATGAATCCAAGATCACCTCAAACCATTCTCCCCTCTCATGGTACCTCCTTTTCGAAACACGTGCGTTTATTTGTTGTTCTTCTCAAACTTATTTAAGTATCTTTTCTAACCCGTGACAAGACAGCCCAAAGGTAAATTTTACTAGTGTTAATAACATACAATTATTATTCTGACAATCAAGATTTTAGTTTATAATTTCCAAAGTATCAGATGTACATAGGAATGATAATTTTGGTCATATTCCAATTATACTTTTTTTTTTTTAATTCATTCTATTCTTATGCCAATTCAATATTGTTTTTTTTATATATATATCATTTTCAGTTTTGAAAGGTTTGCATGCTCATTGTAAAAAAAATCTCATTAACAGTGTTGAGACGACAAGTTATATCACTACCGATTTGTTTTTTCTGGCGGATCTCGATCTAATTAGGTAACATTTCGAGTATGATATAATCTAATCTAATATGTCAGCTGTCGATTTGGTCTGGTTTTGCAATTTTTGATGGATCGACCATTCATCTTGTTGCTCTACAATATTAACCTTGTTATTTTACAGTTTTCATCTTGTTATATTACAGTATTCATCTTGTAGTTTTACATGATATGTAGAGTGTTTTACAAGATATAGTTCACAGTTTTACAATATCTACATGATATGCAATATTTTATAGGTTATTGATGTTTACAACACATATGCAACATTACATGATTATCTTGTGATTTTACAGTATTCATCTTGTGAAAATCTGGAGGAAAGAGATGATATGACAGAGAGACAATATAGAGTATTGATCTTGTTATGTTACAGTATTCATCTTGTAAAAATCTGGAGGAAAGAAATGATAGAGAGGCCATATAGAGTATTGATCTAGTTATTTTACAGTATTTACCGTTAATTTTATAGTATTCATATTATAGAAATCTGGAGGAAAGAGATGATAGAGAGGTGATATGGAGTATTGATCTTATCATTTTACAGTATTCATCTTGTGAACAGTTACTAATGTTTAACAATATGGTTGTGAATATTTGATGTATTGATAATCTATAGTTTGCATTCTTTTCATATGCTTATTTTGTATTATTCAAATTTTATAGTTTTTACGTTTTATTTAAACAGTTTAAATTCACAATTTTATAGTATTGAAAATTTTATATTTTTTAAATTGTATTTAATCATTTTGATCTACTAATTTTACATTGTTGTAAATTTATAGTTTTTACTTTTTATTTTTTCAGTTTAGGTTTACAATTTTTCAGTATTAAAAATTGCTATTTTTTAAATTTTATTTAATCTACAAATTTTATAGGTTTTACCTTTTGATTTCACAGTTTAACTTGATATTTTTACAGTATTGAAAATTGATATTTTTCAACATTTTATTTTATCGTTTTCATCTGTGAATTTTGCATATCTGTAATTTTATAGTTTGTACATTTTATTTTTATAGTTAAAGTGGTCAATTTTATAGTATTCATTATTTTGATGATTTATTTGTGTTTTCGTTAAATCAAGAAAAAAAATAAAAAAAAAAATTGAAAAATTTAATTTTGTCTTTTCACATTTTTTGTCAAAATAACTGCTAATAACTAACACTAACTGCCAATAACTTTCTATCACTACAATTTCTGAAAGTATAATTTTTTGTCATGTTGTGCAAGTTGCAATCTATTTTTAATTATCATGGGACCACTTCAAATAGTTGCTGGATGTTTTGTGATTAACTAATATATTTTATGTGATATATTGTATAATTATACAGCATGTAGAAGTAGTTTTATATTATTCGCACAAGTCAAATATGTGGACAAATGATAGACAAAAATCTGTGGATAATTAGATGCTTCGTCCAAAGCTCGATATGTTTTAGAAACAATATTTCCTCACCTTAATTACAAGTGAGAATGAAATTAAACGTAATTTTGAAGTCCTAATAAAGAAAATATGATGGGTGATCAAGCAATCCCAAGTTCTATGCAGAATATGCTAAAAGCCTTAGATAATAACAAGCGATAATATTTTGTGCTGCTCTCTCTAGGGGTGTTCAAATGGTTCGGTTTATTTGATTTTCAACAGAACCAAAAAAATTCAGTTTAAATGATTTGGTTTTTCAGTTTAAATAGATAGGTTCGGTTGAATTTTTGAATTATTTCGGTTTAAATGGTTCTGTTCAGTTTAGACTTTTTAAAACCGATTAAACCGAACCGACCAAATTATATTAGTTCAAGTATGGTTTACATTTTGTTTGATTCAATCATTGCTTCCTTTCTTTCATTTTAGTTTAAATATTTAAAAACATCTACATATTTTGTATTGAAATTGAACTTATATATGAACATGTTTAATTCTCATTAATAATGGCACCAATAGATTTACTTCGGTTTGAACCGAATAAACTGAAATTTACTTTGATTTATTTGATTTGGTTCTTAATCAGTTTATAAGTTTAATCAGTTCAGTTCGGTTCTATTTTTGAAAAAAAAAAATTGATTTAGTTATTTTAGTTTCAACCGAATCGACCATTTGAACATCCCTAGATCTCTTCCCGCGACTTACAATTTCAGGATCTACTTTTTCCATCGGAAAATTTACACGATAACCGAGCTTGCAACGAAAACAACTATATCATATTACTAAGACCGACTCGAAATTTTTTTTGGAGTTTTGACAGATTTATTACTTGAGTACGTCGACAACATTTAAGTGCAACATGCTCTAACTACATGTCAAATATCAAAGCAAATGAGTTAGGATTTTTGTTTTCCTAATAGAATAGTTCAAATATTTTAATGGCAATTCTTTGGATATTTAATTAATATGAAGCTTATTTAGATCAATATTTTTTTACGCAGCTTGTAATTCTTGAGTTTTTATTAGTACGGACTTTAAAAAAAATTAAAGAAAGGTCATATGCGACAACACAAACAAAAGTTGAATCTAATTAAATAAACTTCCTAGTATTTGAATTTTGAAATTGTATTATAAAGAATATATGTCACGTTGATATTTTAGTATTAATCAAGGGACTAAGGTCTAAAAGGGTAATCTTGATATAATCAATATAAAATTTAAGCTTGCTCTCAAAATTAGAATTTGGTGCTGAAAATAATTGAACCCAAAAATATAGTGCATCGGTTAAATAATTTTCTTTATTAATAGCTGGTCATTATTGAGGAATAATTAGGGGTAAAAAGAGAATAACAAAAAAAAGTATTCTCTCTACTCCCAAAATTAAGAATATGGCATTTAAAATAGCAGTCCCTAAATATATATATATAGCATATCCTATCAAAATAACAACAAGAAAGCAAAAAAAAAAGATATTGATAATTTTAGCCCTACAGAAAAAGCATATAACTCATTACTGACCAAATTAAGTGTTAGTAAATAAAAAAAATAGGATTTATATAAATATATGGATCTAGGAATTACCCGTAAGTAAAATCTTCATGACAGAGCCTCGATCGATGGTTCCTTTGTTCCTCCTCCCTCTCATCTTCCTCCTGATCCTGGGTGCAGCTCCCTGCTCGGCGCGCCACGTCATCAACATCAATTCCTCCACCCTTCTCAAATTTTCAAGTCTAGCATGGGACCCGACCGCGCAACACTTTGTTGTCGGATCTGCCATGAGCCCCACTGTTTATGCCATCGTTGATGATGGCACGGTCAAGTGTCTCCTTTCAGAACCTCCTTCCAATAGAAGTGGTGTCTCGGTCACCGCTCTCGCTGTTGATCAGATACGACTCCGTCTAATTGTTGCCTTTTCAAATCCTCCGTCTATCTCTGCTTATGATTTGAAATCATACGAAAGAATTTATACTGTGTCTTTGCCGGAGTTGGATGGTGCTCCTAGCGGGGTCGTGGTGAATTTGGAGAGTGGGGAGGTGTTTGTTAGTAGTGCCAGGAGAATGGTTGTGTTGAAGGTGGGGCCATATGGAGATACACTACAAGAATTTGTTTTATCTACCAGGATAAAATTGCTTAACAACATCAGTAATAACCAGACTCTCAGCAAGAGAATAATTTCAGAATTAAACATTTCCAGTGATGAGGGACTCGGTGGGATCCTGTATCTTAGTGATGGATACATTCTTGTTCTACAGGTAAGAAATAGACAATAGAGTTTGTCACACAAGTGCTTGTCAAAATTAAAATTTACCAATCAAATAGAGTGCATCAGTGATCTCTTTCATTTACTAAATCTTTCATATTAATTTCTCTCTAATATTTTCAATCATATATCAGTTCTTTAATTTTAAGGCTATATGTTTTCTTAGGTAATTTTGCAAATTGTGATTGCCAGATAAGTTACCAAAGGCAAAAAAGAAAAGAAATTATTTCTAGCTAGGTTAGAATTTGGATGCCAAGTTTTATTTTTTTCTTGAAAAATTGGTGCAAAGGCGTTTTTTGGTGAAATGAATTATAATTGAATTGTATTGAAGAAAATTGAATTGATGTGTAATTACAATATTTACAAAGGATTATATAGGCTAATTAGCCATTGTACCTTTCTAATAACAAAATATTTTAATAGGAAACTTTCCTGATAGCAATATAAGTACCGTTTGAGCTAAATTTAGCTATAATCTAATCACATATAATCAAATACAATTACAGTAGTATATTCCTACATTACAGGATATAGAATCTAATTGATTTTCAATAAAAGCACTACTTTCTTTTTTTTTAATTTTTTTTTATTGTAGTCAGAATAACAAGAAAAATTATCAACACACAAATTCCAAATTTATATATATATATATATATATTTGTTCTCTCCTTGCAGACAACAACAGGAAAGATCTTCAAAGTGAATACGATTGATGGCACAATGAAAGAGGTATTGCCGAGAGATAGCTTAATACCGCTGACACCATCCGGCCACGCCATAGCATTGCTAACCGAGAAATTCATAGTTGTTACTACAAATCACAGTGTTCTCTTAATAAAAAGTGATGAAAATAGCTGGGCACGAGCGGCTATCATGACCAAGATGAAGATGAAGGAAGGGGAAATGGCTGTGGCAGTAGCAATGCGAGAAGAAAAAAAATTATATGTATTAGTGAACTCACAGAAGGGGTACAGGTTAGAGGAGGCAGTATTTAAAAGGTTTCCGTTTGTTTACTGGTGTTTTTTCTTGGGCGTGATCCCTTTATGTGCTCTTCCTCTCCTTCGCTCATTGTCCCAACACTCTAAAGATAATCCATTTGGTGAGATGAATTGGAAACGAGTGGATTGGGAACTAATGAATTGGCGAAATTTTTGTAATTGGTTCCTGAAAAGGTGATAGCCCAGTTTAAACAAGCAGATTAGTAATTGGTCATTGGTCATTGTTCGTTTTATCTTTATTAATTGGTGTTTTGTATTAGTTTTATTTTTATTAATTGATGCTTTGTATTAGTGCTTTTTTGTTTCAAGGGAGAATATTTAGTGTGTTCATCTAAACTTTCAAAATATTCAATTTTCTTTAAGAACACTATAATATTCAAATTGACAAGCATACTCTTTCAATCTTCTCTTCATTTGACAATAGTTAATTAACCTGAATATATTAATGGCACATTAGTTTTCATAAATGCTGGTTTATATTGCTAAAAGGTGCATATCCACAAAACATGACAATTTGGAAAGAAAAGGAAGAAGAGAAATACATATATGATATAGAGTGAGCCTATGGTACTATGCATATCACGGGTTGTTACTGTGCTACGGCTCTATATTTGAGTTTTCAAAATCTAACAGTCGATCCGAACCATTCATTTTGTTCTCCATATTAATATGTGTTTGGAGACAAAATTTTACATTTTTTGAAATTTTTTTACTATTTTTTTAGATATTTAGAAAATCACTTGATCTGAAAATTCTGGACCATCCAAAAACAGTGATTTTCAATAAATCTAAAAAAATAGTAAAAAAATTTAAAAAAATGTAAAATTTGGTCTCCAAACATATATTAATATAGAGAACAAGATGAACGGTTCGGATCGACCGTTAGAATTTGAAAACTCAAATATAGAGCCGTAGCACGGTAACAACCAGTGATATGCATAGTACCATAGACTCACTCTATGATATATTATTGGATTTTGGTTCTCTGATCAATATATGCTAGAAAATTATGCAAGAAACAAGAACTAGCATTTAGTCTAGTGGCAAAGGCATATGGTACATCACTTCAGTTTTAATCAATATGCTTTTCAGAAAGACAAGCGGAGTAAGCTGATGATCTGACAGTGAGCTAATCATCCGCTTGATTTATGTGATTCTGCCAACTGAGCTACAAGTAGCTAGAAACACCAAAAGGGGCTACTGATAAGCAAAGACATCACTTATCATTGATGGGTCGAAGAATAGCCGAGTTGCAATTTTGGACCAAATGATGTCTAATACGATAGTGGCTTCGGAGATATACAACTGCTATATATGATCAGGTTTTAGTTAATTTCCCCCATGCCCTCAGTTGAGAATTAATCTTTTACAGGGACAATAACTTCAGTTTTTGTTTTCTTACTACATCTTGCCTAGAGATAGATTTATGACTTATGAGTACCTACAATAGGAGGTTGTCTGAATGTCCACATCTACGGATCTACCCAAGATTTGACTGTAATGGATTAGTACTACAAAAGATTGTACGAGACACAGAACAGAAAATAGGCCTGAGTGGCTATTACAAATTACACCACATTACCACGATGAGTTCAAAAATGTATATGATATTATGATTCCTCTAAAGTTGCTATCATAGTAGGAAATATCGGTATCGGGATCGGGATCGGTCCCGGCCAATACCGATCTAGGATCGGCGTATCGGCCGGTATCGACCGATTTGGATCGGAAAATCGGACTTTTTTGCCAGAAACTTGTTTTACACTAAAAAATAGAAAAAAATTGATAAAAAATTAATTTTTCAATAATTTATGTTTAGATAAATGATTATAATCAAATAATCCACTAATACAATATAATGCAAGCATTAAAACCATAAACACATTCTTTCATTGCCAGAAACTATGTCGTGCTGGTTGGAGGGATCATTGGACAGTTCACATCCCTTCTCCATTTCTGAACCTTTTTTAATTGGCAGTGAACCTTGATAAAAAACTATGTCATGATGGTTGCTTTGGCTGAAGGAGGGATCACTAGACAGTTCTATGATCAGACTTAGATCTCAACCTTTTAGATAATAACATTCATTAATTAGATTGTTACCGTTATGTTTGAAACTTCTGTTCTATATTATTTTATCTAGATTGAAATAATTTATGAGTGTAATTGAGTACAATAAGCAATTTCATGAGGGAGAAAGGGTATATGTACGGTTGCTGGCCTAATGCATTGTAACAGATGGTTATTTAAGAAATTGTCATTTTGTCCCTGACAAAATGTAATTTTCAAAGGTTATATAAACTATACAGCATTTGTTATGTATTTGAACAATCACCAGATCTTTTATTTTATTTAATTTTTAAATATGGCTTGTAATTGTGCTTATTTGGTATTTCATCAAGTACCTAATCGATCATTGAGGATTGAATTTGAGATTTTGTTGAACTTTGAAATCAGGCAAATAGCATCATATTCCTTATTGAAAGAATAAAGAAACAAACTCAGTTACAGCCAAAACACCTTCTATTTACTATTTAGTTGGTAACATGCATGTGGTAGAGGCATATTACTCAATTTCACATTTCTTCTCCATTTCTAAACTTTTTTATATGGAATTCTATTTAATCACGGGTACTTAGTATATATAAACCTTTTACTGCTACGTGATAGTTCGGTATCGGACCAAAATAGCAGAAATCAGACCAAAAACAGAAAATCCATCAGTATCGGCTCGGTATCGGATCGGACTCGGCCGATACCGATACGTATCGGCCGATCCGGATCGGTATCGGCCGATATTGCCTACTATGGTTGCTATTACAAACAACACGGCAATAAAAGTAGAGTTTTCACTGTGATGAAACTCGTATTATCAATAGAGTACTAACGTACTAGATTGTACGTAAAAGCCAACTCCGAAGACATACAAAGCAAAAGACAGGTTATAGAGTTTGTAGTTTTAGTTGAAAGAGAGAGAGAGATAGAGAGATAGAGAGACAGAGAGATGAGGAAATAAATCTGCTGCTATTCTTTGGAATGGCAGGGACCCTGTTTTTATAAATCAAACCATTCCTTTTTTGGAATACACAGATCTGGTTTTAAGCACGAATCTCAAAACAAATGGATGGTTTGATTTGGAAAAGCAGGGTCACTATGATTTCAAAGAATCGCAGCAGATTTATTTCCGAGAGATGAATCTTTTGATTTGTATTGTTCCCTCGTTAAGCTATATCTGAATTATCTGACTCTCATAGAGTTGCATTTGCAATATCTTCGTCTAAGAGAATTCTGGTCAGATATTCACCTAAGAGGGTTGTGGTACCCTGTGGTAACTCAAGGTCTCTGGGAGTTGCATTTCGAATATCTTGGCCTAAGAGAGTTGTGGTAACCTCTGGTGACTCAAGGTCTCTGGGAGTTGCATTTCGAATATCTTCGCCTAAGAGAGTTGTGGTACCCTCTAGCGACTCAAGGTCTCTGGGAGTTGCATTTCGAATATCTTCGCTTAAGATAGTTGTGGTACCCTCTGGTGACTCAAGGTCTCTGGGAGTAGTACAGCAAAACTTGAAGCAAAGAAATACGATAAACTGAAATGCACTAAAAATGATCCCCATAGCATTTGGAACCTGTTCATGAGAAAAAAAGTATGGTTGTTCTTAATAAACTGTTAAGAGCCTTAACTCTTAAGACATATATTCATCTCGGGTTGTGCAACCAGTAGGTTTTATTGGTATTTATATATGAGTAAAGCTAATATACACTTAAGTGTACCAATGAATCCATACACTTAACTCTAGGACCGTACGATTAGCTTTGAGATCCGCGTATCACGACTTTTAAAGAAGCTACACGACTTTTAAAGAATCTACACAAATCTCAAAGCTAATCGTACGGTCCTAGAGTTAAGTGTATGGGTTCATTGGTACACTTAAGTGTATATTAGCTTTACTCTTTATATATTATCGGCTAAAAGCTAGTTTTTGTTGCTCTTCTAAAACCATATATAGTACTTTACTCTGATTTTTTTGTTTTCTTTTACTATTTTGGTTTGGTCCATTGGCGGTGAGAATATACGTACCTACCACAATAATACCACTTCTCAATATCAATTCAATCTGATATTAGCACCATTTTCAAATTGTCTCTGTTGCTTATTATAATTACGGAAAGCCAACTATATGTGATTCAAAGAATGATCCAGTAACTCTAAATGACCATTTCAAAATGCTATGTACTAGCAGGACAGACTTTTTGTTTATAACAATTGAGAAAATATTTCTAACCAGGATATAGAGATCAGAACTCAAGTAAGAGTAGGCCGTCCAGAAAATCGCATTAAGAAGGCCGATCAAGGTGGCTGCTAATGGCATGTGCTCAACATTCTTAGTCTGAAGCACTTTTTTCTGTCCAAAAATACAAAACAGGGGAAACTGTTAACTAAATAGATCTCTCTTTCTATTGCATGTTACAGTTTAAATGTGGGGTAAATAAGGTTGTTAGCCTGAGGATACTTGGGTCCAATTCTACTTTTCACAAGTACGTGCCTTTAGGTAGAGACCAGTATGTCAACATAGGAACATAGTCATAATTTCTTTAAAGACCAGTACTAGTACTCTAATAGCAATGGAAAACTAAACAAACTGCTGTATCACAATATATTTTGACTAAGCAAACTAAGGAAACTAATAGCAATGGTAAACTAAGCAAACTAATAGCAATGGCAAACTAAGCAAACTAGTTGTTTTAAAGTCGTTAATATTTTGACACCTAATTAAACTAAGCAAACTATTTTAGTTAAAGCTCAGTACATATATCACAATATATTGACCAATAAACTGCAGTTTATAAGAGAAAAATTAAAGTATCTTACAATGACAATGGTAGGCGACCCATACATGAGAATGCCAGTGATAATACAGATAATACCCAGAACATCCGAAGATAAGGTCCCATCAAGAGCTAAAGGCAGGACAAGGATAACAATTGCTAGCTCTACTGACAAAATGCATATTATTGTAGCCTGCATTAAACAAGAATTATGTGTAAATCAAAAAATAAAGTATTGGAATAAAACACCAACAATGATATAATTTATCAGTTTCAATGTTAACAATAATCCAACAGAATATAAAATTGAGGACAAAAAAAAGAAACAGTGCTTACACGGAGGTCAGCTGAGGAGAATATATAGAAAATACAGATGTAGGTAGCCTCGAGCAGGAAGCCACCACCATTGATGATCAGCAAGGGCCAATTGAATGGATGCCCAATTGGCAGTCCGTATGCAAAACAGATCATGCAATTCATCAGTGCAGCTAGGTATGCTAGGTATGCATACAGCTTGGAATCCTCCACTGTCCTCTCGATCCAGTGATTGTAAATTGTGGGCCTATTTGTTCATCCAGTGTTGACAAAGAAGTATAAATATTATAGTTCGGTTATACATACACCTTGCAAGGAGTTAGGAAGATTATTTCATAGGAGATAACCAAAGTTTCACATAACCAAATTAAGTATAGATATTATAGTAATAATGTGGGCCTAATTTGTTTAGCCAATGATAACCAAAGTTTATGCACTGTAAAGTTTACAAATTTTAAAGATGCCAGAGTTAAATTTTTAACTTTGCAAGGAATCAAGAGGAAGTTGAAGTAAAAACATCGATCTTTGAAAAGTCAAAACTAGAAACAACAAATATCAAATTAATATGCACTGGAAATATAATGGATGTACAAATGAATAAGAAACCTCTAGCTGTTTACATAAGGAGTACTACTTTTTAATTTAAATTTATAGTAGTTTATGAATAGAATAAAAATAAAGAAGAGGCACTGTCACAGCAACAAATTAACAATCGAGGACTTTTGCATTAAAATCTAAGTTTGCTTAATAATGGATTCGCTCATAGCATCCGCTTAACCAAATTTAGTGCTATTTAAACAAGGATATCGATCTATGAACAATACCAGTCATAATCTCAGAAACAATTACCAGAGGTTTAATATTCTCAAATCTGATCTTAATAAGCACGAATCTGAATAAACACGAAACATTGATAGAAACGGATCTAACTATAGCGATAAAAGGAGTTAGCTTACGCTGCAGAGGCATAGAAGCCAAAGGCGGTGATATTACCTGAAATGCAAAAAGCAAGTGATTAAACATTGTAAAATGGCACGACGGAGAGAGGAGATCAGGGATAGAGAGGAAACAACACTGAAGAGAACTTCATCGCCATTTGTACCTACCTAGTATTCCAAACACTGTGCGAAGTGAGATATTCACAAAGATTGACAAATACGGAAAGAAAGAGAGAAGGAAGAGGCGAGAGAGTGACATTTTGAGCTCAGATATCAAACTCAAAATGGAAACAAAAATTCTAAGTCTATTAATCGGAGAGGACGGCTGTATGAATTCGGATTCTGGCTATATATATATTTAGGAATTCACATCCTCTCAGGTTACCGGACTGAGTACAATTGAATCGGACGGTTCAAAATTGTTCTTATTAACTTGGCACGAATCTCAAAGCACAAATAATACTGTTCCCTAAGCCATCCCGAGAAAGAAACGGATAAGATTAAATCTAGGCCGTCCTTGTTAATTGTGTTGAGTCAGGTACCTGGGAGGATATGGATCCACTATCACGATTTTCCTCTTCTACCAAATTTTAAAGTCTATTTTAACCGGACGTGATATGAAATTACTAAAATATCCTTTTTTGCAGATTTCGAACTTTCTTTTTTGTCTGGCGCGTAGTTAGACAGTTGGGCCCATGCGAATCCTCTGCAGTAACTCAAAAGAGAATCTTTGGAGTTAATAAATTTCACCCGTCTGATTTTAAGCGAAACCAATTCGACTGTCTAATTTTATTACAGGAGCTCTTTAATATTAGTGTGGATCTAGTCTGCACGATTTTTAAAGCGCATCGGATGGTCCAGATGCATTAACTCAAAAGATTCCATTTTGAGTTAATGCAGAGGATACGAATTCCATGGGCAGGCCGTGATTTTTATTTTTACCTAAAAATAATATTATTTTAATTAAAATACCCAGCGAATCGGTGAAATTTTAAAAATACCCAGCCCGTGGATAAATTCCACGGGCCGAATTCCCCCTCCCCCCGTGGATAAATTCCACGGACCGACTGCCCCCTCCCCCCGTGGATAAATTCCACGGGCCGACTGTCCCCTCCCCCCGTGGATAAATTCCACGGGTGGAACCTTTTAATTCCCCCAGACGAACCTCAAACTGATGAAGGAGTGGTTCTGAGCCCAACTTTGCACCTCTGATAAACATATCAAAACACATTCAAAAATCATAAAAATTTACGTACATGCACTCTTGACTTCATAGAACAAGACTGTGAAGTTTCATACAAAATCTCAAAACAGATAGTGAGATATCGGCTCTCAAAAATTGCCCGAACTGATGAAGGAGTGGTTCTGAGCCCAACTTTGCACCTCTAATAAACATACCAAAACATCTTCAAAAATCATGAAAATTTACCAACATGCACTCTTGACTTCATAGAACAAGACTGTGAAGTTTCATACAAAATATAAAAACACATCGTGAGATATCGGCTCTCAAAAATAACCCGAACTGCTGAAAGAGTGCTTCCCCTCTCTTCCAACTCTTTCATAAATTCGGGTTATTTTTTAGAACCGATATCTCACGATCTGTTTTGATATTTTATATGAAACTTCACAGTCTTGTTCTATAAAGTCAAGAGTACATGTCGGTAAGTTTTCATGATTTTTGAAGGTGTTTTGGTATGTTTATCAGAGGTGCAAAGTTGGGCTCAGAACCACTCCTTCATCAGTTCGGGCAATTTTTGAGAGCCGATATCTCACGATCTGTTTTGAGATTTTGTATGAAACTTTACAGTCTTGTTCTATGAAGTCAATAGTACATGTAGGTAAATTTTCATGATTTTTGAAGGTGTTTTGGTATGTTTATCAGAGGTGCAAAGTTGGGCTCAGAACCACTCCTTCATCAGTTCGGGCAATTTTTGAGAGCCGATATCTCACGATCTGTTTTGAGATTTTGTATGAAACTTTACAGTCTTGTTCTATGAAGTCAAGAGTGCATGTAGATAAATTTTCATGATTTTTGAAGGTGTTTTGATATATTTATCAGAGGTGCAAAGTTGGGCTCAGAACCACTCCTTCATTAGTTCGGGGTTCCTCTGGGGGAATTAAAAGGTTCCGCCCGTGGAATTTATCCACGGGGGGGAGGGGGCAGTCGGCCCGTGGAATTTATCCACAGGGGGAGAGGGCAGTCGGCCCGTGGAATTTATCCACGGGGGGTGGGGGGAATTCGGCCCGTGGAATTTATCCACGGACTGGGTATTTTTAAAATTCCACCAATTCATTGGGTATTTTAATTAAAATAATATTATTTTTGAGTAAAAATAAAAATCACGGATGGGCAGGTAACAAAACAAAAACTTACTTTAATAAGATATATTTTAATGAGATAGATCAATTAAAAGTAATTAACTTTCTTACGTCTATCTGATTTATCTCCGTTACTTAATAAACATTTTTCGTTATGAATTTTTAAGAATGCTTTCCAAATTTAAAAAAAAATAATTTACATGCATGTCTTCAACGTTTATATTCAACATGTATATAATAAAACTGTAAATTTAAAAATGTTTAGACACTAACACCCATTTTCAGTATACACTATATATTGACTATATATTGTGTTAAGCTTTAACCATTATTTATATATTTTTCGGAAACGGGTAACCTTCTGTTATGTAAACACTAATATCAATTTGTTTCAAATGTAGCTTCTTTTCTTATCTTTTTTTCTTCTATTCTATGCATTTGTGTTCGATCGTTGGTTGGTAGAACATTTCAGTAAGATGAATTAAAAAATAAAAATCAAATTATCAAAATAAGATCAATTATTTTTTTTTTCAATCCCATAAATGAGACCGAACTAATGATTTGGTTCCATTAAAAAAGTTTCAGTGTGTTTTGTCCAAAAAAAATTAAGAAAGTATTGTGACCGAATTATAATGGAACCAAATTAAATTAATGAGATTGATTTTTTCCAATAATTTAAATAACGTTTATCACGTCATAGCGGTCAGGTTAAAAAAATTGCGCTATACCCAAATAGCGGCGCTATAGTGCAAAATAGCGCGCTATAGCAGCGCTATTTGGACATAGGACCATAGCTTTTATGAGAGAAAAACGCTATAGCGGTGCTATTTAGAACATTGATTTTTTCTATTATAACAGGTCAATGGAATTGAGCTAACAATTCGGTCTAATTAATTTTTCATATTGTGTGGTTGTAGATATGATATCAGTGTGACTTGGTTTGTCTTTAATAAAACTGAATTATTAATTCGGTTTCATCTATTAATTACTTAAAAGAAAAACACAATATGTGAGAGGTCGTGAGTACGTTCAAAATTGAAATGGAGGTCTTTATGTAAATTAGCTGAAATTTGGTAAGTTAGATTTTCATGTTTCTTAAATAAAATAAATAATTTGATTTTTTTTTAATGTCTAAAAATTAAAAATATCGAACTAACTGGGGTCTTTTAAAAAGATTTTAAAAAAGCTGTAGTTGAAAAGGCTGGACTTTGGCAGATGTATAACTAGGGGCGGATTCAGAGTAGAACAGGGGCAGCCACCTCCCTTCTAGATTTTGAGTTTTAGTGGTGATCTATCGATACCGATCGACTTTGTCTCTTCCTGAAAATTTTTTTGCCCATCTATAGATATTTAATTTATAATTTGGGTTAAATTTAGTGTTAAAATCAAAATAAATTTCTTGAATTATGATTGGTAATTAAAATTATAAGTTAAAGTATCAGAAATTATAAGTCAGAATATTGAAAAATATAAGTCAAAACATTATTTTTTTATGAGTACCCAATTAAATGAGTTTAAATCCGATAATTTATTTAAACCAAATTCAATATATTTTTTGCCCTCTGATGAAAATCCTAAATCCACCCGTATACAACCCGACAATCAGATTCTCTGCATATTAACGCGTGCATTTTACTCGTAAAAAGGAAAAAAAAAATTTCCTTCATTGTTATAGAAAAGGAAAAAAAAATATGGTTATTTTAGGACAGAATTTTGTTTCGACTAGCTAAAATGACGTCACATTGTCTCCCATCGGAAAAATGTGAATCAATTTCATGGACTATAAATTTGGAGGGCCGGCCCATTATTTGGATTTTGGGCCCAATTTTCGTATTAGAGCTGGAAAATAAATTGGTGGTTAAAGTTACCTGTAAAGATATGATTCAAAGAGTAGAACCGGAAGTTCTTAGGCTCATCAAAATTGAATTGAATTCAAACTACAAATTCAAACAGTTAAACTGATTTATATCATGAGAAATACATTTAAATGTCAAATTTATAATTTTTCGAATTAATTTGATACTATGTTAAGCGGTTAAAAATGATAAAATAAAAATAAATGTATTAAAATTAACTTATAAACCTTTATTTTTTTTCCAGCTTGACTTTATACTAAATTAATTTCAAAATTTATAAATTTGAGATGTAAATGCATTCTCGTGAAGTAGATTGAATTCAACGGTTTAAATTTATTATTTAAAATCAATCCGATAAATGAAGTTAAGCACGCCAAATAATCGGTGAGATTAAGAACACCCTAGTTTTATTCATAATTCAGGTATCATTTTCTGATGTCTCAATAAAGTACAATCTCTCCTAAATAAATAATAATAAGGTACAATCTATATGTCTGTATAAAACGAGGTATCATTTTTTCATTATCACAGTCGTCAAATAATCTTACTGTAAACATAATTTATCTCATTTAAAAAAATAACAAAATTGAAAATATTTCCCAAACTTACAAATAAGGTTTGATATAAAAAAATATTTATGAGTCATCAATGTTATGAAATTTAAGTATGTTAAATAATAGACATTATAAAAAGAGTTGGTCTATGGTGCATTACAATGTATAGCCTATTTTGTACATTGAACTATAAATTACAAAATCCAAAGTTCAAATAACAAATTCAAACCGTTCATCTTGTTCTTCATATTTAATATGTATTTGGAGACCAAATTTTACATTTTTTGAAAATTTTTTACTATTTTTTTAGATTTACTGAAAATTGCTATTTTGAGACAAATTTGAACCATAAAAAGTGAATCTTTTCAGATAAATATCGACCATACAAATCTGCAATAACTCAAAAGGGAATCTTTTCTATAGTGATCAATTCTTCCTTTCTCTTCTCCGTTCCCCTCCGCTTGATTTTAATATCTAAAAAATAGTAAAATATTTTCAAAAGACATAAAATTTGATATCCAAACAGATTTTAATATGAAAATAAAATTAAGCAGTTCAGATTAACTATTTGAATTTTAAAAATAAAAATAAGAATGTAAAATATAATTAGAACATGAAAATAACAGGACATTCTAACCGCACTCATTCTACAATATACAACACAAAATCTACTAATTGACACTACGCACGGAGCCATTGGAAGTAGTTCGAAATTATGATGAATTAATGAAAGGATGTTGTTGCTGTTGTAAGATATATGCCGCTAAAAATGATAGTTACCACAATAATGAATTAATGATAAGATAACAAGATTAGCCAGGGAGCAAATTAACATTGAGCAAATATTGTCAGTACCAAGAACTTGGATTTTGAGTGCAATTAATATGCAAATTTTCCTCGTGCCTTCATATCTGTCCGCAAGAGAGAATTCAGATCCAGTAAAGAAACTTAACTTTTGGGTTTTGAATCAAGATCGTCCAATTCGAATTCATAACGATCCATTCAAAATGGAGGCACACATCCCAAGTAATAAATCCGAATTCTGAAGTGATCTCATCAAGTGACGGATTTGAATCAGACAGTCCCGCTTCAAAACCTAAAAGTTGAGTTACTTTAGATCCAGTGAAGTAACTCAATTTTCGGATTTTGGATCTAGACCGTCCAATCTCTAATCCGTGATAATTCATTCGAAGTGGAGTACACACATCTCAAGTAACGAATTTGAATCAAACGGTCCTGATCCTAACTCAAAAGTTGAGTTATTTTAAGGGATTCGGACCCCCAAGAGGACCTACTTTGGCTCAATTGATGTAGTGACCATTATATTGCATTAAGGTTTGTGCGCTTCGTATTAAAATCTGTGCAAATCTGTATCAATTTCAGTGGGTATCTATCTAAATACTAATCATATAATATTAAAGCTAATTAAATTTAAAAATAGGTTCAATGCCCATCGTGCCTACTTCTATCTCCCCCAAAAGATGTATCAATAAATGCATATGTTTGTTATTTTCAACAGTCTGCGGCTCCGTCAAGATTCAAATATTTCTTTGGTTCAGGCGTTCAGCCCACAGAATCTATAAACATTGGACCGGACTGATTTTGTGGAAGCAAATGGGCTTGGCCCATTATTACTTTTATTTTTCACGTGTTCTTATTTCTTTTATGAATGAGGCTATGGTAAAATCATACAACTTCTATTTCCGATTAATCACTTAATGGTACTATGTATGTCCGATAACTACATACCGTTATTTACAGCACTGATTTGAACTGAATTGATTGAATTCTGACTAGACAGTCCAAATTCAAACTCAAACGGTGAGGTAATGATCACTATCTGGATTACTATAATTCCTACTAACAAACACAATTCAACAATCTCTTCAGCGATTCGCACACATGTTTAGGGAACCCCACGTACTTGCATCTGGACAAAAAAATTTTGGGGTTTTATCTGTAAAATCACATTATATACAGCCATATGGTTCCCCTACATGTTGTAGTTATTTGATCACTAAACTAAACAAAAGAAATATTCCATATGATTTTTATTTTATCTTTTTTAAAAAGGACAAAGGAATTAGTTTGAAAGTCCAGAACAAAATTTATATACTCTCTCTCTCATGTATAATATTTAAGTTTTGAATCTTTTGATACAACAAATTTTTCTATATATATATATATATATATAGAGTAAGGCTTGGATGCTATGGATAGCATAGAGGCCTCTAGCTACGGCTCAATATTCAAGTTTTCAAAATCCAAACGGTCGATCCAAACCGTTTATCTTTTTCTCCATATTAATATCTGCTTGGAGACCAAATTTTACATTTTTCTTAATTTTTTTACTATTTATTAAGTATTTTACAAAATTGTTGATCCAATAGTGGCTGCACAAAACAGTAAAACCGTTGGATTAGTGATTTTCAAAGTGGCTTAATAAATAGTAAACAAATTCAGAAAATTATAAAATTTGGTCTCCAAGCAGATATTAATATGGAGAATAAGATGAACGGTTCAAATCGACCGTTTGAATTTTGAAAACTTGAATATTGAGCCGTAGCATAGAGACCTCTATGCTATCCATAGCACCCAAGCCTTACTCTCTCTCTCTCTCTCTCTCTCTCTCTCTCTATATATATATATATATATATATATATATATATAGTGAACTTTGTTCTTGTGTTGCAAGTACTATACAGTCAAGGGCGGAACTAGAAAATGTCGATAAGAGAGGTTAAAAATTAAAGTGTACAAATTATGATTAGTGAAAATTGAATCCAAACTCTTCATAATAACAACACAAGTTCTTACCACTAAACTACAAGTAAACATATATTAATTTATGAGAGAGGCTGTATTATATAAAATGTTTCAAAAAAAAAAATTAGTATATATAACTAAAATTTTAAAATTATAGAAGTGGCTTAGCAATCTTTTGAATAGCTTTAAATCCACCCCTTTATACAGTTTTGTTTTCTATTTTAATAACCATATACTGATGATCACTGTGATTGGCAAGTAGAAATAATTAATTGTTAACATTCACAATACAGAAGCAACTCCTGTTTACTTTTCAGATCTACAAAGGTAGATTCCTCTTTTGTTCTAAAATGGATCATTTTCTCTGTATCTTAACCTTATGTTTTTTCATCAGAATTTTAAACCTGCAACTTCTCATGCAAAAAATATTATTTTTATTATTAAATAAAAAAACTAATAATTGTTATTATTACTACTATTATTATTAAATGGTAAATATCATTTAGTGTACAACATTAGTTTAATCAGGCGCCTCTTTTCTCTCTCTTGGTTTACAAAATTTGACAAAATTTTGTACCCATCAATATCAAATTCTTTCTGTGTTGACATGAATGAACTCAAATTCCATCCCGTGACTCATGACAAAGTCTTTCTCTCACATACCATTCTTTCACCTTTATTTTTTATTCCATGAAAAAAAAAATACCTCTCTCTCTCTCTAACCACGCAATCCTTTGTCCTTTTGAGTTGTGACCTTGTCTGGCTGGTGGGGACACAAAATGAGAACAAAAGCACAAAAAATGCTCACGGGGCAACTTTTTTTGTGCTAGAATTTGTGGCTAGAATTGCACAATTGCTTCTACGCTATTGCTAACCACTAACCATTTCTTTCATTTTTCATTCAAAGGCTTCTCTTGGCATTTTCTTAATACATGACATGAACACCACTCCTAAAGTGCTCCCACAATTAATTATTCATATCCCCAAATTGTACTTTAGTAAATGTCTTGTGCTGCTAATAAAGTTCCATTATATTATAATGGGTTATCCCTGCATTTTTTTTGTTTTTTTGAAATATCAAATCGCATGTGATTGTACAAAAAATTATGGGATTGTACATGTGATCGTCTGTTACTATTTTAATTACATCACATTATGTGAAAAAAATATTGATGATGTCACGAATCAACACCGTAACATGACATGACGTAACATGACTGGATATTATGTAATGTGATTGATCACACCGTGACTAATTTTCTTCTCTAAGTGACACTTGATGTGGCTAGGAATTAATTATTTGATAAAAGTAATAAAATTTATTTTGGATCTAAATTCTAAAATGAATGTTAACTTTGGAAAAGAGGGGGGCATGTTAATTTTTGGGGACAGATAATTCAAAATTCAATCATGAATTGCAACATATTAAAAAAATGATTTTCATTATTTGTAAATCAAATTGCATTTTTCTAGCCATAACTAAATTTAATAAATTGGTATACAATGATTTGAAATATGTTGAATAATTTAAATTAAATCATGCTATTTCATAATGCAAACATTAATCATGAGTCTTTAACAATAATCTTGTATTGATAATACTACAATTATTTTTGTTTACGATTTTTTCGGCGAATAATCTTCTTTATCATTAGCAATAATATAATTGAAATAGTGAATAATGATATACCACTAATTTTTGTATGGTTCATAACCATCTAATAATTATTGATCTTCTAAATAATGACATGAAATCTCTGTTCTTTCATGGATACATCCTTACAATTATTGTTGGTTTTTTTAATAATCACAACTACTCACATGTCTTTAATACTATTTCATACTACAAGGCTTCACATAGCAACTAGATACACTTGTCTTTTATTTATATAGAATATAGCAAAGACCCTAATCTTATTTTGGTTTTTAGCTACTAAAAAATTATAAAATACCTATTTAATTCCAAAAATATAACAACAATATTCAGGTTCAATATGCAGTTGGATCACAAAATTTGATCAAATTTGGTGCTATCACTATCATAATATCAGCTAATTTAACAGGTTGGCGATGCGCAAACGCAAACTGTTAACATCCATGTAAATCATCATTTCTAAGGTATTTCAAGTAATATTTTAAATTAATTACTCTCTTATAATTTTTCTTATAATTTTTAGGAAATTTTCATCTCACATAACTTTCTAGGAAATTTTAAATTAATTTACTTTCTTATAATTTTTCACCAAACACAATTTTTTGCTTAACATTAATTTTCTAGGAAATTTTAAATTAATTACTTATTTATTTTTCACCGGACACAATTTTCTTCTTAAAATTCTCCGAGAAATCAATATGCAAATGTTTAATGCATTAATTTAGTGAAGGTCAATGCATGTGAACACTTTCTCATCTTGTTAATTAAATATTGAAATACACATTTGTCAAGTTAATATAATTACCAAAAAAATTCATCAAATTAAAATTAAGCACCAAAACAATGCTTCTTAATTATATAAATACTGATGGTTAATTTTAAACAATTTTTTTCACATTTATTGAGTTATTTATCATGAAAATATAACCAACCACTCAATTTTTTAATCTTAACAAATAACAATAAACCCCAATTTTTTAACAAGTAATTACAAAACATTATGTTGTCCTCGCCTGACATATGACAAAAAATAATGGAAGCAACATTTAAAGCGACAAAAAAAAACAAATTTAGCTTGTGATTCTCTAGAAAGTTCATCAGATACAAATTTTTCTATGTTTTAGAACCTGTGAGACAATAGGAGCACATTTTGAAGTACCAGTTAGTGTCACTTCTATAATTTTCTCTGAGTTCATAGTTGAACAGTGCCAAATATTATTCTGGACTATACTGACAAATTTGTTTTTGTATTTTTGCATAGAATTCAACACAGTAAATTAAAAACAACGGCCTCCAATCAGCGGCAGACCCAGGATTTTCTTCAATGAAAAAAGGTTTAAATACCTCGGATTTAAACCATTAATTGATTGAGTACTTAATAAAAAAATAATAATTTTGACTTATATTTTCTAATGTTCTGATTTAAATTTTTTAATACTTTAACTTATAATTCTAATTATCAAATATAATTCAAAATATTATTTTGATTTTAACACTAGATTTAATCCAAATTACAAATTAAACATTCAGAGAAGACAAAAAAATTTAAAAAGAGACAAAGTCGATCAATACTGATAAATTACCATTAAAACTCGAAATCCAGAAAAGACGGTTGCCCTCTGTTCTACTCTGGGTCTGCCCCTGTCTCCAATTTCTTGTGTATTTTGGCTTTTAAATTCATTGCAGAAATAGTTTTGCATTTTTTAAATTGTGGGTCGTAGTTTTTGTTACACTTAGGGGCACCTCTAATTGCTCAAAAACTGAAATTAAATTGCAATTGAAATTAAATAGATGAGTTTAGAGAAATTTGACATGCGGAATGTTAACGGAGTTCGGCAAAACAAAGGCCTACGTCTCCGGGGCTTCGCAACCTTGAGTGGTGCGCCTTTCTATTACCCAATACGAAAGGATTATAACTTGTGAACCGTTGAGCCCTTACACACTAAGCGGGAAGTCAAACGGCCAACTCAAAGAGATGAGAACAAGGTCTCAATTGTCTAGAACACAAAAGAAACACTCAATAGATTACTCTAACCTAATCTAGATCAAGATTAGTGAAGTAAGTTTGAGGTTGCTTGAGGGATTTTGAAGTTTTAAGCTCTCACAATAATGGAGTAGGCTAAGCTCTCAGAAAATTGCTTTTAAAATGATTAGGGTCGGCTGAGATGATGAGGAAGAAATCCCATCACTCTATTTATAGTGTCAGCTCAAAAATGAGTTGTTTGCAATAAAACGTTACCAACGTTTTATTCAAATGCAATTTTAGGGTTTTAATTTTCTGACAGCTTAGCAAAACGTTATAACGTTTTCAAAACGTTACAACGTTTTAACCTGTACAAACTTGATCAAAATAGAAGTTATTTGAAGTTTAAATCTACTTGAAACGTTACAACGATTTATAAACGTTACAACGATTTATAAACGTTACAACGTTATATAAACGTTACCACGTTTCATTATTGGTGTAGTACAGCTAGGGTTTAGTCTGTAGCTGTTAAACGTTACAACGTTTGTATAGTGTTATAACGTTTTTAAAACGTCACAACGTTTGTATAACGTTATAACGCTGTAACAAAGTTTCTTCCTTTGATCAGTTTATTGTTTCAGACCAATGTAAAAACGTTACAACGTTTTGAAAACGTTCACAATGTTTTATCCCATTTCTATCAACCTCACACATACTTTACCAAGTTTCTGATTTTACAACTTATATTTTTGATAAAGGTCTTCGTGATTTCTCCAGTCCAAGCATGTTATACTGCAGTTCTTACTCTTCTTGGACCTATCATAGGTTCAAAATAGAAGAAATCGTAAAATTCAATAATTGTATGTTTTTACAAATTAGTCAAATAGACGTAAAAGATTATTGTACGAACAACAGTTTTGGCATAAGTGCCTATGAAACCTCTGAAAAATTAATTTATCATAGGTGGTTCTGTAATAAATGCGGTCAATTTCCTGTGATTCTTTATTATATACTTCTTTTTTAAAGTAGTGGCTTTAAGTGCGAACTAATAATTTCATCGATAAGAAAAATAAAGTTACCACAAGTCAAATGACTTTCCAATATAAAATATCTTACAAAATTTACAAAATTATTCAAAATAACTCTAATATTTTAAACTCACTTATACATACTCGTAATTACTCTATTACCTTAAACCCTATCGTTCTCTACGATCAGATCCGCTCTTTTGACCACCGTCGTGCTCCGACATCGGATCTACTCACTTGCGCTCCGATCGAGAGGACGTAGAGATTTAATATTCCGAGCTCCGACAATACCACACTTTTGGCTACAATCAGCTCCACTCAGCTTCGATCAGGGCCGGGCTCCAAGATTCAAGAGGATCCCAAAAGAAAAAAAAATTATTTTGCATATATTAAAAAATGTATATATTCAATAAATAAATATTAGGGCTCAAACTTTGAATATATAAAGGGTCCAAACTTTTCTATAAATAGGTACGACCTATTGGCATATCAATAAATATATATGTATATATATATATATATATAGAGTTAGGCTGGGGTGCTATGGATAGCATAGTGGCCTCCCGTGCTACGGCTCAATATTCAAGTTTTCAAAATCCAAACGGTCGATCCGAACCGTTCATTGTTTAATCCATATTGAAATTTGCTTGGAGACCAAATTTTACATTTTTTGGAATTTTTTTGCTATTTATTAAGATGGTTTCAAAATCGCTATTTTTATTAAAATTCTGCACCACTGGAAAACAGCGGTTTCAAAAATACTTAATAAATAGTAAAAAAATTCCAAAAAATATAAAATTTGGTCTCCAAGCAGATTTCAATATGGATTAAACAATGAACGGTTCGGATCGACCATTTGAATTTTGAAAACTTGAATATTAAGCCGTAGCACGGGAGGCCACTATGCTATCCATAGCACCCCAGCCTAACTCTATATATATATATATATCAGTATTGTAAATAACAGTATGCACGTGTCCAACGACGGGATACTGTCAAGCGATTAATCAAAATTATACATACAATTTTATATTTTTATTAAAATTATATGTATATATTTATAATTTATTAAAAATAATTTATTTAACTCATCAAACTTATCAAATAAACTTAGTTTAACTTAGTTCTATTATTATAACATGACACTACGCTTAACAATACACACACACTTTACATGTATAAGTATTTACACATTTATTTAATGAAAAAATAAATTCGAGAATTAAGCGTTTTCAAATACTAATAATACATTATTTGAAGGACATGAAACATTCCAACATAAAATCACTAAATTTAGTTTGTAATAACAACTTAATTTAATATATGAACATGCAATACTAATTGAAAAAATTACATCAGTAAGTAAGAAAATATATTATATAAATAATAGAGGAGCTAATCAATTAATTCAAAATAAGTAAGAAGAAAAAACATATATAAAAAGTTGAATGTATAGCTAAGCACAAATAAAACTGCAATACATGATTTATGAAATTTATTATCACGCAGTCACCGAAAAAAAAAGCAATGTAAAAATAAATAATCACTGGAATAAACGGAAATAAACAGACGATCAAACGAGAATAAACAAAATAATTGGGAATAATTGAGAATAATTGAGAATAATTGAGAATAATCGGCCGATTAATCGGAAAAAAAACACTAATTGACTTCCGATAAGCGTATTCATACATGTTTGACCACCGTTAATTATTAAACAGGCATATAATCAGCTATTAAAATCATTTTTTAAACACCAGTATATATAAAGGGTCTAAAATTTTCTTCTGTTCCGGATCTTAAAATCTTCAAGACTGACCTTGGTTTCGGTCCTCCCCTCTCTCTCATTTTTTTTCTCCACTCAAGAAAGTAGAGCCGAGAGAGAGAAGAGAAACTATGTGAGAAATGAGATTTAAAAGAGTGAGAAGGTCCAACTAGAGAAAAAAAAGAGGAGCTGAGAAAAGAAACAACAACGGTGACTAGAGTTTTGAAATCACCGACTGTTGCTCTTTTTGTTTTTAGCTCGATTCTTTATTATATACGTATGTACATTTAGTATTTCCATTATATATATTCTATGTGAAAACATTCATATTTGATTCCATGCATATATAATAATTATTCAATTATTGATCGCTAAAGTTTTATATTTTTAAATATGATTATAAGATTGTTCAATTGACATCAATATTGGATATGCTATTAAATTTAATTAAAACATTATTCTCCAGAGGTCGTGGTTTTAAAAATTCGATGTTATCACTGTCATCAATATTGGATATGCTATTAAATTTGTAATATGCACTTTGTATAGGGGTAAAAACGGAGCGAATAGTGGTAAAATTATATTCATTTTTTTTTTTCATTTTTCAGATACAAATATGAAGTGGATGTCAGAAATATCAGATAAATACGGATTCGAATCCGAATTAAATTAGATATTTATTAAAATAATATTAAAAATATTAGTAAATATTAAAGTGCATAATATAGTTAGATAAATAACATAAATTTTTTATAATATATATTAAAAATATATGATATATATCTATTATTCATATATAAATAATTAAAATGTAAAATAATCTTATCTATATACATCTAAGTTTTTAATTACAGATCGAATACGAATGACATATTATCTATATCGTCTTCACCCCTAGCTATGCATAATAGAATAGCCTCGTTCTAAGTAAATATTTATAAATTATAATTGACAATTAAATAAAAAGGAGGTGCATTTAGCAAGTAAAAAAGGTCCGATGCAGATGTGCAGATAACTTTGTTTGCATGGAAAAATAGCAAAAATAAACAGAGTAAAACAGAGCCTGTGATTCATATTTCTCTCTCTTAATTTTCATTGTCAATGTTTTCTCTTCACATGATTGGATTCATGTGAGCGAAAGCGAAATGTAATCTACCTTCCAAATACCCACAACACAGTGAACTACCATTCTACAAGGAACGGCCACGTGTCACTCTTCTCCTAGTATAACTACGTGGCATCAACAACAGAGACCTCATCACCTGTTGGTTGCAATCTCTTTTTCTCTCTCGCCGTGCGCTCTCTATCCCCCTCTCTCACACAAACACAAACTTCTCTATCAACCAAGAAACCTCATATCTCCTCCCACTTGCTGTGCTCACACACAGAGACAAACACACCAAGTGTGCATTTGTATATCTCTCTAAAATGGGCATCTCTAGAATAAAGCTCCTAATTTGCTTACTGATCACATTTTCAGTTCTTTCTGACAATGGCACATTGGCAAGAACACATTACCATAAGAAGCCAAACAGGAGCAACAACAATAAAAAGGGAAGCAACAAAGGACAAGGGAGAGGATTGGAGTCTGACCCACCGCCGCCTCCGCCAGATAGCGGCACAGTGCCATCTGACTCACCACCGCCTCCGCCAGATACCGGCACAGTACCGTCTGACCCAGCGCCACCTCCGCCAGATACAGGCACAGTGCCGTCTAACCCAACGGACCCCATTGACCCAAACTCAGGTCCGTGTGTATTTGATGTGAGGTCATACGGTGCAGTTGGTGACGGGTCAACTGATGACACGGAGGCATTTCGGTGTGCTTGGAAGGCTGCATGTGCAGTTGAATCAGCAGTTTTACTCGTGCCGTCAGACGGTAATTTTATGATCACTGCCACCACCTTTTCTGGCCCGTGCCAACCCGGGCTCGTTTTCCAGGTAATGTATTGCTGTTCTTCCTGCTCATGTCTTCCTAATTTTCTTTAACTGAATAATTGCTGCTGAACAAGTTTAAACTGGTACAAAATTATCTTGTTTTGTTACTATATGCTTTGAAATTTGAACAATAAGCCAAATTTGACAGAGTGTTACTATATGTTTTGAAATTTGAACAATAATGCAAATTTGACACAGTAATATAATTTGACAATGACTGTTTGAAAATGTTGCAATAAGTTATAACTGCCTAACTGGAACCAATAATGCAGCTTTTATTATTTCATTTGCAATTTGTACAGTTTTTTAATTTTTTGTTTTGTTTTGTTAGCAGATTGATGGTGTATTACAACCGCCCGGAGGGCCGGATTGCTGGCCGGAAACAGACAGCAAACAGCAATGGCTACTATTCGACCAGGTCGAAGGATTGACAGTAAAAGGCGCGGGTACGATCGAGGGAAACGGTGAAGACTGGTGGAACCTCCCTTGCAAACCCCACAAGGTATGCTTGTGCCAATGTACCAATGGATCTTAGGGTATGGTAAATTTTTCAAAATTTTGAGGATATTAATGTATATTCTGTCACCTTCCAAATTTTTCAGGGACCAAATGGATCGACATTGCCGGGGCCATGCGATAGTCCTGCGGTGAGGAACAATTCCCTGGTTTAACTAATCTATTATTTCATCATTAGAATTGGTTTACCAGTAGAAATTGTTTACATGTTTAGAGAATAATTAAGGGTTCATAGAGTTAACTGCATTCTAATTTATCAGTTTAAATTGCAGTTGATGAGATTCTTCATGAGTTCTAACATAACCCTGAAAGAATTGAGAATCGAGAACAGTCCGAAATTCCACGTCAAGTTCGACAATTGTGAGGGGGTGCACATAGAGGGGCTGTATATCAATTCTCCAGCTCTCAGTCCTAACACAGATGGAATACACATAGAGAACACCAAATCAGTTGGTATCTATAACTCCAAGATTAGCAATGGTATGTTTAAACTATTTGTATAGGTGGAAATTTACTCATAACCCTGAAATATTTTTGTTTCATGAAGTTTGAATTGAAGAAAAGATTGTACATAGAATGAGTCTACATTACAATATTTGTTCCATTGATTCAATTGCTTGTGGACAATAGCAAAACTCTTTAAAACAACTTTTGAGTTCTTCTGACATGGTATTGCGTTTAAGGTTTAAATCTTTTTTTTTTTTTTTTTTTGGTTCGTTTTTTCAGGTGATGACTGCATATCTATTGGGACCGGTGTCACTGATGTTGATATAGAGAATGTGACTTGTGGGCCCAGCCATGGTATAAGGTAAATTCTCCTTATAGCATTCAGACAGAGACTGATGTTGTCTTTACTTAATTGCATTTCAGTCCCTAATTTTTTTGATATTATATATTTTCTATATTATGAAAACAATGACTGTTCAGAGAATGTAAATGCAAATGCTATAATTTGGGAATAATGAATTTCCATATTTTAGAAAATTCATTATGCAAAAAAACAAAGAATTGCAGTTATTGTGACAAAATTATTTCTTAAGCAAATCTTATTATCAATTTTGTAAGATGAATAAAAATAAATTCCATCTGTGCAGTATTGGAAGTCTGGGTGTTCACAACTCGCAAGCTTGCGTGGCCAACATAACGGTGCGAAACACGGTGATTAGACACTCAGATAACGGGATCAGGATCAAGACATGGCAGGGTGGCATGGGATCCGTCACCGGATTAACCTTCGACACGATCTACATGGAAGACGTCCGAAACTGCATAATAATTGACCAATATTACTGCCTCAGCAAGAGCTGCATGAATCAATCGACAGCCGTGTACGTGTCGGATGTTGTGTACAACAACATCAGGGGGACGTACGACGTGCGCAGCCCCCCTATACATTTTGCGTGTAGCGATAGTATGCCATGCACCAACATCACCATGTCCGAGGTTGAATTGCTCCCTTTTGAAGGGGAGTTGGTGGATGACCCGTTTTGTTGGAACGCTTACGGTGCGCAACAAACACTGACGATACCGCCCATTACGTGCTTGCAAGAAGGCGAGCCGGAAGCGACAATGGATAAATTTAGATTTGGTTGTTGATTGCATCATGAGGCAATGAAGTGCTACTGATACCGTGGCTGATCCCGATAACTCAATCTGTAGATTTTCGTCGGTCTGGATGTGTTAGATCAATGGCAACATTCAGACCGTATGAAATTACTACAGCTCAGTTTGCAGAGGATCCTGTTAGCCATTATACATGAACTTAACTCAGTAACTGATTTAGGTAAATATTGGGATGGGGCTTTTGTACATGGACCATATGATATTTTTCTCTTTTTGTTTTGTATGCTATGATCTACTCTTGACATGGATTTTTGGGCTATCATCAAAATATGGCCCACTTGTGTATTTGTGTTGTTGTGGGCTTTGGAGCCCATAATGATAATAAATTTCTTTACTTTACATAGCGCTGAAAAGGGAATCAATGTATAAAGGGGAAATTTCATACACATAAATGGGATCACTTGACATTTGACATTCTTTGATTCTAATAATTAAAAAAAAAATTATTTAATAACTTATAAATTTAATTGTCAAGAGTATTTATTTGTATAATAACTTACTTATAAATTTATTTTTACTTTTTAATTTAATATTTAAAAAATATATTATTATTAAGATGATCGAAATAATTGTTCTCTAAGGAAGAGATTGCTCGGCTTAATGAACGGACTGGAATTCTGAGGAGGAATTATTACATTTTTTGTGAAATTTGACTAATAATGTCATTTTGTGAAATTTGGTCATAAACAAGTAGTTTAAGCAAATGCTTTTATGTCGGATTTTTGAACAACTAAAGTTGACATTGGCAGCTAAAGTTGTTATGTTAACAATAAAGGGTAGAGACTAGAGAGGCATAATAAGCACAATTCCTGAAATTTTAATTCATGTCATACTTTGAACTAGAAGAGGAGGGTTCAAATGCCTCTATTTAAAAACTTTAATAATTCAAAATTTGAAACTTAAAAGTTAAAATAAAATCGTTGGATATGATTTACATCATTTTATCTATGCATATGTAAAAAAATTATGACATTTTAATTTTATTTTAGTTATCATTAAGAGCTTGTAAAAAACGTACTAATGTAGATAATTTCTAGATGTTGATTTTTCAACTTATTGATTCACATAAAAATAAAATTGAAATGTAATATTTTTTTATGAACACATAAAGAAAATAACATAAATTACATCTAACGATTTTATTTGGACTTTTAAGTTATAAATTTTGAGTTATTAAAGTTTTAAAATATAAAGATACGGTGAAGACACACAAAAAAAAGCATTTGAACCCTCAAATAAGAATACAAAGAAACTATAGTTTCTTAGAATTGTGTATATATATTTTGAGTAAGGCTAAGGTGCTATAGGTTGCATAAAGAATTACAGTACTACAACTCAATATTTGAATTTTCAAAATTAAAATAATCGATCCAAATCATTCATCTTGTTCTCCATATTAATATGTATTTAAAGACCAAATTTTACATTTTTGCAACCCATATCACCTTAGCCTTACCCATATATTTTACTCTTATGCCTCTGCTGACAAGGTTTGTGGAACCCATAATCAAGTGTTCCGGATTTGGACTTTTATGGATCAGTATCCTCTCAGGTACCTGATTCAACACAATTGAAAAGGATGGTCCAGATTTAATTTATCCGGTTCTTGCTCCAAGATGTCTAAGGTAGCAGTATTATTGTGCTTTGAGATTCGTGCTAAGTTAAAAATAACAATTTTAGACAATCCGATTCAATTGTACTTATTCAGGTAACTGAGAGGAGGTGAATTCAAGTTCTTATATACTTGTACAGTATACTGGTAGTCACTAATTTCATGGCGGAAAGGGAAAGGGAAAGGGAAAGGGAGAGCTCAAGCTCAAGCTGCCACTCCCGCAGCCTCTCATGGCTGACCAAACCCTGCATCCCCTCCGAGAGAGATCCGCACCGCCATTTCTCTACTCCCTCACCTCTCCCTCTCCGCTTCATTTCCACCCCCATCCCCACCCCTGCCACCGCCATCTCCGCCTTGCCAGATGATCTCCTCTTGGAGTGCCTCTCTCGTCTCCCCGTCTCCTCCCTTCCCTCCCTGCCTCTCGTCTCTCGCCGCTTCAACCGCCTCTTGAACTCAGATTCACTCCCATTTCTCAGACGCAGCCTTGGCCTTCTCAACCACTCTCTCATTGCTGTTTCACTTTCATCAGATCTCACCCTTCTCTCCTTTTCCATCCTTCCATTTCATCCTTCAGCCTCCAACCAATCAGGTCAAATAAGCTCTCATTTCTTTTTCTTTTCTTTTTTTTTTTATAAATTTGCATATTTCAGATGAAGACTTAATATTTTAATTGTACAATAAATAGTAAAATAAAATAAATGGTTCCATACAAGGCATGAAATTAGTTGCTTTGTATTGATTAATGAGATGATTTAGACAAATAGAATGTTTATGATCAGGTATATTCGCAAATTTCGAAACCTCCACCTTGCCTTTGTCAATTGCTTCTGGAAACTTTTCCCATGCACGTGCCGTATCAATCAGCCGGTTTGTTTACCTGATTGGCCGTGGCGCGATGATCCGGTTTGATGTGTGGACTGGATCTGTAACCATTTGTAGAGAACCAGTCTTCCCGCGTAAGAAGTTTTCTGTGGCAGCCGTAGATGGTCGCATCTATGTTGCAGGTGGGTCTTCACGGACATCGTCTGTGGAGGAGTATGACCCTGAGACTAACAGTTGGCACGTTATTACGGAGGCAACATGCCGAAGGTGATGTTAGCAAATCATGTTTGATAATAACTGATAAGTTTTTAGCTACTTATGGTCTTAACTTAAACCGCATGTATGTATTGTAACAGGTATGGGTGTGTTGGAGCAAGTACTGCAAATGGCATTTTCTATATAGCTGGGGGGTTGGGGCTCAATAGTACCCAAAATACCCTTGATGCGCGCACATGCGCCGGGTCGATTGATGCCTACCACATTTCCTCAGGCACATGGCTCCGTACCCACTCTGGTCCCATCGCGACAGTACCAGCTGGTGGTTGCATACTGGGTGCATGTGGTATAGGTGACATGTTATATATTATGGCGAGTCATGCACTGGAGATCTCCTTTTGGAGATGGAATGCTACTGTAATTAGGGGTAATAGTAATAGTAATAATCAGGTGAGATGGGATAGGCTGAAGCCACCGCCTGTACCTGTAGCAGGAGGTCAGGTTGGAAATGGGTTGCGGTTTAGTTGTACATGTACTGCGGTTGGATCCAACAAGGTGTCTGCACTGGTACATGTATCAGCTGTTTCTGTTAGGGGGAGAGTGAGAGTGGCAGCTAACAATGACATGGTGGCAGCTCTTTTTGTGTATGATGTACTAAGTGGTGAGTGGACACGTGGGCCCCATGTTCCATCTGGGTCCCGTCGTACTTCATGCGTTGCTGTTGAGTGTTGACTCTACTGACAGCATACAACTGTTGCCAGTTATGTACTGTAGTAACCTTTTATTTATTTTTCCTTCCTTTTGTTGTTCCCCTTTATTGGCTCTTACAGGAATTTGGATAATAAACGTAGGCTAAAATGAGGATTATTTGTGACTTGATTGGAAATTTGGGGCTGTCAGATACCAGAACCTGTTTCATGCTAAAGCGAGTCAGGCTCTGTCTTGATAATGTTGGAATTGATATTTTGATTTATACCTGAGTGCCAGGTTTATCTACACAAATACAAGTGTAATTATTTGAACATAAGAACTAAAATTTAACTTCTACACAGTTGCAGCTGTTGAATTTTGAAGGCGTTTTTTTCTTTTTTTGTATTGCTGTTCATGTATCTTAATTGATGTCAGCAACTTGTCTTGTATGCATTTAATTGTAAAAATTCAAATTCAATAGGTTTTGAGTTGGATTTTAATTGAGCGAATGAGATATGGTGTGTGCGCCTACTAATTGTACTTGAAAAAAGTTGAAAAGTTCAAAGAATTTTTTTTTTCTCTCTTATTTTTATAAAATAAAGAATCCGAAATTGTGCCTTCTTTGCAGGGGAAACAACGATACAGTAGAAACCTAATTTGAATTCTTTAATTTCCCTTTTGTTTTCTTAATTAATAAAACTGTCGCAGAAATTGGCCCTTAGACCTACCATCTCATTTTAGTGTTATTTTTCAAAATAAAAAAGTTGGTTGATCTGATTATCCGTTGATTTTGTTTCTGTTCGGCTACATGGATTGAAAAATTCGAATTAAAAATTGTAATTTTATGATCACTGCCACCACCTTTTCTGGTCCGTGCCAACCCTGACTTGTTTTCCAGGTAATTCATTGCTGTTCTTCCTGTTCATGTCTTTCTTATTGTCTTGTTTTGTTGCTTTATGTTTTCAACAATTAGCCAAATTTGAAACAGTAATCTAATTTGGTATTCACTATTTGAAAATGTTGCAAAAAGTTGTAACTAGAACCAAAAATGCAGATTTTAGTGTATCATTGGCTGTTGCACAGTTTCAAATTTATTTTTGCTAGCAGATTGATGGTGTATTACAACCGCCCGGTGGCCTGGACTGCTGGCCGGAACCAAACAGAAAACAGCAATGGCTCGTATTCTACCAGGTTGAAGGATTGACAGTAAATGGAGCTGGTATGACCTGGGGCAATGGCAAAGACTGGTGGAACCTCCCTTGCAAACCCCACAAGGTATATATGCTTGTGTCAATGTACCAATGGATTTATGGTATCAATAGTCCTGCATTGAGTAACAATTCCTTGATTAATGAACCTATTATTTCATCTTTGGTTTTGGTTTACCAGTAGAAATTGTTTACATGTTTAGCCAAGAACTAAGGGAACGTGATTATATGACTTAAATCAGAACCATTAACCATCATTTCAAGTTAACTGCATTCTGATTTATCAGTTTTCTTTGCAGTTGATCAGATTCTTCATAAGTTGCAACCTGACCCTGAAAGAATTGCGAATCGAAAACAGTTCAAAATTCCACATTAAGTTCAACAATTGCGGAAGGTTCACATGGAGGAGCTGTCTATCAATTCCCCAGCACCGAGGGCCCGTTCAGCAAGAGTGAAATAGAGTGTAAAAGAGGTTTTATTTCTGTCAAACAAGAGAAGAAGTAAATGAAATTGGAGAATTGGGAATAGTGGAATTGAGTTTGAACTTTTGGAATCAAACTTCTATTTTTTATATTTGGGTTCTTGTTCTATTTCTCTATAAACTAATTTTCTATTTCATAGGAAATGTAGAATAGAGAAATTAACATTTTTTAAGAGATAGGTTTGACTCATGTATCTTTGTTCTTCCGCTCTTCTACTATTTTACTTCTCCACCATCAACCAAATATGACCGGAACAGTGAAAAATTGAAAGCCACTCCAAATTTTACTTTTCTCACTTGTCATCTATAACACCAAATCAGTTGACAACTATAACTCATAAGCAATGATATGTTCTTTTTTAATTTTATTTTTTGTATGATTTCTTTTTGTGTTACCCTCAGATTGTTTTTGTTTCATGCAGTTTGACTTGAAGAAAAAATAGTACATTAGTACATAGAATGAGTCTATAATACAAATATACAATATTGAGTAATTCTATGGTACTATGCATAGTACGGATTGTACAGATTGGTTCGTAATACATATCAATATTTTTATTTTCAAAATTCTAACGATTAATCTGATTCATTCAACATAATCTCCATATGAATATGTACTTGAAGATCGAATTGTACATATTTTTAGAATTTTTTTACTATATTTTAAGATATGTAGAAAATCACTGTTTTGAATGATTCATAATACATAATTTTAAAGTTTAGAGCAGAAAATACGTAAAAGTTTTTGAGAGTGAAATTCTCCCAATTAAAAAACAAAATCCGTACATTTTTTTTTTAATAAAGTGGGGCCACGAGTTTCATTGCGAAACTCAAATACGAAATCCGTACATCTAGAACATACCGTATAAAGTTTAATTTTGGTAAAAAATAATCATACTACGCAGAAATACGCACTCAATTCTGACCTGCGACTGCGAGGCCGCGATCCATTTCGACTGAATCCACGCATAACGGGCCGTGGTTTAACCTTTTAACTTGTACCCACTCGCACGCACACGCAGTTCCAGGATACACCGAGGAGGATGCCATTGGGGAAGTATCACTGCGACTATTGCGACAAGCAGTTCCAGGATACAGCCGGCGCACGGAAGCGCCATCTTCAGAGCTCCATCCACCTCCGCAATCGCAAGCTTTGGTACGATTCCCTCAAAGGTACGCTATACCTATACCTCCCTTTCCAGCATTTTTACAAACACCTGATGCTCGTTTCTTTGCAATACTTGATACGATGCTTATCAGCACTCTACAAGTTTGTATTATTTTCTTAATTAGCGTATACATTTTTGTCTCTACTAATTGGGATATTCGGAAATTGGTACCACGTTATCTGGACCTGGACCGGTACAAGTATGTATTGGTTTTTGTTTGCATGGAACCCTTCGCTTAGTGGTAAAACCATATCCGTATCCGCTTTTATTTTTTGGATACAGATGGATATGTACGGATACAGATCGGATATCGGATATCCGTAGATATATACATAAATATTTTTATAATATATATTAAACTATATGGTATATATCTATTATTCGGATACGGATAATTAAAATTGAAAACTATATATGTATCCGTATCCGCATGGATATTCAGATATCGGATATCCGTACCTAATTTTCGGATATGGATCCAGATATAGTCGGATATTATCCAATCCATTTGCACCCCTACCTTGGCTGCTTCATTTCAGTTTTTGTTCAACATTCTTTCCCAATACTATTGTTTCTTTGTGGCTTTTCTACAAACACCTTGTACTTTTGTATAGCCCCCTTTCAATTTTGCTTAATTGTAGGGGAACATGGAGTGCCATTTTTTCAACCTGATGGAACCATAGCCAATGGTGTATGCCAACACTTTATTCGCACGGTACATAAGCCCTGCCTCTCATATATTTTTTTTTTCATTTCTTTTATAATTGTTGGTTAGCTCTTTATTGTTTAATAGTTATGGTTTCATTTGTGTGTGTGACCTTGAATTTTCATCATTTAAAAGAAGTATCAAAATAGTAAAGAATGTTAGACTTTGTTCTTGGTATTGTAGGGAGTATGCAAATTCGGAGATGCATGCAAGTATTTTCATCCCAAACCACAGATGGCTAACCCGACACCTGTTGTATCAGGTGAGAACTAAGTATTTGAATGAGATTTATCATGCTGTGTCCATGTCACGAATGTTCAAGTCCTCTTTACGCTTGCAGGATTCTATTTTGAGCATCAATCAATTTTAAGATACAGATTAAAACCTTTTCTACGCCCCATCCCCTTACTTCTCTACCCCTATCCCGTTCCCCATATAACCAATGAGCTTTCTCTCTCTAACAAGGGTGATAAAAAGAAATTTGAAGGAAATAAGTGTAATTAATCTATCATAATGATTCACTAGTTAAAGAAATTGGCTAAGGATACCTTATGTTATCTCTTCAAACATAATATGCCCTCTCAGATTTACTTCCTCTAGTTATGTTAGCAATTTAGGGGAGACAAACATACTAAGCACGATACTTGTCATACTCTGAGCAATTAATAGGCAGACCATGAATAAATAAGATTACAAAGAAACTATGGTTTCTCAGAATTGTACATATTTTCTTCTTTATATTAATAATCACATCAATTTTCACTAAGGTACAAAATTAATGGAGTTCACAGGGCATTATGCACAAATTTGACAAATATATATGATTTTTCTTAAGTCTGAAAAATTACCTACTGACAATTCAGTTTCTCCCTACAGTTAAACTAGCTATTGGTGTATAGTTGAGTACTGAAAGTTCTAATTCGCAATATGGGACAGTAGCACCACATAGTTGGAAGAGAGACAGATAGAAACAGGCAGGGATTAGACACGTCCTTTAATTTTTATTACCATTTTACACAATAATGATTGACATCAAATTACCAGAGAATATGAAGGTGATCGATGGTCCAGATTTTACACTGTGCCTTTCTTTGTAGTACTTGATTACAACTTCGCTTTTAGTAAACAAAAGCTTACTGTTTCTAATATTTCAGTACATTCAAAGATGCTTGGCTCCTTAAAATATTGGTCTAACACTAATTGTATTTTGTTGGTTGCAACTCTTGATAGGAGAAATGCTAAAAGGCAGCGTATCGAATTATGGAAATTTGCCTCCATCCCTACAACCGCCTCCAGAGGGAGGCTATCCTCCTCTTCCATTTGTCGATTGGGGTTAGTTCATATCCTTTGTAAATGACAATGAGCCTTTTAGTACATAGTGCGAGTTCCTTTTTATGAGTGGCTATATTAAGAAATTTGGCCTGATGCAAAATCAATTCATTTTTTAGATATTAACAGTGCAACTTTTCCATTGGTTTCTGTTATAGCGGTATATTTTCCAGGAATTTGATCCAGTGGATTTGTACTGTTACAGTACGAATTCACATCCTCCCCTGACTAAACCTGACCAAAACGGACGGTCCAGATTTACTCTCAGTCCAGATTTTAAAATTGGCACGAATCTCAAACCACAAATAATATTGCCCCCTATGTCATCCCGAGTAGTCACCTGCTGAGAGTAAATCTGGGCCATCCGTTTCAGTCAGGTTCAGTTAGGTACCTGGGAGGATACGTATCCTTACAGTACAACACCTATTAACAGTATAATACGTTTTCCATTGACCTCAAACAACAACAACAACATACAGCATCAGTTATTGTTTGTAATTTCTACTATCCTTTTGTTAAATTTAAAATTAAATTTGAGAAAAATAAACCACGCATGACACAGTTGACAAACAAATATTACAGCAGCTCACATCTCAATCTCACATATGCTCTAAAACGCGGTACCAGTCTAGAATACAACAAATTTGTAATTAAGTAAAAAATCATCAACACTTCCTCATCTCCGAAATAGAAAGGAAACAACCCAGTGTTACTACTTGTTCCGCAGATTTTATTAGCACATTACCAGCAAGGCAGCAACCTAAGTATACAATTCTGTAAAAATATTATGAAATAAGATTGCGAACGATCGGTGTGCGATCCATTTAGAATTTCAACTACCTTTTTTAAGGAAAGAATTACAACTATTTTTTGCTAGCTAATGTTTGTATGTTTGAAGAAAATATGTAAGAGCATCTACAATGGTAATTATTTTAAAATTGCTAATCTGATGTGTTAGTTATTAACATAATTGCTGGGATGTATTACAATTGTTAAATTAATAAAATTGTTTTATAAGAAAACGTTTTCTTAATAACACGCTGGCTAATTAATTAGCCAAAATTCTTTAGCGCTCTCTTCCCGTATTTATAGCATTCTCTCTCTCTTCACAAAAATGAAACCTTTTTAATTCAATTTTCTCCAAATTTAGCTCAGATTTCTTCATTTTTCTTGTTGCTAATTGCTCTGATTAATTCTCCAATTAAAGATTGTGGTCATTTAATAGACTAGTGTTTTTGTGGTTGACATTGTCGCACTTTATATGATTAGTGTTTTAATAGAAGAGCAATTATTTTTAGCAAAATTCGAACTCTTTTACAAACTATAGACTATAGAGATAAAAAGAAAAGAGTGAGGCTATGATACTTTTGCAATGTGCGGATCGTTTCGTACATGGAATTGATTCTAATTGTTCAATATTATTATCATATGAAAATATTCTTGAAGACCAACTTTTATCTTTTTTTGAAACTTTTTTACTATTTTTTTGGTAGGTAAAAAATCACTACTTTCGAATGGTCCAGTATTTTTAGATCAAGTGATTTTCTAATTGTCTCAAAAAATAGTAAAAAAATTTCAAAAAAAATATAAAATTTGGTCTTCAAATATATTTTCATATAATATTGAGCAGTTCGAATCGACTATTTAGACTTTGAGAACGGAGATATGAATCAAATGCATAGAACAATCAATGTACCATAGCCTCACTCAAAAGAAAAAGCTATTCTAAAAAAAATAGTTGACAAAATATATATTTTAATTAGTAGTAATTTTTGACATAATACAAGATTAAAAAAAATCTTAGTCTTTAAAAATACATATAACTATTTGATATATCGTGATTAAAAATAATCTAATCCTAAATACTTAATAGTTAATGAACTTGTGTTTTCATTAGAGCCAATGAATTTACTTATAAGTACATAATTACTTGGTGTAAATATGAATAAACCTACAACATCATACATAACTTAATTAGTTATATAAAACCAAAAATAATGTTTGGAAAACATAACCACATAAAGAAAAAACAATGTCCTAAAACATTATAAATTTATAATAATTTGCATAAACGTTAATCATATTTAAAATACGTCTTTGTTGATATCCTCCAATATTTAATTTTCAATTAAATTTAATATTCTTAAATATTTGCATGACAATAAATTTATGATTTTTTTATAATTCTAAAATAAATAGCTCATGTCTCATGCTTTTTGTACACACTCACATGTTTACTATGATTAAATAGTAAATAAATGAGCCACATAATCCACAATTAAAAATTCAATAATTGACACTAGTCTAATGATTTGTATGTCTCCAATCACAAAGACTCGTATTTTAAAAATAAAAAAATAAAAATGTTGTGAGTTTGGAACGTTTTGCATTCTCTCACAAATTTACATGATGAATTAATGCATGATGGACCACACAATTTAAAGCCAGCTAAAAGATTTCATCATTGAAACTATGATCTAATGATAATCGGTATATATGTATTTAATCGTAAAAATTCAGATTCAATAGGTTTAATTAAGCGAATGAGATGCGGTGTATGCGCCTACCAATTTGTACGTAAAAAAAAAAAAGGTTTAAAAAGCATTATTTCTCTCTTAATTTTATAAAATAATGAATCCGAAATTGTGCCTCCTTTCCAGGGGAAAAAACGATGCACTATAAAACTAATTTAAATTCTTTAAATGCCCTTTTGTTTTCTTAATTAAAAAGCCCTTGATACCTTTACCGTCTCTTTTTAGTATTATTTTTCAAAAAAAAAAAAAATGGTATATCTGATTATCCGTTGATTTTGTTTCTGTCCGGCAACATAGATTGAAAAGTTAAAATTCAAAATTTTAATTTGCACCAAGAACTCGTGTTTGACAAAATAATAAAATAAAAGTAATGTAGGTTTACAAAAATGAACTTCGAATGTAACAGACCAACATATCCTTCAATTATTTACATTTTAGATTATTAACTTAAGTGATGCACTGGGGTTAAAAAAAATAGACAAATTTATATAGTAAAATTAATTATAATACATACGCCAGTTTATGTTAACTAATCTATTTGACTCTGTTAAAATTTGTTAATTATGTTTCTATTTAAGATTAACAAATAGTACTACTCGAATTAGATTAATTAATTAACACCAGCGAACATTCAGCCCTATAATAATTGTTATATTAATCAACATAATTATTGCTAAAAAAATTCATGCATCACATGTTCTTCAAATTGTTTATATTTGAATTAAATATGATTTATACTTCACTGAAAATTGTTTATATATGAATTAATAACTATTTGAACTAGTTTACTATACAAAAGTTAAATATTTTGTCGCATGTGTAAAAATGCAATTTTTAGAGTTTTTATAAATAAAAAATTTACCATCAAATATTAATGAATAAATATCAACTTATTAGGATGTAAGGAAGGTTTGCAAATGAAAAGCGTAATAATCAGTTTTTTTATGAGTCTTAAGGAGATTCTTTTGTAACGATACCTCTTTGTCGTGGGGAACTGGATCACCTGCTTCTTTGTGGGTGGGAAATTCTTGCCCTTAAAATCACCGACATGTGGATCTAAGGTTGATTTTGACATTTAATTAAATAGTAGATATAATTTTATCTTAAAATCCACTCCGGATCCACGTATTGGATCAAAATCTGTTGTTTTTCTCGTGCATGAATAGTGTTTCTACTATCCTTGCTTTATCAAGTCCAGCCATTAAATTATTTCGAGATGCGTGCACATAAAAGTTTTAAAAAAAATTGTTTTGATATTTGTTCTCGAAAAAAATTAAACGGTTAGATTTAGAAAAGTAAGGATAGCAGAGTTACTATTTACAGAAAAAAAAAAAAAAAAGTAGTGAATTTCATTCCCCACGTATCACGTATCACGTATCAGTGACTTTAGAGACAAAATTCCTACTCATAATTCGTAAAGGGGCACGAAATTTGGTTTCCTTGTACCGACACTACAAAAAACATGTTTTTCATAACTTTTTGACTTATATATTTTGTGAGCTAATAATCAGTTTGATAGGCTTCAATAATGAAGAAAAATGGAGAAAAGTAGCATATTTTAATTCGAACTATTTGATTTTCAAATTTTTAAGACAATTAAAAGTGATGGATTTTTGTTCCTCATTTCCTTCTTCACATTATTTTCTCAATTTTTGCTGAAATAAAACAATCATTCATGCATCCTTAAAAAATAACATTTTTTTTTATATTTCTGGATTCCTCTTTTTGTCATGCATGGAATGACCCTAATAAATGTAATTTTAAGCACAGTGGAGATTTCTAATTGCAAACCTTTTTCCAACCAATTTCAGCCTTTTACATTAAGAATATATATATAGAGAGAGGGGGGTGTTGGCTAAGATCAAAGTGGTAGTTTCTGAGGTTTTGTGCTACCAATTTGTTTTTCAATTTTCAAAGTTCAAAATGTCGATCTGAACCGTTCATCTTATTCTCCATATTAATACGTGCTTGGAGACCAAATTTTACATTTTTCTGAATTTTTTTGCTATTTATTAAGCCACTTTGAAAATCGCTGATCCAATGGTGGCTTAACAAAACATTAAAATTAGAAGCCACCGTTGGATCAGCAATTTTCAAAGTGGCTTAATAAATAGCAAAAAAATTCAGAAAACTGTAAAATTTGGTCTCCAAGCACATATTAATATGGAGAATAAGATGAATGGTTCGGATCGACATTTTGAACTTTGAAAATTGAAAAACGAATTGATAACACCAAACCTCAGGAACTACCACTTTGATCTTAGCCAACCTCTATATATATATATACAGACACACACATATGCTTATCAACGAATTTCATAAAAAAAAAAATAATAATATAAATAAGGCATTTATTTCTTTGTGAAAAATAACTCCATGGCCTAAAGCAATAACCCACCATGAATTTCCAAACTCCCCTCATAGTTGTTGAAAATTTCATCAACGCCATTCAAGTAGTATTCGCTTAGAGTTGCTTTCTTGTCTTCTCTCTTCAAATCATGCAAAAAAGAATTATTCTCTGTTTCTTCAGATACAATATAGATACCACAATCATTTGAACTAAACATTATAGCTCTAAAGAATAGAAGGAGAGAAGCCATTGCTACCCTTGGAAATTTTATCATGATAAATGGAAGTACTTATTATACTTATACTAACAAAAGCCTCTTTTGTTTCATTTAATATTGATTTTTATTCATTTTTGGTGTGGCTGATTGGGTGTGGGAAACAATTTTATTCTTGTTGAGAAAATTTTCTGGTTGAGGTTAGAAAACAATGCAAGAAATTAGAATTAAATGGAATTTGTGCTGGCACCTTGTCACCTCATCACTAGCTACCATTTTGGATTTTTGGTGAAGTATTTAATATAGTTGGTACAAGTATTTACTTATTGTAAATTTTTAAGAAAAAAATTCCATATTTTTCTCTTAGACAGGTCAATGGTAGTTGATCTACCATGCATTTGCCTTCTTAACTTCTTAAGTGAAGATATGTATTTTCCTTTCTTGTAGTCTTTGAAATTTTATTGACCTATTGTGTTGAGTAGGTCTTCATTTTCACTATAATTATTTATTTTCTCAGTTTTTTTTTTTTATTTTGGTAATGTTGATGCTCAATAGAAATAATTTTGCTTCTTAGAAAATTTCCTCTTTTAGCTTGCTAGAAAATTTTACTTCTTTATTAGAACCGGAGATGTCCATTAATCATTCACATTGAGCTATTTCTTTACATAGAAAAAAAAAGAGCTAGTTGGGACATAAATTTGGCATTCCACTTACAATACCAGGCACCAGCATTAGGTTTTTTTTTTTTTAAATCATCCCCAACTTTGCTTATATTATGTTGGAATAAATTGCGTGTCAGTTTTCCCAAGTTTTCTCTCTGTTGAAATTCCAATATTTTAATAACTGAATTGCTGGTATATTATGTTGAAACTTAGGAAAACAAAAAAATTTCCCTACCATTTTGTAATTTTTAAACTCAAGGGTTAAAACTATCTCATTCCCTATCACTAATATATCAAAGTTGTTTCTTTTTTCATTCATTCAGACATCAAACTACCAACCTCGATCCGGTGATCTGTTGGCCGAGCCAGAGACCAGATTAAGGGTAAATTTAAAATAATCATCGATGGGGTTGCAAGCATATCTTTTACAGTTTTCATGGTAGGCCTGTCAATTGGATTTTTCTGGCACACAGAGTAATATGAACACATCTTGTGATCTCTTTTTTGAATTCTTCCTCTAGCATTGGATCCATTAATTCAGATATTGTTCCAACGCTCCAATGTATCAATGCCTGTTCATGGAACCAAATTGTAAAATATAATTCCATACCAAGTTTATTAGCATAATGAAAGATTGACTAAAGCACAATGTAGTCATTAATGTTAGTACAAATCAATATAGAAACCAATAATGTAGTGTTTGCTCACAATAATTGATCTTTCAAATGTAAAACCTATAAACGTCGACGAGGGTTATTTTTCACAAGTAAATCGAACGGTGTCTGTACGCCTATCGCAATTTTCTATGTATGAGCGCTTGACCTGAAGCAAAAGTTCCTTTGACTTTCGTCATGAGAAAGACAAAAGGGGTAGTCCAAGAACCTTACCAGGAACAACTGTTGTTCGTTAATCCGTTATCCATAATAGCCCAGATTTGTGGGCTCCGACGAAGACGAAACATCATGGATCTAGGCCGACATGAGCAAAATTTCATCCCCATTATCTCACAGCCCCACTGTACTGTTGCTGTTGCTGTTATCGTTATTGTTTTTTTTTTTTTTTTTTAGGAAAACTGTTGCTGTTGTTGAAGTCAACTTTGGCGTGCAGAGCCGAACGTATTCACTTTATTAATTTTGATAACTATAATATATATATATATATATATATATATATATATGGTCTGTCTAAATTGCTGCTGGCAGCATTTCAACAGAGGTGCTGCCGGAGCTATATTTAGCCGTGTGATGTCCAAACAACAAATCCAAACCGTTAGATGTTTAATCTATATTATAATATACTTGGAGACCAAATTTTACATTTTTTAGAATTTTTTTACTATATATTAAGCTGGTTTGAAAACCGCTGGTTTCAGTAAATTTCTGCAGCATTGAAATCAGCGGTTTTCAAACCAGCTTAATATATAGTAAAAAAATTTCAAAAAATATAAAATTTGGTCTCCAAGTAGATTATAATATAGATTAAACATCTAACGGTTTGGATTTGTTGTTTGGATATCATAAAACAGAAAAATGGGTGGCAGCACAGCCGGCAGCAAATTAGCCACAGCCTATATATATATAGAGAGAGAGAGAGAGAGTAGAACTAGGGTGCTCTTAAGCTCACCAAAGTGTTTGGTGAGCTTAATTCTAAAATTCATCAAATCGATTTCAAATAACGAATTCGAACTGTTGGAACCTATCTATCTTACATGTGATGCGTCTACATGTGAAATTTTTAAACATTCAAATTAATTTAGTATAAAGTCAAGTGGTCAAAAAACATTCAAAAAATGAATGCACTAAAATTAATTTTTTTTTCTTTTTAAAAAAAGGCAAAAAAATGCCCATTTCATTGGTAAAATATAATAATTACAAAGACCGGTTTGTATCTAGTTTGTATCTATCTAGCCTAATGAGTTTATTATCACTCTTTACAAACCAAAAATTGAGTAACATGCAATATAACCACCAAATCTTGCTATTAGCAAGGCACAAAAAATATGCTAAATTTTCTAAAACTAAGCCATAAAATTTTGGCTAAGGCTAAGTATAACTATATGACAAAATTGGTGAAGCGTCTTCAAGTTCCACTACGGTAACACATTGGCAATAGTAGGCCCTTGCTGTCTAAAGACCTCTACACCCGAATGGAAAGGTACTAGCTCTAGTGGCATGTACTGGTTCAAAGGAATGGCATCTTCTATGACCGGGAGCCACTCTCCAACAGCATTCTTGACTTTCTTGCTCATGTTTCCTGCCCAATAAGAACAAAGATTTAATTAGTAAAATCAGATTTCTAGCACTTTTAATAACACAATCATTGAAACAAACCTCATTTCTATGTTTCCACAAACTCCAACTAACTGCACTAAGGATAATTAAGAATCTTGTTCTATCGATGACATCGAGAGAATAAGCAAATGTAAGTATACTATCCCAAGTTGTCCATGATTGCATTATAAATTGACTTTTTCCTAACCAAAACCAAATTTGTTGAGCTAATGTACAAGTGATAAAGAGATGGTCAATCGATTCATTGTGTAAACAGAACTGACATTTGGGGTCTCCAACCCACCCTTTAAAGGCTAAATTGTTTTTGGTTAAGATGGTATTATGCGAAACTAGCCACATGAATACTCGGATTTTTGGTGGTATCGGCAAGTTCCACCATATCATGGCATGTTTTGGTTGATATCCACCAAAGTTAAGAATTTTATAAATCGAATGAGTTGAAAACTTCCCTGAGGCTTCTCATTTCCACTCAATTTTGTCGTGTGAGTAAGTGAAGGAAGTGGAGCTGATTAGATGTAGTAATTATGTCTATTCCTGAAAATCTATTCCTACTAAAGAAGTTCTAAATTTCACTAATCACCCTTGAGAGGGGACCACATCAGCTAAGAGTATGTTTGGGTTTGTACATTGAGTAAACAAAGTGTAATACCTAGTAGCTAGTGTGCAGTTTTGATACCATTGGTCAACCCAGAACCTAATTTGCGAATTTACCCCTAGTTCATAAGATACCCCTATTTCCCCTACATGATTAACTTTCAACATAGCAGTCCAAAAGGCAGAATTTAATGGATGGTGATTGGTCACATACTTATGTATTAGAAGGGTTTTCCAAAGTCCATTATATTCAAAAAAATTCAATTTCCACCACCATTTGAGTAGAAGAGAGATGTTCATTTGTCTTAAATTGAGAATTCCTAAACCACCAACCTGTTTAGCTAAATTTGAAATGTACCAGTCTATGAGAATATATTTTTTCTTTTTAGAATTACCTTGCCATAAGAAGCGTCTTCTAACCTTATCTATTTGTTTGATTACCGTAAGAGGAATCCTATAGACTGAGAGAGCATATAAAGGAACAGCTGTAAGGATTGAGTTTATTAATGTTAAACGACCTCCTATAGATAGCAAGCTTCCTTGCCATTGTTGCAGCTTACTTTCTACTTTATTTACTAGAAAAGACCAGTCAGCTACTTGCATTTTTTTATAGTGTAAGGGCAGTCCTAGATATTTAATAGGAAAAGTTCCTACGTGACATCTAAATAAATGTTGAAGAGGCTATGTATCATCTACATTTAACGAATACAATTCAGTTTTATCATAATTCATTATAATCTCAGATATAGCCTCAAAAGCTAACACGGCCTACCATGTTGCTTCCACATTCTTTTCCTGAGCTTCAAGGAAAAGAATAGTATCGTCAGCATAGTGGCAATTTGTGATTGCTAAATTATCTAAACACGGGGGACCCAAACCTTTAATTACATGTGCTTGTCTACCTTTTGTAAATATCCTACTAAGTGTATCTGTAACTAAGATATATAAAAATGGGGACAAATGATCACCTTGTCTAACTCCCCTTTTGCAATAAAAATATTCAGTTAGTTCCTCATTTATAGTTAGACAGGATTGAGAACTATATAACCATTGAGTGATCTATTGTATCCACCTAGTTCCAAAATTCCTACTATGTAACAATTCTATTAAATAATCCCAATGTATCTTATCGTACGCTTTCTCAAAATCTACTTTTATTACTACCCCTGGTTGTTTAATAGTATGGCATGAGTGTAAAATTTCTTGGCTAAGAATCATGTTATCTAAAATATACCTATTCTTGATAAATGCAGCTTGACTAGGGGTGTTCAAATGGTTTGGTTTATTTGGTTTTGAACCGAACTGGTAAGATTCGGTTTAAATGGTTCAGTTGTTCGGTTGAATTGGTTCGGTTCGGTTGATTTTGTGACTTAGTTCGGTTTAAATGGTTGGGTTCGGTTTTGATTTTTCAAAACCGATTAAACCGAACCGACCGATTTTATTGATAGGGTCAAGACTTCTAGTATTATTTTGGTTCATTAATCAAAACCAAAGTTTAAATTGAGTATTATAGATGTATTGAGTTTTGATTTTTGAGAAAGTTCGGTTCAACCGAACAAACCGAAGTTTAAATCGGTTTAAATGGTTCGGTTTGCTATTTTAGTTCGGTTGGATTTTCAAACTTCGGTTTTAAGTTCGGTTTGATTATTTTAGTTCGGTTTAAACCGAACCGATCGTTTGAACACCCCTAAGCTTGACTATGATCTATTAGTCTATCCATAATGGGTTCTAGTCTAATGGTAAGTAACTTTGAAAGAATCTTAAAACTACAATTAACTAAACTAATTGGCCTAAATTTCTTAATAATGCGTCTAAAATTAATTTATTAACCTTCTAATTTTGACCGATTAACTTTATACTAAACTAATTCGAATGTTTGAAAATTTCACATGTAGACGCATCACACGTAAGATAAACGGATTCCAACAGTTCGGATTTGTTATTTGAAATCGATTTGATGAATTTTAGAATTAAGCTCATCAAACACTTTGGTGAGCTTAAGAACACCCTAGTTCTACTCATATATATATAGAGAGAGATTGTGTGTGTGTTGCGCTGCGCATTTTGGTCAAGTAAAATGATTATTTTACTTCATATCATATTTATAGTATACTATTTTACAATTTAAAATGTAAGTTAATTTTTATATTAAATTGTACTTGCAGATTAAATTTTATAATTTTTAAAAATTATATTTACAGATTAAATTATAGATACAGATATAAAATAAAATGCTCACTTTACTTCGTGAAGTATTGTAGCCCAACTCTATCCATGTATATATATTTTGAGTTAATGCAGACGATGCCGACACGCGGCAAAGCATCCTCATCTTAATTTTTTTTTTTTTTCTTGGACTTGATTACCGAATGCTCTAGTCTACTGAAAAGTTTGATTGAAAAAGTTTGACTAAAAAGTTTGACTGAAAAAAGTTTGACTGAAAAGTTTGATTACCTTTACTAAGTGTTAAGCTCTAGTCTACTCAAAAGTTTTGACTGAAAAACCAAATCGATCAGTAGCAAAATAATCTTCCAGCATCCTAATAAATCTCTCCAACCTTAAACCCAATTCCCCTTCCAATTCAACAAACGAGAAAAATGGCTGGGTTGGTTGCAAGCGGCCTGAAATGGACGTCTGAGAAGCTTTCTTCTCTGCTTTCGTCAGTGACCTCTGCTCCATCTTCATCAACACCATCTGATTGCACAAATGAAGCCATGGAGGATCTCAAGAAACTGGAGAGAACCATGAGACGGATTGAGTCTGTCCTCATGGATGCCGGCAAAAGGGACGTCAGAGATCATTCCGAGAAGCTTCGGTTGAAGGAGCTGAAAGAAGTTTCTTATGATGCAGAGGATGTGGTGGATGATTATGAGTATGATGTTCTACATGCCAAAATTCAAGCCCGGGATAAGATGTCACGTCTCAGTGAGGGTACTGGACAAAAGCGCAAGCTCTGTGATGAGGTAATTGATCTGGAGTTTATCAGTGTTAATGTTCCTGTTTCTGATGAGATATCTGGTAGAGTTAAGGAGATTAGGGAGAGATTTGAGGAGATCACTAGGGAATGGGAGACCTTCCGATTGATTGAATGTGATGGTACCAGAAAGCGCAATTTAAATGGGCCGAGACGGCCACCTACTAGCTCTCTTGTACAGGAGGGTAGTGTTTTTGGTAGAGATAAAGATAAGGAGAATATTATAGAGATTTTGCTTTCAGAGGATGGTTGGGGTAGACAGCAAAATTTGAGGGTTCTTGCCATTGTTGGGATGGGAGGGATTGGTAAAACCACCCTTGCGCAATTGGTCTATAACGATGAAAGGGTGTGTGATAGTTTCGGAATGAAGGGTTGGGTTTGGGTTTCAGATGATTTTGATGTTGTTGATTTGACCAGAAAAATTGTCACATCTTTTACCAGGAAAAATTGTGACTTAAATGATCTTGATCTTCTTCAATCCACCTTGAAAGAGATAGTCAAGGAGAAAAGTTTTTTTTCTTGTTTTGGATGATGTGTGGAATGATGAGACAAGCTTGTGGAATTCCTTGCATCTTCCATTAAAATTTGCGATGTCGGGCACGATTTTAGTAACGGCTCGCAGTAAAGCTGTTGCTAATATTATGCAAACAAGGCCTCCGTATATTCTAGATTATCTCGATTTTAAAACTTCTTGGTCATTCTTCAAGCAATTGATTTTTGATTCCCAAGAGAGAGATCTAGATAAGTACCTTATACAAATTGGTCAAGATATTGCTGCAAAATGCCGTGGTTTGCCCTTGGCTCTTAAGGCTATAGGAAGTGTTTTACAGAATGAATATGATGTCGAGAGCTGGATGAATATTATGCAAAGTAGAGAATGGGAATCTAAAAGTGGAAATGGTGAGGTTTTGCCTGCTCTTAAATTAAGCTATGACCATATGCCAGGATATTTGAAAAGGTGCTTTTCTCTTCTTGCTTTGTTTCTGAAAGACCATGTTTTTAACATAGATAGTATTGTTAAGTTGTGGATGGCTTTGGGCTTCATTTACTCGGCTAACAGAAATATGGTAGAAGATACTGGTAGATTGTATATTAATGAATTACAAGAGAGGTCAATGATACAATTAACTCGCGATCCGGGTGGTTTTGTTATGCATGATCTTCTCCATGACTTGGCACAACTAGTTGCCGGGACCGAAGTTTTACAAATGGAGTTTGAAAATGAACTTGTTCACTCAACAGTTAGTAACATTCGATACCTATCGGCAAATCCAGCTCGTGAGGATGTACTAGATCTACAGAAGTTCCAGGGATCAAGAATCCTGAGATTAGTCCAGGTTGTTTCTCCATTGTTCTATAAGGTTCACTGTAACCTGTTTGAAAATCTAACACATATAAGAGCCTTAGATTTTAGCAATACCGGGATAGTTGCCTTGCCCAAATCAATCGGTAACTTGATACAACTTCGTTATCTCAATCTCTCTAACACTAGTCTTGAGTTTCTCCCTTGCTCAATTTGCAATCTCTATAATCTACAAACCCTAGAATTAACAAATTGCCCCATCTTGAAACTGCCAGAAGGAATAGGTCAGCTAATAAATTTGAGGCATCTCAATTACAGCACCAATCATCTCAGCTGTTTGCCATATGGAATCGGGCTCCTAACAAATCTACAATCTTTACCAGCTTTCATTGTTGGGAAGCACAATTCAGAGGGTAATATAGGTGAACTGAAAGATTTGTCATACCTCACAGGAGCATTACATATCATGGGACTTGAGAACATCACCACATTAGAAAATATTCCGGGGGCTATTTTGAGAAGAAAGGGTCTCCATCAGCTGGTACTAGAATGGGCTGACAGTAATGATGATGATTTTACTCGATCAAATGGAGTTCTGACAGAGCTTGAGGAGCAGTTACTTGACAGCCTTGAGCCACACCCAAACCTTGTGAAATTGATTGTAATTGGATATGGTGGTTTAAAATTTCCTCATTGGGTTGGTGACCTTGCTTTCTCTAAATTGGTTGAAGTGCAACTCACTGGTTTTGATTGTGAATTGCTTCCTCCACTCGGTCAGTTGCCTTCTCTTAAAGTTCTAATTCTTAAAGGTGGGTACAACATTTGTCATATTGGCCGTGAAATTTTTGGTGGTCATGAAATTTTTCAACGATTCCGGTCACTGGAAAAATTGGAATTCAATAACATGCCAAAATGGATTCAATGGTTTGATGTGGAAAGTGGTGATCTTCCTCATCTAAGAACTCTAGAGATCTTTGATTGTCCTAATCTGATGGTTCTTCCCTCTCACCTACCTTCTAGTCTAACAAAAATGATGATTGCGGGTTGTCGTCAGTTGGCCAAAATTCCCACTCTTCCCTCACTACTATACTTGCAATTATACAAAAAAATCCATGAAAAACTTTTTTTTAATTCTCACTTACCACAATTGAAGAACATTGAAATTTCATGCTCAGACGAGATCACCAGCCTACGATTAAGGAATTTTCCATTGCTTGAGGTGCTAACAGTTTATAACTGCCGGAGCATGGAATCTTTGGTTGGGCTGGAGGACCTAACCTGTCTGACAAAGCTATGTGTTTATATCTGTAGAAATCTCGTATCTTTAGCTGGGCTCAACAACCTGACATCTCTCAAGGAATTAACCATAGGTGAATGTAATCAGCTATATATATATCCGACAGAAGAATTCCTATCTTCACTTCAGTGCTATCAAATTTTCGGATGTGGCAATAGATTAGATATATTCCGGAGTATGTGATTTGGTAAGAATCTGGATAAATTCATTGAGCAAGATTTTCTGTGGTAGGAGAATATTTTGTAGTTACGAACTGAATATTTTCCACCAGTTTCCGTAATGCAAGAAAAAACAAAAACTACTCTCCTTCTAAAGTTCCTTTTCATGATGACTTGCCAGGTTGTGAGATAATGAAGTCTACAACTAATGTGACCGACAAGAAAAATGAGATGCAAACCATGCGAGTTGAAGTAATGCATTAAATTCATCTCAGCAAAATATGTTTTCATCTGGAAGATGGAAAAAACTTCCATTGAATTGGATGATAAGCCAGATGCCCAGAAACAACTTCTACAGGCTAAATCAATATTTCTAATTTTCTGGTAAGTGAGTTTAATTATTTATTTTATTCTTAACTAAAAGCCAAAAATGCCTAGATGTTAACTATGTGTGCACCCAAGATCAGGTTCAGGGTTTCACAGACCAGAGTTTTAACAAACTTGAAGATGTCTGAAAGCCTAATTTTAGTCAATTTTTTGGTTTAAGTCTTCATCTAAATACCAACCACTGAATATATATCAGTAGATAGTATGATGCTTCACGTTATGGTTATGAACACTTAAAAAATATTTAACTACACAACCATATATATATATATATATATATATATATATATATATATATTAATTGAATATTAATTTCAAACCACAATTTTAGCATTGTGAGATTGGTGTATATGAACTTGACCGCCCCTGTCAAGAGTTTCAGAAGGAGACTGGTCTATATGAGTTGCATACTTGTATTTTATGTAGATGTAAATTGATGAGGTTTGATCAAGAGTGTAATTTGAAATTTACAACAGATCACTGTAATTGCGTCCTTTCATGATTATATGGATTAATCATATACCAAATAATATTAACATCAAATTTGATCCCGAGTTTTCTATATGTTGAATAAACACCACATCTACAAACTTATCATTTAGTGTTTAATTCCTTTCCTTTAAATTGATTCAGAACTAGAATGTCAAGATAAACCGGTCACAGTACAAATACACACTATGCAACCATTTACTGTTAGTTGTACTATAGTGATACTATCATACTAGGTTACATTGATACCAGCATGATTCTGTTTCCAGTTCTGCAGGCCCAAACATAGTCGAGATGGGATACCCTGCTCTGCTGCCTGTTGTTGCTCAGTTCTGTCTCACATTTTTGTTGATCATAATTTATGATTTTGTGATCCGTATAATCAACTGTATATTCTTTCTACTTTTTTACTTTTTACAGTATGTTTGCTTTTTACTAAAATTATGGACCTAGAACATCGAACAACTCCCATAAAAAATCATAAACTAGGCCCTTTCAGTTTAATGTTCGCCTTTTTATTCCAAATTTATGGTTCTCATCTACTTGCTGACAACTAATCAACTTTGTCTGGATCTTGGAAAGTATTCTAACACTTTCTGTTAGAGCTTCAAAAGTAAGAAGAGTCATTGCTTTGAACAATGTCATACAAATTAAAATTAAAAATATATCTATATAAACTAAGCTATGAGTTTGAACTTCCTCGGTCAAGATTACTAGAAGGTGATAACCATATCACCGGTATAGTACAGAAAAAAAGGTCCTATTGGGTGAGAGAGAGAGAGAGAGAGAGAGAGTTCTTAGCAGCCACTGCCAAACTTTGAGGGAGAGAGAGAGAGAGAGAAGCTAAACTACCACTACCCTCCTAACCACATAATACGACATTAATACCTGGAACAACAACCTTACATAGCATCAACCACCAGCCGACTTTAGTTCCTCCAAGGTAGACTTCACATGATCTTGGAGCAACTCAATTCGCCTCAAATAAACCTCTAGTTCCATTATCTGTTGTTTCCTCCATTTCTCATCCTTTGGTATCGGAACCAACCCATCAGGGTTAAGCAACCCTGCCCCGAACCCCAATCCAAACCCCAAACCTAAGTTGCCACCGCTACTACTGACAGTGGGTCCCATCCCACTGTTAATGGCTGTGTTTATTAGTTCCTTGAACAATGGAGAGAGGCAACTCTTGACTGTTTCTTCTATTGCAGTTGGTTTAGTCGCATCAGCAGGCATATCATTCTGTACAGGAATGAAGTTCTCCAGTTTTACTGCCACTGGAACCTCTGTTTCACCTCCTGCAACTATAAAACAGCTCAGCCTAATGCATATGAAAAATCTCAGTCATAATTAAAAACTCCCATTATATTACAAGCAATTAGAGCAATTGGTCAATGTTGACACAAGCTCCTAATGTTAAACAATGCCTGATACAACCAAATACACGAGAACCAAGGTTTGCAACCTAGCCACAGAACCATGCAAGTAATATCATACAAAACAGGTTCAGCACTGGTAGAACCCCTCAAAAAAAGGTTGAATTTAAGTTCCGAGAATGTACCTTGAACAGAAACTGCAGGAGTTGTATCAGGTGCTTCAGCAGCTTCGGCAGATCTCCTCCTGCCCCGTTTCTTTGGCCTTGGTTCTTCTACAAAACCAACCATACGGTCAGAACTGTGGTTGGCAACAACAACAGGCGGAATATGGTTTAGATCACCATCCTCATCATCACTTTCACGGTCACGTTTCATCTCTGGTCGCCATATATGGCGGGCCACATCATAAATATTCTGTGTATGCAAAGAAAAGTACATTTTAATTATCAAACCTGTGGTCAGAAAATTTTGACCAACTTTATACAATACAAGTGCATGCTGCCCAGACTACTGTTTGAGAAACTCAAACTGCATAGCCCACTAATCAGTACCAATACTAGTACCAGAGAGTAACTACAAACCATCAGGATCAATGCCAGTACATATGATCCCATTTTAGCACTCCAAAGTGCTGATTTTTATTTCTACTTCTCTAAAAATAATACAACCAAAAGTATGAATACCTGCTCATGCACACTCTTGAAGGCAAAATCTTTACCAGCAGTCTGCATTCGAAGAGCACACACTCTGTACTTCTTTTTCAGCCTTCTCAGTTTTTCTATCAGCTGGTTTTTCGAAAAATCAAAAGCGAACTGCTTCTTTATCTCCTCATAGAATGGGCCTGTGTCATACTGGTGTGACGCAAATGTCGTACCTTTCATGTATTAACAGGGCATTAATAATTAACATTTTACAGCTAATTCCATCCTTTGAATACCTTGATTGAAGCTTAACAAATGTTTTGTACAGTTATGAGACAAATATTATTCTAAAATCATAATACTAATAGCTACAAATATTGCATTCATTTGAACTCAATACTTGACTAGAACAACAAATAATCTAGCTAAAATTACAAATGATACCTCGTCTAGAGGTGAATTCGAGAAACCCACGTAATATCCTGATCTCCTCTTCATCCGTCCATAGCCTCTGGAACAGCCTCCGCGACTCATCAGACGAACCCGGTACAAACGACCAGGACTGACTGGTACCATTATCAAAACTAGGATTCGGGTTCGGGTTCGGGTTAGGCTTTGGGGGAGAAACGGGAGTGGCGGGATCGGCGGTGGTTAGGGTTTCGATGTCCTGGTCGGTTTCCTCGTTGGTGTCGGATCCGCTATCGTCGTCTTCGTCATTGTTGAAGTAGGCGCTGGTGGGGTCGACAATGGGTTCGCCCATGGTGGACATCTGGTTCGAGTAATCGAGTTGGGGTTAAGATCAGGACCTGGGTAGCTACCTGGGTTTGAATCTGAGGCGCGGGTCAGGTGTCGAGAGTCGAGAGTCGAGACTCGAGAGGTAGGGTTAGGGTTTGGTCGAGTGAGAGTCGGAACTCGGAAGGAATGATCAGGTGAATCCGCGTCGTCTGCATTAACTCAAAAGAGCATAATTTGAGTTAATGCATATGGACGGTCCAATTGTAAATGCATCCCATCTGGCCCCGGCCTAAAACAGAGGAGGTCTTCAATATTAGTGTGGATTTAATTCACACGAATCTTAACACTAATCGGACGGTCCTTATTCATTAACTCAAAAGATTCCTTTTTGAGTTAATGCAGAGGATACGAATCCTGATCAGGTCGCGTTCAGAACTTCAGATGTCGTACAAAGGAATCTGGATTCGCTGTGGCTAATGGAAACCTATCACACCGTGTTGGGTATGTCTGACAAATAAATAAACATATTTGAGAAAAAACACAGACTGCGGGACCATCATGTCAGAGAATTTTAAATTAACATTATTTTTTCTAAAAATATGTAAGCTTTTATCCTCAACTAGAATATTCTAATTTTTACTAAAATCTAATTTTTACATCTTCACGCCTCACGGTAGAAGACGAGATCATTGCCTCGGTCATACCCCAAGTAGAACTGAATTCACATCCTCGGAGAAATCTCAATATATATATATTTTTTTTAAATCACAGCCGTTCAAATATGTTCTGCACGAATCACAAAGCACAATAATACTGGCTTATTACGCGCTGGTCACGCAAAAGTTGAGATATCTCAGAGGATACGCACTCAGTTGAACTTGCATTTGCTATAGCAGTTGTAAACTATCAGATCTGTATTAAAATTACACTGATGGTTAAGATTTAAAGAATCATTTAAAATTATTAAATTTTAAATATGTTGGTACAAATTTTAAAGCAAATCAAATCGTAAGATCCGACTTTAGATGAGATTATGTCCAAAGTCCTTTGGACAAAATCCAATTCTTTTTTTTTTTAATATTTCGGTGAGACAAACCCGTGAACTCTCTTAGCTTGCGGCTCCCTTATTTTAACAATAATCATTATTTATTATGCTAATTAGTACTCTATATTGATTTGAATTTCACCTTCTTCTTTATTTATGGTTGACAACAATTGACGCTAACTGGATATATGGAAGGCATCTCACCTTTCCACATGGAAGTCTGTGCATTGCTAATGGCTTGTGTCAATGGCAATTAAATTGAACCTGGATGAGTGCATTTTCTTCTCGGAATCAAAGCTACTAGTAGACTCCCTGGCCCAGAGAGAAGGTACAAACCACTACAAGCAGCTGATTGGAGATCATACAATCAATTGACCAGTATCGCGTATTTGCTAGCAAATCAGAAGAACTACTTCTGTGTCTATGCTCCCAGAAATTAAGGAGGCCCACCTACTTGCAAATAGGGTGCAAATTTTCCAATTTGCTATCTCTGGATCCACCTATCCCCTGTTCCCAGACACAGCAAGATAGGAGAATATTGTTAAGGGTGTAAGGATACATTAGGCTAGATTAGGCTAGATTTCACTTTCATAAGAACACTGTACTCCCTCACAGAAAGGGCACCCTTTGTAATATTTTCTGGAATTAATACAATCGCCTCTGGGCTTTCGACTAAAAAAAAAAAATTGATGCTAACGATTAGCGAATATATTGAATAAATAAGTTATTTACATTACATTTATCGATTTGTATTTCACTAAGACAATCACTAAAATTATTGAATTACAACACGAAAGATTGAAAATTTCTACTCCAATCATCCGCACAAATTTGCAAGTTTTTTTTTTTTAATTGTTTTCGAATCAATTTTTATCTTCAAAAATATCTATTAATGAAAATAATATGTTAGTATAATTTAGTTTAATTTGTCACATCATTTATAAATTTTATCGTTGTTACATGACGCAGTTTAAAAAGCTATTTAAACTATTGGAAAATATTTTTCTTCTCCTTCTAAAACAAACAATTTTTTAGTTAGTCACCATCGCCATTATTAAAAGTCGAATTACAATTTTCTAAGTGTTGGATTTATTAAATAGTATGTCCGTTATGAAAAACCTGAATCTAAAATCTGAAGAAGTACTGACCTGTTATAAAGAGATGCATTGATTTTTATATAAACTCTATCATTCTGTCTCTTCTCTCTCTCTCAAAAATGTGTGAATTGTGACTGCCAAGAAAGAGAGAAAAGATAGATAACACCAAGAAGCATTCTGTTAAGGCTTAAAGGTTTTACGTCGTGAAAAACGCAAGGCTTTCAGCTTCGGCTTGTGATTTTTTACATAATCAGTGATACTACTATGATTGTAAGATTTGCTTTTGCTTCCGCTTCCGTACGAAGATTAATGGAGTAATTTATAAGTTATATCCGTTAATTAACACTAAGAAACTTCAATTTGGCGAAACTAAAAGCGGATCACGTGGCTGCATCTTCTACTGTTTTAATTTTCATAAATTTCTGTACGAATCCGATGCATAAATTAGAATACTAAATCACAATTTTTATAAACTTTTGTACAGATCCGGCACACCGTATTGCACCTTGATTTATTATTTAATTTATCCTGCTTTGACCCACTAAACGAAGAGAGAAATGGTCACTGAAAATCTGAGCGTGCATTGTTAATGGGCCAGCTCCGATTAAGAAGTTTGGGTACCGAATTAAGTTGGGAAGTGTCATTCGTACCGAATTTCTCTGATTCCTTGAGTTTACATAACTTTTTGAGTGAGTCTATGGTACTATGCATATTACAATTTAGCACCGTGCTACGGTTTTATATTTAAGTTTTTAAATTCTAACGGTCGATCCAAACTGTTCATCTTGTTCTCTATATTAATATGTGTTTGGAAATCAAATTTTACATTTTTTAAAATTTTGTTACTATTTTTTTAGATTTATTGAAAATCATTATTTTTTGATGGTCTAGAATTTTCAAATCAAGTGATTTTCTAAATATCTAAAAGAATAGTAAAAAAATTTCAAAAAATATAAAAATTAGTCTCCAAACACATATTAATATGGAGAACAAGATGAACGATTCGGATCAACTGTTAGAATTTGAAAACTCGAATATAAAGCCGTAGCACGATAACAACCCATGATATGCATGGTACCATAGACTCGCTCTAACTTTTTTCAGCTAACAAAAATGTACCAATCAATTTAATTTCATGAAAGATTGATAGTTTTAAGTTGGCTAAATTCTGAAATATATAAACACAAGGATACAAGTTCATTCTATTTTAAAATCATTGAGAGAGGATGGCAAAATACAATCACTTCCTCTGAGCATTGCAAGGTAGTCGCGCTTTTCGGCGAGCCCGCTCTCTGAAAGGATCAATTTACCCTTCAGAAAAATAAAAATAAAATTTTATGAGAGATGTATCGATATTAATATGCACATTGTCTCCATAAAGTGAATAAAATTAGTACCTCGCGAGCTATTAATTGTCGGACATTGTTAGCATAGAAATGAGGATCCCTTTTCTCTTCCTCAGATGGATAATACACTGGTAATTTTATCACATCCATATAATTGATGAACTGGCATAGGACCAAAATTGCATGAGGCACCTGAAAACATTTTAAATCAGAAAATATTTTTAAAGAAAACTCGATCCTTGAACGATACAAGTACTCCCTCTATTTATACTGTCTGTGAACTATATTCTTCAAAATCTATCAATGAAATAGATTCTCACCCCAGATATAGATTCCCATGCGAGACTAAGTCTTTGGTAAGGATACTTCGTAATCATAGGAAGAACAGGGGCTCCTCCGAGAAATGCACCGGTTTTGAAAGGAAGGAGATACTCTCCATTGGTAGTTGTACCCTCTTAACAAACATACTTCAAAACAGTTACATATATCCCAGATATTTAGAGTTAACATGAATAGAATAGTGTTACATACAAAATAGAATTTTGAAAAGCAATCTTAAGATATTACATCCAGTGTCCATGCATGCATGCTATTTGGTTAAATTAGAAGAAATGGAAGGCAACATAGTGTTAAAGAGATTTAAGTTCTATTGGTATTTTGAACCAAACGGATGTGAAGGTAAATGATTATAGCAATTAAAAAAAAAGATAGATTAGAGCAAGTATAAACACCAGGAAAAATCATCACTGGAGGATATTGTCTGTTCAATTGAGCTTCGTTGATCCTTTTTGTTACCAGACCTGACACAGAAGAAGGTAATTTGAGAAAAGACTACTACTTTGCAGCTTCAGCATATTTAGATATTTCAAATATTAGATCTTTAAATGCAAACGATACCTGAAACACCCTTTAAGTCAGAAGTCCTTGTTTCCCGTTGAACAAAAATGCAACCAAGACATTTGCTGCAAAAATAACAAAAAGGAGAGAATAAACTATAAACATAATCTTTAAAATGCGGAATGAGTATTAATTACTTTCTGACAGTGATGCAATACAGGCAAGTAGCAACAGCACATGAATCTTTCAGGAAAACTCAGGGGTGATGTGTCTAGGACAAATAATTACAGGAAAGTACTACAATGAAACAAAACAAACATTACAAATTTGCAAATTTAGTTGCATGTTTACCTGATGAGACCAACAACTGGTAGCTCGGAGACTGATATCTTAAATAATGTCAACATTTTGCACCAAAAATTTAAAACCAAGAACAAATTAGGTATAATATTTATAAAAAAAAATTCTGAGATATTCCATGAATTTGAGAGCAACAATAACATACCTTTGCAACAAAACTTGGAAACGAGTCTGACATATGATAGAGAACGTCTAAATAAGATACATGATTCAACACAATCACCCCCGGCCTCTCCAATTCCTCACGATATCCTCTGTTTTCTTCCTAGTAAAATGTTATTAATGCATATCAATTCTCTATTCAGAGAAAATAAAGTTCTCATGGGCTGTTTCAGTGTTTACCACAAAGACATAAAATTAAAAGAAAATGTTTTTATTGAATAATTGATGTAAACTAATAAATTCTTATTTAAAATAAAACTAGTATAATATCATTATTTTTCTTGTATAGAACAAAGCAGATGCTAAACCTATCTTGGAGATACAAGCACAAACCTGTTGCAAATTACTTGCAAGATATAAAAATTAAAGAAAAATAAACTCGAGCAAGATATCAATTACATACCTTAATTTCTTCTAAAATCGGATAGTATTCATTAATCCAATAAAAGCCGAGAACAAACAGCAAAACCCTTGACAAAAACCTTCCAACCTTTACCACCACCTCCCTTCTCCAACTAACAAGGTAATATCTATCCAAATCCGAAAACAAAGTGCAAAACCAACACACGGTGTAATACACCGCAATCAACCACACGCCAATTGTCAATCTTATAGGGACTAAAGTGAATAGCGTAATTGCTAGAAGGGATATTTCCGAGAAAGAAATCTCGCCTCGGCTGTAAACATCTCTACGAATGAAGGGAGCATACTTTTGTTCTAGTTCAGTTAGGGTTTGATCTTCCATTTTGGGGGAGACGAAGAGAAATTTCTCATTCAACAAAGGTTTCTCTATAATTCTTACCAGGTAGTAGCGAGTTTGTTTAAGATTTTGAATTCGCATCCTCTGAGATATCTTAATTTTTGCGTGACTTTTTGGAAAATCTCAACCGTTTAAATACGTTCTACACGAATCTCAAAGATCAAATAATACTGGGCCCCGCGCTATTCCCGAGTAGGCACCGGACACGTGGATCACGCAATATATGAGATATCTCAGAGGATACACACTCAGATTTTCCCTTTCGCTTTGCTTTGGAAGGTAGCGGTGAGATTGAGAGGCGAGATCTAGATGGACGGTTAGGATCAATTTGTAGTCATTACAAAAAAGGCGGTCGACCGGGGCAGCTGATCAGTTAGAATGGAATTGACCGTGTGATATATATCTGACGGTTCAGATCTGTTATTCTCTAATATGATCCGTGAAATTGGAGCGGTGCTTTAAAGGTGGTGCTTTGGGGAAGTCGTCAGAAGAGAGATACGTGGCGCCAAAAGAAGGCTATACAATATTGTTTTCGAGATATAACCCTTTGGCCCCAAATAAATGATGATGACTTGGCATGTCATGAATTTATTAATAAAAATTTCTGTAATTTTTCGGTGCGGGGCTAAGTAGGAAAAAAAATCACCTGAACTAGCAAGATAGAAGTATAAATATATTTTTATTATTTATAAATTAAAGATAGTAATACTTCAATAACAATTGTCAGGAGACGTTTGAGTAATAATAATCAACTACATGATTCAGGTGAAAAACTTACACGCTAAAAAAATAAAAGAAAATTAATTAATTTAAACTTTAAAGCATATAATTGTAAGTTTTCTCGACTAAATTAATTCATCGATCTTTATGATTAAATAACTATACTACTTTTTGAAGTTCTAAATAGTTTAGAAGTACCAATATGTTTTTTTTTTTTTTTGTGGAAGGAAAATAATAAACAAATTTAATTGAAGTATGATGGTACCACGATATTGAAACAAAAATTGAATTTCATTGTTTTGTCTTGCAGCTTCGATTCGATTCATTACAGCTCTCACATTTTTCTATTTCTTTTCTTTCTCATAGCAAATCAATTATTTTTCATTCTTTTTATTGAGAGGAATAGTGCAAGAAACAAACTTTTTCTAAATGATTTGTCTGAGTATTATTTTTTTTTCATTATATATAGTTTAAAAAAGAGAGGAATTACAATGTTCATGTACAATATCTACAACCACCAATTAATTCTTGAGCCTTGAAGAACCAATTAACAACATACATTTCCCAACACCTACAAAGCCATGAAAAGAAAACCCAAATACATAACTGGATATACAAAACTCAACCAAATCCAATTGAATCAAACAGAGGTGGAAGTCTTGTCAGTCGCCTCAGGCGGGTGTGTCTGAGCAGCAGCCGGTGGGTGTATTTCATGAGGCGCAGTCGGATCAGGAATGTGCGCGTGTTGTACCGGGTTATGCGGCCCATGATGCATGATCCCCCCTTCTCCATGGTACAACTTTTGGGACCGTAAGGCAGTAAGGTAGACCATGAACCCTAGAAAGACTGATATCAAGCCTAGAATTCCGGCTGCGGCGAACATCCCGGGCTTCATTACATGACATACCGGTCTCGGCTTTCTCCAATCGGTTAGATGGCCAGACTCCACACCAACTCCAATGATTAAGAGTACCTCAGCAATTGCAAAACAGAGCCTGCATAATTTGAATTTTTTTTTTGTTAATTAACCTTTTTTGTTTTATTTTTGGGTTTGCTGCCATGTGTTTTTTCTATATGATTTTTCTTAATTAGGTAAACAAAAATTTGGATTTCTTAATAAGAAAGGCATTTTGGATTTGTTAGACTGGCTCATTTGTTCCTCATTATTCAACCTAAAACAAGAAAGAGAATTATGACTTGCCATGTGAGAAGGAAGAGGAAACAAGTTTGGCAAGTCAAGGAGCGGGTAGCCGAGGCCATGCGGGGGTCATTGGTAACCGTCCAACCGACCTCCCCAGGCGGCACAGGGCTAGCAACCGCAACCAACATGTAAGCATGTTCAGCAAACATGGCAACTGCCAATAGCAAGAATGCAAAGATGGCGCATGCCAGTGCTGTCCTACCGTCGCCATTGTAGAAGCACTCCGACATTCTGTTACCGGATCCTCCAATGCTTAAGAGGTACCATGTTGCCTGAGGAAATGTTCCAAGGCAATTTGTTAAAATGGATGTCAGCATTAGGTGATGAGAATGAGATTTTATAAGAGAGAAACAACAACAAGTAATAAGGAGCAGTTCAGAGCAGAGGATTCAAATTTCAAACTGATTGTGTTATGCAATTAATTGCGCTAACTATTTTAAAATAAGGGAAGCATTTAGTTGATAGCAATCATTTGAGAACTTGTAAATTTACATTTCAATCTGAATAAATATTAAAAATTTGAAACTGTAAAGCTCTCATGATATAGTTAATTAGTTACCAACAAGATATTAATTGTATGGTAAATTGAAAAACCACAAATAAAAATTCGATCTCTGATTTAGTCGAAATGTCCTAATCTTGTACATATGATATAGATCATATTTAATAATTTTATTTTAACATTTTAGTTTGAAATTTTAAACCTGGAAGTGTAATGGAGGCAAAAAATAAGTAAAAGCATTTGAATCCTCTATATTTAATTAGTCGCCTACAAAAGTATTAATGAGTCCGGCTAGCCATTCAAACCAATCTATTTTGTGAGTTTACATGCAAACTTTATAAATTTTTAAATTTATTTAGTATCAAGTCAAGCGGTCAAATGCAAGTGTTTTTAAGTTAATTTTAAACATTCATTTTTTAACAATTTTTAGCACTTGATTTGGTACTAAAATAACTCGAAAAAATATAAATTTTTGCAAAATGCATCACTCATGCAGTAAATTAGTTTGAATTCTTTATTTTAAAATCTTTCTAATACATTTTGAAATTGATGTCATGTGACATCAATGTTATACTAACCGGACTCAATATTAAACTATTAATTGTCTGATACATTGAGAAACCACATATCAACCTCTGGTATTGTACAACAAAATTAAAGAAACCAAATACCTCTGATCTAGATGCCTCTCCTGCCAAACATAGCACAAAAGTTATCAGAGCACAAACAATCGACACGCCCACCAAAATCACGGCAAGGCGGCTACCAATCATCCCGGCCCCACTGCCATGTTGCGTTCGTCGAACCTGACCTCTCCTATGTGAAATGTCTTCATGAGTGATAGCCATGGTGTCACAATCAAAAGACTTTGTGTATCTGATTGGTGATGATTGTTTGAAAATGGCACAGAGGTATGGAAGGAGATTATAAGGTTATTACAAGAGTAGAGAGAAGGGTACGATGTAATGCTTTGTTTAATTTACAATTAGAAGACTTCAATAGGGAGAGCAAGAGAGGAATAAAAGCACTAGGATTCAAGGAGCTGATTCTTCTCCAGTTGTAATGGAAATGGAGTGTTGTAGCAGGATCGTTTAGGAATAATATTTTTACAAGTTCTATATGAACAAAAACTAAAATTCTTTTATGTATGAGTAAGAGGTGTGTTTATTTTTGACTACTTTTCAAATTTCACTCCGAAAAATAAATTTAAAAAAAAAAACAGTTTTTATAAATAAAAATCACAAACAGCAAATTTGAAAATAAATAAATATTTTTTGTTGAAACTTTAAAACTTTATATAATGAAGAATAATACACTTAGCTACATAATAATTTTTTTAGAGTAATACAGAAAAGTTAATATTATTTTAAAAACACCTTAATCACACCAAACACATTTTAAACATAGGTGGAACTAGAAAATCTTGATGTAGGGGTCTAAATTTAAAATACGCAATATGTGGTAGAAGAGAATTAAACTCAATTCTTCACCATTAGAAATAAAACTCTAACCACCAGACTATAAGTAAACATTTAATATTTTATGAGAAATACTAGAGTATATAAAAAGAAAATTGAATTTAGTATACTTAATTTAAATTTTAAAATTATAGAGTGGCATAGTCACTTTTGGTTAAGTTTAGATGCCCATGTTTTTAAATGACGATAGAGTATAAATGTGTCTTGAATTTAATTTTAAAATCTAAATAAATAACACTCTAATTTGTATTATATTGAATCAGTTTCATATAAAAGTTTACTATCTCTAATGGGTAAATAACAAAATGCACCGTAACAAAATAACAATCCAAAAAGCTTTATAATTTTTTGTTGTGGTATATGGTATGACTTGCATAGTTATATTCAGTTGATGTAGTTTGTTGTTATTTTAGGTGTTGAGTGACTGAAGAAAAAAAAAAGACTTCACGTTTAGAGCCATCAATGGATATGTCCAGTGATTAAATGCTGGAGAAAATACGAGCATGTTTGCATATTTTTACAGCATAAATTTTGTTCTACAGTGCGACATGTTCCAATGTAAGGTTGCCTTGCAATTGGGGGATGCCCTGCGGAAAAGATTTTAACAGGGTAGTTTTGGCTTCATGCAGTGCATGAACTATAGAATCAAAACAGCATTGCATATGATTCATGCGCTGTATGAAGCTAAAATTACGCTGTTAATATCTTTACCCGATACCCTGCTTCAAAAAGGTAGGGGCAGATTCGTCGCCCCAATCTTGTGTAACTAGAGAATTACACAAAAGTAAACAATGGTGTTGAACAAGAACGGACTTCATAATTTTTAATTTTTTTAATCATATATGTTAAAGATTAATTGATCTTTTTTTGTTTTTATACAGTTCAATATGTTCATAAAATGCTAAATGTAGTCTTATAATTTAGTTGTTAAAATTTATTTTCGTGATTGTTGAGATTTGAATTCAAATCATAACTACACACAATATGTATTTTATGTTTCAACCTTCAATTTAAAAATGAAAATGGTGAAAATTGAGAGTAAAAGTTGAGAATATTACAGATAGTACAGAAGAAATATCACCAAAAAAGAAGTTGACAAAAAAAGTGTTCAAAAAAGAAATTGAGTCTTGGCATTAGGGAACCAAGAATTTAAGAAAGTGTTGAAGGATCTGTGGTTAGAACATAAGAGAAGCAAATAATGTATTATACCAAAGGCAAGTATAATTCCATTTCATAAAGAGTTTTTTTGGAACTAAAAAGATCGACATCATTGTCTATTTGTACCTCTATTTCTTACTTAACAAATGTTATCTTAGTCAGAGACGAGCTACATTCAAAAAATGGGAGTCAATTAACCTCCATTTGTTTTAAAAAATTGTATTTATACACAATTTTTTATATAATATAGACTAAAATGCTATAGATACAATAATATTGATTCTCATTCGCAGCATGAAAATTTTATATGACTGATCTCCATTCATATTTGACCTGTATAAATTGAATGTCTGGCTCCGCTCCTACTCTTAGTATAACAAAATATTGATCATTTTTGTCCATTTTATCTTTTAATTTTCTCCAAAGTTACCAGGTGCTTCAAGGGAAAGAGGTGCATTTGAGTTATGTTAAATTGTTTATAATACTAAATTAATTGAAATTTTATGCAAATTAGTTATTTGAGCTCAAATAATGATTGGAATTTGAAAGGGATGTTGCATGACCAGAAAGAAGAATCTCTAATAGATAAAGAATAGGTATAAATTTTGAGGAGAGGTCTAATTACCAAAAACTAGCTGCTCTATTTTTGGATGTTGGATGACGAATTCATATCACGCTTAGCGAAAAAAAAAATTAAAATAAAAGGAAAAGGAAAAGGGATGTGGAATAATTTTCCATCCAATATTGTTGAAAATTGAACCCCACTCGCCCACCAAAAGTTTAATTTAGACATTTCTATAACTGAATTTTGTACTCAATACTTGAAATTTTTAAGAAGAGGGTTCAAATGTACCGTAATTTTGTGCTCTAATTATGCTTTATATTCTTATCTTTGTTTTCTAAGTCCCAATAGTAGATCTGAACCGCTTAATATGATCTTTATAATAATATGTTTGGAGACTAACTTTTTTTTTTGAATTTTTTTTTTTACTATTTGTTTAGATAGATACAATATCACTTTTTTGGATGGTTCAGAATCTTCTGATAACAATTATTTTGTATCTATCTAAAAAATAGTAAAAAAATTTCCAAAAAATAATGAATTTAGTCTCTAAGAATATTTTATTTTGAAAATCATGTTGAGCAATTCGGATCGACTGTTCGGACTTTAAAAAAAGAAATAAGAATGCGAAATATAATTGGAGCATAAAATCATAATAAATTTAAACCCTCCCCAATTTTTAAATGTAATAATTAAAATTCATCACCAAAAAATTAAGCTCCTTAATCAGGAGCTACCGCGTTTGCGGTGGATATACAAAAAATTTAAAAATTGTGGATTATGTTTAAATTTTATAAATATTTTAAATAAAGTTTGTACACGTGGTAACCATTAATTGGAGATAGGAGGTGCTGGCTCGCGGAGGACTCTGACGATGAGAGAGTATTGGTTCCTGATTTAATTTATCTGCATTTTTACTTATTTATTCCTGTTAAAAAAATTTTGTTTTCACAAGATAAAATGATGAAAAATAACCGCAATTCAATAACCATCGTAATTTCATACGATAATTTGGGTATTGTTATTGGGCTCCCGGTGCTGCAAAATATATCCCAAATTAAAATACCGCAAGTCATTCAATTTTTCGAAAAAAATAACTAATAAGTACGAATTTAAGGACCTCATATCAAATAAGCTCTCGTAGCTCAGTTGGTTAGAGCACCCGTTTAGTAAGCGGGAGGTCTTGAGTTCGACTCTCAACGAAAGCAACTTTTTTGTACTATTTCTTTATGCGCGGTAGGATTTATCATGCATTCATTTATGAAATATCACTAACTGTAATACAAACAAATATGCGACCTAAACTATTGACATTTCAATGCGATAGAGGAAACAATAACAAAATTATAACTCAATATAGACAATTTAAGTGAAGCAGTTATAATGCAAGAAAATTAGTCAAATTTAAAAAAAAAAATATATATATATATATATAACTTCACTATAGAAGCTCTTTCTGAGTGAAAAACTTGGGAAGTTTAGTTTATTTTAGAGTATTGAATCATCAGAATCAAAATTCGGATGAAAAATGGATATACATTCCTAACAAGCAGTGCTGCTCAACCACATACTAGGATGCTGGTGTATGGTACAAAAATGTTTTATTTTTATTTATTTTTTATTTTTTGGAGATATAAAGATAGAGGTCAAATTAACCTACTAGCTTTTATTTAATTGTTCATAAAGTGATAAAGAATTCTCTATTCAGATTTCGAATCTACACCTCTCAAAAGTTGATTCTTGCAAAAATATAAAGTTTAAAAAATCTTAAAAATTACCCTCAAGTTTATTATAAAAAAGTCCACCAACTTCAAAAACTCAGTAGGAATTTATCTACAACTTCATTACAGAATCTATTTATATGAATTGAAAGCTTGCAAGTCTATTTGTTTTTAGAACTTTAGATTAATAAAAGTAAAGTTCGTATTAAAATAATCTAATCCTAATAAGCAAAACTTCTGGAAAAAATACTTTGACGTTGTCATCATCACATATATTTGAAATTCTGCTAATAATATCTGGTAATTAATTGGACAATGGAGTTGCGTTAGAGGTGTAAACGGATCGGATATTATCCGATTTTCTTCAGATCGGAATCTGAAAAATTACTTAAATTATCCGATTCATATCTGTATTCGAGATTATCTGTATCCGAAAAATTATAACAGATAAGAATACGGTAAAACTTTTAACTATCCATATCCGACTGTTTACACTTTTAAAGCACAGCAAATCTATTATATGTTCTTAAATTGATTTATTAAATTACATATTGTATCAATAATATATTAAATTACATATAAATATATATATTTTGATGAACAATATAACACTATAACATAATTAGTGACTAATATTTTAATAATATAATATATGTTTTGTAACTAATTAACAAGCCAATTATGAAAAATATCCATATCCGTCCGATATCTGATTCGTATCCGTAACGTTTAATATCTGATTTGTATCCTTAACATTTAATATCCGATCTGGATCCGTATCCAAAAAATTATAACGTATTCAGATACAGTAAGACCACTATCTAATATGTATCCGACCGTTTACACCCCTAAGTTGCATTGCCTTTGCTGCTGTTTTTTTTTAAATTTTGCGTATTCGTGTTGGTAGTAGCTCATCCAACTTTCTTTTGATATTTTCTGATTACTACAAAATGTTTATTTTGAACAAAATTTCACTTCCGTACATCATGTTCAACCTAGATAACCAATTGAATGCAACTAAAATTTCACAATGCCTATCAACTAATTAAAGTGTTGCTCTTGCATGGTTATTGTTATTTGTTAATATGCGTGCATCAATGTTGCATCCCAGCTCTTTATTTCTAGCTGAGGTTGCTCGCTCCTTTTTCTTTCGGTCTTTGCTGTGAGTGTTGCTCGCTCCTTTTACTTAAACATAAAAAATAAAAAATAAAAAAAATAGCAAATACACTCACAACAGTATTCTCATTTAACTTTTTTTTTATGTTTAATTTAAGCTGTTGGCTTCGGAGAGCGTTGTCATTTGATTATAAATATTAAACTAATTAAGGTTTAGGGTTATAAAAATGACTAATTATGTTATAAATGTCATAGCAAGATTATTTATTGTTGTATAATATTAAAATTTGGGTTTATAAATTTTTTGCTTAGGGTAAAATAGAAAAAAAAAAAAATGTGTAGGTTTTGAAAAATGCCATACCATAATAATTTATTTCGTAAAAATACCAAAATCAGAGGTTTGAAATTCCTACATATTTATGTTACAAATGTCATACCATGCTAATTATTTATTCTTGCAAAATACCAAAATTAGGGTTTTGTAATAAAATATCTGCTTTGGATAATAATAGTCAAATAATTAATAAGGTTTAGGGTTTTGAAAATAGTAAAACAAGTGCCATATTAGGGTAATAATAAAGCTATAGCTAGTATTTGGAATGCCTTAATATGATGGAGGAGGAGGCAATTGAAATGGAGAGGAGATGGACGGACCTGCCACCACAAATTTACCCACTCATCCTGGAAAAGCTCCCTGAGATCTCTGAGTTCGTCCGATCTCGAACAGTTTGCAAGACTTGGCGTTTCTCTTCCTCCGTCTCCGACCTTATCCCACAATTCCCTTGGATCATCAGGCTCAGCGATTGGCCCAATCTGGAGTTGTACTCCATTGCTTTCAACAATGTGTACACCATTCGTGCTCACTGCTCCTCTGCTAGCAAGAAGCTTTTTGGAACTGCTGGTGGTTACTTGCTAACTGGCCAAATTGGTAATGCCAAGAGCTTCGCTCTTCTGAATCCCCTTAACAATAGAGATCGTTCCTCTACCTGTTCTACACGAATGGGATCGAATTGCGTTTCCATACAGTTATTCTTGGTATAATCCTCCAAGTTTCCAAATTGGTGACTATTTGTTCATGTCTGAAAATCAAATGTCTGTTCGTTGTAAACCCGGTGATTCCAAGTGGGAAATCATTGGTCCTGGACACTATTTTCAATACCGCTGTTTCTATTTGAAGGGTTTGTTTTTCAGGGTTGACGGTCATACTTGGGTTACAAAAATTATTGATATTAGTAACCGTAAAGAGCTCTATGTCATACCACCACCTAAATATGAAAAAATGCCCAACACGTTCATTGGAGGACCTGACTTTGTGGAATCTTGTGGAGAGATTTTGACTGTTTGTTATAATAAATCCATTGAGAATATGGATTGTAAATTTTTTATTCACCGTCTCGAATTTGGTAATGGAAAAGGGAATCCTTATTGGGTCAATCTTAGCACCATCGGTGACCAAATATTGTTCTTTGATTTTTTTTGTTGGTTCTGGTCGTGGGTTTTGTCTCAGAGCGAGTGACTTATTTCCTAGGTTCAAAAAGAACTGCATCTACTTCTTAGATGAGGTACCAGCATTTTGTTTAGGTCCCGTGCATTTGATCTATGTATATGACATAGAGAATGGTGAAACAGTATTTACTGATACCCCTTTCGATCGGAAAAGCCACATTACTTGGTTTATGCCTACTTTAAATCATATGTGACATCAATGTATTTTAAGATAATCGTAAAGGGAACTTCTTGGTTCAGCTGGCGTTTCATCTGCAATCAATGCCTTCTCAACGATCGATTTATCCGGAAGCAAACCCTTTCCAATAAGCTTTAACTTTAAATAAATACATGTTCTAGTTTACAGCTGTTTGCTTTCCTAGATACTCTTCTAGTTTCATTTGTTTGCTGTTTTGCTTTTCACTCAATTTCTTATACCATCTACAACGAGGGCTAATAAAAATATCTTTTACATTTGTTCAAATTAATGTAGATTTGTTAATTTTGTTTGTGTTCAAAAATTTTAAAAATTATCTTGAAATTCACATCCTTGTACAATGTGAAAAGAGTGCATCCAATGATATTCAGACTCAAATTTGAGTTTGATAGGCTCCGCTTATGTCCTATCGCTTCAATATTAGTGCGTCCTCCTTTAATATTCGGGCAAATCAAACACACACCGATTTTGAAGCGGAACAAACGGAAGCGGAGCCCATGGAACACACCCTTTTCCCTCTGGGAAAGTGTTGCCTATCATTTGGAACTATTTAAAAAGAAAAAAGGAAAGAAAGAGGAAAGAAGAAAAACGAGAGAAGAATATTAAGTCCAAAAATACATACTAATTATAGTCACAGAAAAGGGTACATTTCATCCAATCTAAGTTACTAGTAAAAATCAGCTAATTTAACCTTTGATGCAATTCAAGTGAAATGGAATTATTCCAAAGACCACTATAAGATGATAATCACATACCTCTCTCTAAGGCATCTTAGGTTTCGACGGCTTACTATTTATGATTTAAATTATTTTATTTGGTTGGAACTTCTTATAAGACAAGACTTGAAGCTTATTCAAATAGCTTAAGGTGGTTTTAGCACATTTAAAGCACAGTTTGCTTGTAATTAGGTTTTTGTATAATTAATAAATTTCGACAATTTATTTTGATTGGGTGGTAGAAATTGCAAGTTCGACAATCAAAAACTTGAAATAAGTGAAGAATAGTACCTGTGCTAGAAACAGGAATTATTGCAAAGGTATGCAACATACACTAAGTAAGAGGCGGAAGGGTACAACAGGTACTAAGATTTCATACAAGAATTATTGCATATTATTGCCAAAATATCTATAATATTTACTACCGCTACAAGAAATATGTAAACAAGACAAAACTAAAAACTGAAGTTCGTTTAAACTATAAAAATTGTTAAAAATAATCTGAAATTTGATAAGTTTACCAGGAAGTGTTCCCAGTCTCTACATTATACAAAGATTACCAGATTTACAACGAACTAGATTTTATCTGACAAAATGAAACAGTAAATGATGCAATACATATCAACTGCAAATCAAACCTTACAAAGATCAGGCAAAATAGTAGTTCTGGTACGCTGTACCAGTACAAAATTAGAGGGTACCGAACTGATACAGGCCACCAACAACCTCGTAATCCAGACAGATTGTTCATACTGTACATTGTGATTATTAATTTGTTGGTTCGCAAGGTTTCCAGGCCGTATTGCCAAGTTCATCCATTAAGGCAATACCAAACAGATATCAGCTTCTTCATACTGTTTAGTGAAATTTAAATAGTTTGAGAGACATCTTTGCCTTGCAATAACAGAATGATGACAGTATCTTACCAATAGTACAGTACACTACATCTTTGCCTTGCAATAACAGAAATGGTATTAGCAGCATTGGAGACTGAATATTGTTCTTTGATTTTCCTTGTGCTACTGGTCATGGTTTCCATTTCAATGCGAGTGATTTTGTTGGATTCAAAGGGAAATGCATCTACTTCATAAATAATAGTGGATGTCGGGCATTTCGTTCAGGTTACGTTTATTAGATGTTTATGTATGACATAGAGAATGGTGAAACAATATTTATCAATAACCCTTCCGATCAAGAAAATGACATTACTTGGTTTATACCTACTTTAAACCATTTCTGACATCAACGGATTATAAGATAAGTCTAAAGGGAACTTGCTCCACTTGGCTGCTTCTTGTGGCAATACTTTTCCTTTCTTTTATTCTATAGCCTGAGGTTGTTTTCGATCTACCCTTATCGTAAAGCAATGACGTGTCAAGGATAATCAATGTATGTGCTTTTGACTATTTTTTAGATATTTTAATGTGCTTTTGACTAGTTTTTGTTGCAGCTGTTTGTGTCGAACTTTAGATAGAAGAATTCTTAAGTTCATGTTTCACATGTTGCATGTTACAGAGAAGAGATGCTCTTTGATTTTCTGTATTACTTCTCTTTGTTTTTCTGTTATAATTTGATGTGTCATTGTGACTGTTATGTCACGCCCCGACAACGGGGCCGACAACCCCCTGCGTTGTCAGCGCAAGGAGATTTCTAGCTATCATCTTAGTAAAGCATGTATATACATATACATTGTTAATGACATAACTTATTTTTATTTGTGGCAAGTCTCATAGTCTTCAAGATCGACATCATATTTCCTTATCTTACGTTTTGTACCTGGAATCCACCGAAGTGGAAAAATATGAAAAATTGAAAATCTCCCAGTGCAGTATTCAGTTCCAATCATCTCCAAATCTGACCAACTGAAATCATAACAGCACCAAGCACCAATAATATAGACTAGAATAATAATATAAGAACCAAAGAATATAAGTTACCAATTATTATCAGTCAAGAAACAAAAAAATAAGTTTACTTTAAGAAATGCTCAAATACCGTGAATGAAAATCAGCAAGCTAGAGAACCAATTGATAGCTATAACAATCAAGCATAACGAAATATTATAATATTCAATGCTCACGTGCAATAGCTTAAAAGTTCAATCCAACTTAGTTGTGCAACCCTATCGTATAAGACTATTCATGATAGAATAAAATATCGCTATATTAGGTAAATATTTTGGTATTAATAATATCTTGGTCATGCGCTACAAGTACAGCACCTATATAACCCCAATCTTGCGCTACAAGTTCAACGTCTATATGACTGCCAAGATTCAAGTGTATCCTGCACTACAAGTTCAACGTCTATATGACTGCCAAGATTCAAGTGTGAGGTTCAACCAAGTATATACAAGACTCCGATCATGCGCTACCACGAATATGGTACCTACACAATTTCTGTTATGGCCATAACTTGAAATTATGTGCTTACCCCGAATAAGGCGCCTACATGACTAAAGTTATGCACTACAAGTTCAGCGCCTACATAACCGAGTCATGTGCTACCACGAAAATGGCACCTATGCAATTTATATTATGCGCTACAAGTTCAGCGCTTATATAACAGAAATTACACACTTATCCTGAATATGGCGCTGATATCTCACAAACTTATCTATAATCCGACCCATATTTTGTACCAAAACTTGTGTTTAGAACCATTAAATCGATCGTAATTCATTGAATATCTATAGAATATAGTACTACTGCACTTTTATTCTTATCTTGCAGGAAACGGGCAAAAATGGGAAGAAAATCTGTTTTCTGACTTTTCTACACAGGCCGAACAACATTCTGCTGAAATCTCAGCATCCGAACTTAAAACAGTCACAACTTTTGACTCGTAACTCTGTTTTAAGTGTATGACCATTTTTCGGAAAGCTTGCGAGAAAATCTATAATCTAAGAAAAAGACACAGACATTTTCAAAAATTCTACACGGCCCGTACAACATCCTGTCCTGGCCATACCAGACAAATCCGGAAACAGATCCAGAATCTGGAAACAAGGTCTAATGAAGGAAGGTCGGCCAGAAAAGCTTATAAGCGGGATTTCTTGCACCTGAGAGCGAATTCTGGAGCAGAGAAGCATTCCTAGGGTTTTGGATTGGCGGCTATTGCTTGGAGGCGAAGTTGAGAAGCAAAAGACGCGAGTTTTGTTGTGGATCTTCTTCATCTTTGGGTTTTATCATGATTTCCTTTTACTTTGTCTGTTTTATTTTCTTTAGAACCATGTTTGAGTAGATTTCTTAGTTTCTAGGGTTAAGATGTAATTGAATGTTTTGTTTTGCATATTGGATATTGAAATTTTTGTGTTGAAATTTGTGTTTACTTGATTGTGTTTGATTTTAATTGCTTAGCGTAAATTGTTTGACTATTATTGGTTTGCCAATAGATGAATGGCCACATCTATAGCGCATTACAACCCTTATAATCTCTCGACCAAACTAAGTACATGAGGTAGGATTAGTGACCCGAAAGGTGAACATTTCCTCTTATCGACGGATAAGAGGCTACCTTTAGTATACCAAACAAGTAACTAGGTAATTCAGACCAATATACGACAGTTGAGGTCTAGAACCCGACGATGGCAGATATTGCAATTTCATACCAAGTTAATGAACCAACATACGACGGTTGAGGTTTAGGAACATTAGGTCTGGTCAGTAGAACCCTACACAAAGGAACAACACAAAGAAACTGTATCTGGTGCATTAAATCGAAGTCAGTACAGACCGAACAGGAAGCTGTACGGCCCGGACAACCTGATACGACCCGTACAGGAAGCTGTATGGCCCATATCAGGGACTGAGAGGCAGAACTTAGATGAGTCTGAAACCTTGAAAACGTCTTTTTATCATTGGTTAATACCAAGTTAATTTACTTTCTATCATTTTAATTATTGTTATTGAATTTAAGAATTTAAACAAACCAAACCAACTTTTCTAACTTCTAGTTTTTAATTAATTTAGGTAGAATTTGGTTGATACTTGAACCGTCCCTGTGATCGATATCCAATAATATACTACATGATAGGATTGTGCACTTGCAATCTGACTTGAAGGTGTGTTTAAGGTTAAAAAGTACAACTTATTGTACTGAAACTTTGTGCATATATTTTTGTGTGAACAGGCGCCTATGCAATTTCTATTATGCGCTACAAGTTCAGCGCCTACATAACATAAATTACACACTAACCCCGAATACAGCACCTACATGATTGTCAGGTTTCAAACTTGTGGTTCTTTAACACATTTCATTTAAAACAAGTAAATAGTTCATATCCTGCTATGTATCATGCAAGCAAGTATATCATGCAGAAGTTTCGGTTCAACTCATTTCTTATATTATTTATGCATATGCAATGCAACTCAAACACTTGATGCAAATCATTTGAGATAGAAAGATGGAGGTCAAGCCTACCAAGTTTCATTTAATTGTTCATAACACCCTGTTTGGATAGAGAGTAGAGGAAGGAAGGGGATTCGGTGAAGAATAGAAGAGAATGGAATGAAATAGAAAAGAAGATTAATATATTTAACCACTTCGTGTTTGGATGATTAATGAAATAAAATAAATTCAACTTTCTTTTATGTCTTATTTCTTGTTTGATTGATTAAAATTACAGAAGGTTAGTTAGAAATTTGATTATTGTTATAGGTTGGTGATAAAAAAACTTGTATGGAAATTATATTTGACATTTGTGTTATTTTTTCTAAAAATATTTGCAACAAAATTTATTTTCATCGGTTACACTCCAAATTGAGAGAGAAACCGATTATATTAATTACAATGATACAATGTTAAACCTTTCACCTCTTGTACCTTTCACCTCCAATATAATTTTGTCAATGTTTGACAAAAAAAAAAAAAAAATTTCATTCCCCCCCTTCCTCTACTCTCCATCTATAAAAGTGATAAAGAATTTTCCATCCGAATTTCGTATCGACAACCTCCCAAAAGCTAATTCTTGCAAAAAAGTAATGTTTAACAAAATCTTAAAAATTTACCTCAAGTTTATTAGTTATTACAGAAAAGTCAACCAACTTCAAAAACTCAGTAGGAATTTATATGAATTGAAAGCTTGCAAGTCTATTTGTTTTTAGAACTTGAGATTAATAAAAGTAAAGTTCATATTAAAATAATGTAATCCTAAATAAGCAAAACTTCAAGAAAAAAAAAATACTTTGACGTTGTCATCATCAAATAAATTTGAAATTCTGCTAATAATATATGGTAATTAATTGGACAATGGGGCCGCGTCGCCTTTGCTTCTTTTAAATTTTGCATATTTGTGTTGGTAGTAGCTCATTCAACTTTCTTCTGATATTTTCTGATTGCTACAAAATGTTTATTTTGAACCAAATTTCACTTCCGTACATCATGTTCAAGTTCAACTTAGATAACCAATTGAACGCAACTAAAATTTCACAATGCCTATCAACTAATTAAATTGTTGCTCTTGCATGGTTATTGTTAGTATGCGTGCATCAATGTCACAATATCATAAAAGTTGAAAAATATATTTATATACAAAGAAAACCTTGATGCCCTAAAGAAATGGGAGAAGTTACAAAAAAAAAATAACAAAGCCAGTTACAATTTCCAAAAAAAAAAATCCTCCTCCAATCAAACTTTGGATGCAACAAATTCCATCTCCCTACAATTCAAGTACTAACAAAATTTCCAAAAAAAAAATAAAAAATTACAAGATAAATAGTCACCTACCTTCATGCAAATCCTCAGAGAAAACTGCAGTCCGATTTACATTCTCATTATCACAAAAACTCAAACCTGAAAATGGACCTGACGAGAACATAGAGGAGGTGCAATCTGACTCATAATTTACCGTTCTATTATTACTGATAGTATTAGTATTGTTGTTATTACTATTCACCCGTGCTGAGGAAGGGGTGGCCACCGCCTCCTGGTACTCTGCAGAAGTGCGTTGTACCATCTTCAGGGATTGTACCACCTCCCCCATGGTTGGCCGTTGGTTTGCCTCGAGCGCCACACAAGCAGCCGCAATTGTACATACCCGCAGAAAATCGTCTTTTGGATAATTGCCCGCAAGCTTGGGGTCTGCCAGCTCATGTAATCTTTCCTTGTCTCGAAGTATCGGTCGAGCCTGAGTTGGTGAGATAATCAAATGATGCAAACAATATGGAAGACAAAATATCATTGACAAATATTTTCTGTGATAGTAGTGACTTCTGCAGCTAGAGGAAGCATCACAAAAATACATTGTTGCCATATTATTATTTACTATTGAGTCAGGCTATATGGTACTATGCATAGCCATGGCCGGAACTAGAAAATTTAGATAAGGGAGGCTAAAATTTAAAATGCACAAAGCATGGCTGGGACTTAACCCAAGTCTCCACAATAGTAAATTGGAACTAACCAGTAGACTAGAAGCACACATGTGACAATTTATGAGGTAGCTGAACTATATAAAAACTTTTAAGAAAAATAATAATTAAATTAAATTTCAATATACTTAATTAAAAATTATAAAATCAGGCAGTACCAAGATCCGCCCCATGTGCATAGCACCCATTGGTCCGTACTATGGATCAATATTTCAGTTTACGAGGTTCAAATAGTCAATCTGAACTTGGAGACCAAATTTTACATTTTTTATAATCTTTTTACTATTTATTTAGATAGATAGAAATTCACTTGATCAAAAGATTTTAGACCATTCAAAAGTACTGATTTTTCTATCTAAAAAATTCTAAAGAATGTAAAATTTAGTCTGCAAATACATTTTTGTATGGAGATCATGTTGAACAGTTCAGATTAACTCTTTGCACTTTGAAAACGAAGATATTGATCCAAAGTACGGACCAAAGCGCTATGCATAGTACCATAGCCTCACTCAACCTCTATTGTTCAATATTTGCAATGTACCATAACCTCACTGTCTGTGAAGCCTTCTTTTTAGAGATGTTCTAAATGCTAAATAGAATGCACATGGCAACAGCTTAACAAGGAAATACAATGAACCAAATCCACAAGAAAAAACTACAAGGTCTAGCACAGCTGGAGAGTTGAAAAATCCCAAAAAGTTGGCTAATAAATAAAAAAAATTGTGAGACACGAACTGATACTTCTTGATATTTAACTCCTACAGAAGGATGCAAGCATAAGGTTGAACTTAAAGTATCTGCAAATGTGTGGGGTGTGTGTGTGTGTGTGTGTGAGAGAGAGAGAGAGAGAGAGAGCAGACCCAAGTCACAAGGTTCTCCTGACCAGCTGGTTGCAAATGGTCCACAGGTCGCTTCCCGGTAAGAAGCTCGAGAAGAACCACCCCGTAACTATACACGTCACTTTTAACTAGTAGATGACCTGTCATGGCATACTCTGGAGCAACATACCTATACATAAGCAGGGCACAACTGTCACAGCACTAATAGAGGAAAAAAAATTATATACCCTTGTGACACCACGGCTATAGGCCCTTTGCTCCTAATTTCTTCTCAGGATGACCAAACTATCTTATAACCCCAGAGAGAATGTGAAGGAGCAGGGGCGAGGGGTATAAATGTTTGTTTTTCATGTTCTCTAGGGGTGTACACTATATATCTTGCAGTGCACAGGTATAATTGTATTTATTCTTTTCTTTTTTTCTTTCTGCAAATTATAAAGGAGCCATACTTGTATCTACAATGGAAAATAATAACACATTGCACGTTTAAAACAAAAAAATAATAAAATTATCATTCTAATTCCCTCCTTTCCTGTTTCTTGCCAACGGAACTGGTGCCCTCACCATTTCTATCTCAATGAAGAAGGGAGAAAAGAGGGGTATTTTGGGTACAATTGAATAAATAGGAAATGAAGGACTGCCTGATAATACTAGATGTTTCAGATGAATATGCACCAATAGTACTTATTTTGCAGAGCAAAAAACTGTATCCTTGAGAAAAGTGTCACTTAGCCTGAAGTGGTAAAAAGGAGTTGATATAAATTACCCTGACAATTAGAAAATATTAATACACCAAATGAATATGAGAAGCACCACAGATATCCTTCATAAATGTTATACTTACCCAAAAGTGCCCATCACACGTGTCGACAAATGATTGCCCTGTCCTTCAGGTGCCTGCTTGGCCAGCCCAAAATCAGACACCTTTGCATGGAAGTCATTTTCCAGTAAAATATTAGAGGACTTAAAATCTCTATGTATCACACAAGGCTGGGAATCTTCGTGCAGGTATGTTAAGCCTCTCGCTGCATCCAGAGCAATCTTCATCCTTGTGTCCCAATCCAATGGGCAATCTGCACCCAAGGGACCTAAAAAACAAAATAATATTATAGATGAAAATAAAATGTAAATGTTGGCTACCAACTTGATATAGTTAAACAGGAAATTTCAGTGCCTTTATCATTCCAGAAGAGGACCAGTCTGCTTTTAAATTGAGAATATCTCTAAGCTTTCTCATGCATGCTTGCACTGGGATCAGGTTTAGTATAAATAAAAGACCCCAGTACTGGTACAAAACACAATTACAAGTTTATCTTTGGTGTAGCATTCATGTAAAGCTCCGTGTTAGTAAATTTACTGAACCACAAAACATTCCAGCAGTGCTAAGGAGGTACTCCACCAGTATGAAATCCCAGTACTGCTACAAAATTTTGAACAGTAAACCTTTATGTACCTATGAATACCCCAAAATTAGGATTAAAATTTTGTACCATGAAGCCAAGCTTCCAAGCTCCCATTTGGTATTAGCTCGTAACACAGCAAATTCTGCGTAGAGTCCCTGCTACTATAATACCCAATCAGCTTGACCAAATTTCTATGGTGTAACCGACTGAGCATCTCAACTTCAACCAGGAACTCCTTGTCCCCCTGGTGGCCACCATTTGTCAGCTTCTTTATGGCCACAGCTGTGCCATCAATTAAAACCCCCTTGAAGACTCGGCCGAAGCCTCCTTCACCAAGCATGCAAGAGAGATTAAAGTTATCGGTGGCTTCTTTAAGCTCTTCATAGGAGATGAAACGGGTCGAAGTGGGTCGTGGGAGAGACCCACATGCAGATATTGCATCTCGAGTTGAAGTTGGCTTATTTACTTTTAATAAACAAAAGAAAATAAGGAATCAGTTTTTTTTTTTTTTTTTTTTTTTTTTCATTTGGTTCCTAAGCTCAGTTGCTTTAGGAGCGAAGTCCAGTAAATTTGGTCCTAAATTATAAATGCTAACGCGTATAGTCTGGTTGCTCCATTATGTAACAAATTTGAATCTTTAGTGTTTCTCTCAAATTAATACATTTTGGTGTTATGAGGTTTTATGAAAGAATTGGGTCTAGTTAATGATATTACCAGTTAAACCAGAACTACAGACTGCTGTTCCATCCAAGTCATGTACTGATACAATAGGCTATTAGCCTATTACCAATAATAATGAAATATAGGAAGAACATGTTAAACTGGCACTAGCTTGATTCAAACTATGCTTCCTTTTTGGTGTATTCTTGCACTTATTATTGGTCTATTATGAAGAAATTTGATCTGGCATCAACAAAGGTGAAGCAACACCTGGGTCCTGTATTGGTACGAACCGGAAAATACTGAGACTATAGAGAGAAGTCAAAAGAAACTTACAAATTTCAACATCTCCAGCCAGCAGCTCGTTTGACTTGCAATGAGAGCAGGCACAAATTATTATGATAACTACAAAAATCACAATTAGAATACCAACACAAATTCCTATAATGGTAAGTAAATTTGAATGGGCATTGCTATTTTCCTGTGAACTTCTACTAGGAACTGGCAAATGGGGCACTTTGGTCGGTGGTGAAGCCATTGGTGATATAGCCATCGCTGGAGCTGAAATAAAAAAAAAATAGAATAAACAGAATTAAAAGGGCATTTCTGTATATTTGTAACATAGACAATGCTTTATCATTCTGTACTAGTAAAATTTTGATATAGTCTATTATTAAAGAAATAGTATGCTTGAAACTTGTATAAAGCATTTAATTCCAGTGTAGCAGTATCATGTTTGTATTCTTGTGAAAGAACCAAAATGATAGTATTGAGCTACTATAAAGAATCATTTCTGAGTACCCTTGTGAAAGTTTGAAATACCACAGTACTCTACCAACAAGAAACACCTAAAAGCAACCTGTTAAAATTAGAATACACACCATCCTTGATTACATCAAAAACTCCCAAACTACACTCACAACAATATTCTCATTTCATCAAGTTTCTTCCAACCTCAACTACAGTCATGCTAATAGTACTCTTTCTTTTTTGGAGCGGGGGACTCAAGCATGTTCATGAGTTTATCTGCACACAATCAGGTCAACAAATTTGACCAAAATGAACCAACAGCCCTTATATTAGGGATATGTTAGCCTTTAGCTTAAAAAAAAAAAAGGTTTCGGATCCATTGACGACAGCTTAATTCCAAAATCTTGAATATTTTCCCAAATCAAGTAAGAAAAATTAGACGTGTTGTTTGCCTTATAGATTGTTTGTTTGGTTGTATCAATTCTCATATAATTTGAAAGTCATTTGATATTTCATCAAATACCTTTAAATATTGACTGTTGTATATTTCAAGTCATTTGATGAATGGTAAAATTTGCATCAAATGTCACAATTTTTCATATGTATGACAGGCATATTATATAGATTACAATCGCTAGATCTCCAACTAACAAATTTCATCAAGTTAATTTGTTGTCTGTGGATCCTCACCAAAAAAACACAAGAGAGAAAAAGAAAGGTTCTTTTACTGAATGATATTTTATCAAGATCACAAGTGTTAGTGGTTATCCACTTCTAAGCGCATAGCTATTGGTAATCTCAAAATAAGGAAAACAGTACATGTAATATAAGCACGGTGATCAGGTGTTTTGTTTGCTTGCCAGATCCTAAATTGTTGTCTAGTTATTCTGAGGTTATTATGGCAACCTTTGATATTACTACTAATTACCAAGAAAACAAGACAAGTTCCACAATTAAACTAATTTATACCGGGTGATGGAGCTGGGGGCCTGTTCCAGGTCAAATTAAGAAGCTGATAGTCCCCAACCAACTCAGGACTAATTCTAACTTTATGATTTGCCAGCTCATCAGTCAATTTGTATACTTCCATTTGAGAAAAGCTAATCTCCTTCTCAGGCGCTATATCCATTGAAATATTCAACCCAGTGGCACCAACTACATAGAAATTGTCGATCTCAAACTGACTGACATTTAAGTTAAGTTGTGAAGCAAGCTCTTCCAGGAACTTGGAACTCCAGTTTGAGGTGAGAGAAACGTTACGCAAGAAAAACTCAATCTTGATGGGATAGACACAGTTACTGGGAATGCAGTCCCTGGTCTTCGTTCGACGAAGCATCATATTGGGCCCGCAGCAACCTGGCCGGAATTAGGATTGTAAGATTACATAGTTGAATTTTAAGTATGCTATGCATGGATCAGTACATGCAGTGTTGTGAAAATTAGATTTTTTTTTTTTTTTTTCAAAAAATACCAGCAAGCTAGTTAAGCATTATTTATACTATTACAAGTAATACTCCCTTCATAGCTCAAAAACTAATTTAGGAGGATTTTTTACTTGTTAATGTTGCATGAACCAATGATCCTGGTTCCAACTTTATTATGTAGTATGCAATAATACAAATAGAGAGTGCTTTGTGCAGTTACTATAAAATACCAGGGTTGATTTGCATAAAGTATGTGAAAGACAATCCAGAATATATATATCCAACTCACCAGTGTGGGGTGGTACAGGAGGCTCAACAAGACCCGAAGGGGCCAAGGTAGAGTTTGAGTTAGAACTACTATTTGGAGCTGGTGGGGCTGCATCAGAACTCGTGATAGCCACTAAAGGAGATACTGGAGAAAGATTTGGAGCGAGGCGCCGAGAAAGCAGTTTGAGCCGTTTCGGTCCATGACTTGGGCTCGAAACAGGTCCTACACTGACCAGCAGAGTCTCATTTTTGAATAGAAGGGGTCTCCTCTCTAGTCTTGTCTCAGAATCATAAATCCTTTCCTGCATACAATATTCTGGTTAAAAAGAAAGAAGAAGAATGGAGAAGGAGACGGGCTTCTTGCAAAAGGTGCCACTATTAGCCATGTCTTGAGAAAAAACATTATTATAGTATCAAAAGATACTACTTTTGAATTAGGCAAGGAACACTACTTCTCTTTGTCTCTAGACGTATGTTTTGTAGGTCAAATTTACACCTTGTGTTGTTATCTTCCACAAGATACGTATTTTCAATTTTTGTCTGTTAACTGGATTATGCAACTAAGCGGCACTTCTTCTTTGTGCTAGTTTCAATAGCCGGGTAACTTGTGTTTAGAATTTTGCAAATACCACAATTTATGCCAGGAATCCAAATACTGATACATTGAGCAAATTTGCAATTTTTTAAAAAACAAAAGACACAAGAGGAAGGTAACCTTAGGTTTGTTCCAGTATACTCTTGCATATGAAAGCTAACACCTCACTTAGATTTTGTTTTCTGTATTTTATTTTTAGCTGCTTAATTTAGGCTCATGCAGCCATTCCAAATCAATCTACGCTAGGCCATTGCAATTGTCATAATATGCAGATTAAATTGACAGTTATACCCTGGAAGAGAAGTCAGATTGAACCGTCATCCATCTGTGCAAAGAAGAAAGCTCTTGAACTTGTACCTCTTCTGACGACTGACCAATCGACTTTGGTAAAGTGTTGACAAATAGAATAAATATACCCAAATAATTCAGCCAAAATTTTCTGTTCACAATGTTGACTGAACCTGCAAATTAAATAAGGATAGGTAAACAAAACAAGTACATCTCAGATATTGACACACATAAGAATAATAAAATATAAAATACTAACGAAACATACGTCAACTTAGCTGTACCATGATAAGCTCAAAAGAGAACTTTCGACAACTCCAAACTATGCATTTAGTTAAGAACAGTGTTCTATCGCAAGGCAAAATGTTAATGGTTTTAACTTAATAATTAGGCACAAAGTTAATGACGTGATGGTCTCCTAAAGACAAAAAAATCAAGAGACAAATGTATAATAAATTTATAAAATAATTGTAGGTCTTTAGTTAGGAAACCAATTAGATTCTGCCACATGGAATACCATTGTACATCAACAGTATAATTACAGTATAATTATAGTAACATAATTAATTTTGGAAAAAAGTGTTCCAGCAGCAAATGTTCCTTATTTTCCAATCATGTGATGTGGCACTATATTACTCCATACAGGTAAATAGTACCAACGAAAGTGAATGGTGTTTGCCATTTAGCCAAAAACACCAAATCAAAGCTCAAATGTAACTAGAAATATACACAAAGGACAATACAAAAGCTTTTACTTAATTATATAGAAATGCAATTGGAAAATACCAACTTGCATCTCTGACCTAAAAAATTTCAAATTGCCTTTGAAATAGATGAATTAGACATCAAAACACCCATTCACTCCAATTCCCGTATTTTTTTTGCTTTTCCCAAGTTTGCAGCAGCTAAAACCACTTGATTTTAGGGATACTGGGCAATTTCCAAGGCTGTTAAAGTAAATTCAAACTACAAGGACATAAGCTCTAAGCTTTTCGTCAAGATGTGTTCAGAAATCCCAAAAAAGGCGAAAATATTTTGAAATTCACCTGAAGAACTCATCTCACAGGTCCCCTTGTGCTAACGCTAGAAATAGTTCAAATTAATCGAGTTGAGGAGTGAAGCAGCCCAGATCAAGCAGAAAAGCGGACCAAACCGGAGCAAACCACACGAGATCTCCAGGTCCATGCACTGTGCTTCTCTCTTTCTTCGAATTAGATGCACTGTGCTGTGCTGCTGCTCTCTCCTCCCTCTGCTTTTTGCGCCTGCTGCTTCCCTTTCCTTTTTCTCCTGCTTTTTTCTTTTTCTTTTTCGGTTCGGTTTGGATTTTTTTTGTATTTATCTTTGCTTTTCTCGGTGTGCTTCCTTTTTTTAGAATTCACATCCCCTCAGGTTACCTGACTGAGTACAGTTGCAATGGACGGTCCAAGATCATTATTTTAACTTGGTACGAATCTCAAAGCACAAATATAATACTACCCACCATAGTGACAAATGAATTATTCGGGTTCAATTCGGCAAGGTTAAAAATTGGTGATTCGGAATAATTCGGGCATAATTCGAAAATTATTCGAAATTATTCAAAAAATAATATAATTAATATAATTATTGATACTACCATTGCAGTAATAAAAAAACTTTTTCCTTTTTTCATGTCGATAAAATTGTTGAACAAAATGATTAAGAATTTCTAAAGAAAGATTTTTTTAATGAGAAAGATTAACGTTGCATTTTTTTTTTTTATGTTTCAGATTGGGACAAATCACAGTAAGTTGTTTACGTCTACGAACCAAAAATCTTAGTCTTGGGAAAGATTCGAAAAATATTCGCAAATAATTAGTAAAATTTGGGTTTAATTCAGTCAAAGTTCAGTCAACCGAATAATTCGACGTTCGGTTCGGCATCACTTAAAAAAACGAATTATTCGGGTATAATTCACGAATATTGTGAGTATGCTGCCCACTAAGCCATCAGAAATAGGCATCGGCTGAGAGTAAATCTGGGCCGTCCGTTTCAATTGTGTAGAGTCAGGTACCTGAGAAGATACGGATCCTTTTTTTTAATACACAGTCTTTGAGTGAGATGTGACTCAAGATTAAGCAACAGAGGAATACTGGAAAAAAATATATATATCTACATGAGTAAGAAGTCAACATATTGTCTACTGGAAAAAATATATATATATACTTTAAGCAATACATGTACTATATCTGTATACTTACTAATCAGAGAAGTCGTGTGTCAAGATCTGAAATGGAAACTTAGTCAAATTTTTGTTGGCAGATTTTGACGATATTTGTTTGTGACCTAACGCGGAAACGGGCTTAATTGGGCCGACAAAATGATGAATTTTTATTTGTGAGATTTTTAAGGCCTAATTAATGAATTAATAAGTACAAACAAAGATAAATAATAATCATTATTAGAACTATTTTGAAAGGATATATTATTTTATACACCAAAAATAGGTGTTACAGAACATTTACTGCAAACTGTACATGTATTTATACATTTTTAATTAATTATGGAGTCATTTTATGTGACAGTTTTGTGCCACGCAGTATCTAAAACTTACAAGAAATTATTATTACAACAATTATTAAGTGATTAAATTATTTAAACGGACTGTGCAATTTCATCTAAGCGTCGATTTTCAATTTGACAAATCATATGAAAAAAATTGATGACCTTTATTAAAGTCTGAAAGAAACCATAATAGATTGAAAAATATATAGAAATAAGAAAATATAACCGGACTTGCTAAAAAATGAAATACAATTTCATATTTTCTTAATCTAAGTTAATATCGTTAAAGAATAAATTATTTTTTAATGAACAGAGAGAAGGATATTTTGTCACTTCAACACGTTGAACTCAATTCATTTTCATGCTCTCTCATTCTCAATTTCACACGCTCAGTCCCCACCGAAATTTATTTTATTACCATCTTAATATTGTAAAATTCTTACCTTATCATCAATATCTTAAAAATTAAAAACTTACCATCCACGCAGCTCTAAACTGCGCACCACTTGTCATGTGCAGCTAGGGGTGAAAACGGAGCGGATAGTGCTGATATCATATCCGCATCCGTCTGATAATGAGCGGATACAAATACGGATACAGATAGTAAACGGATATTAAAATTCAAAACCAAATCCGCCTTAAACGGATACGGATACGGAACGGATAGTCTACGGATACGGATTCAAATACGGATATAAAACGAATAATGGTCGGATAATTAAGATATATGAACTTTTAAGATACAAATATTAATTAAAATATTAAATATAAATATTAATGAACTTATAAAAGATGGGAGATAATCTATTCATATAATATATATATATATCAAATAAGTGTATGGTAACAAAAGATGTTGTGGTGTAGTGGTTTAAAGTTTAGTCTAAAGGCATCGAGATGGGAGGACATGGGTTCAAATCCCACCTATAGCAAATATTTATTCCTCTTTTATATGGGTCCGGCCAAACTATCCGAATCCGGATAATCCGGATATCCGCTCCGTTTAGGACTCCGTATCCGAATCCGAATCTTTTATGGATTTCCGAAAATTATTCGAATTCGTATCCGGGAATTATCCGAATCCGGATTATCTGGATACGGAGCGGATATCCGCTGGATAATTCGACTCCGTTTTCACCCCTATGTGCAGCTCGTCAGGGACAAATTTAGGATTTTTGCTAGAAAAAAAATATATTGAATCAGGTTTAAACTCATTAATTAATTGGGTAATCGATACAAAAATAATGCTTTGATTTATATTTTTTAATCCTCTGACTTGTATAATTTCTGATACTTTAACTTATAATTCTAATTATTAATCATAATTCAAAAAAGAGGAGGGTTCAAATGCACCCAAATTTTTGTGCACCCAAATGTATCCTATCTTTCAACTCATTTTTCTTCGTTTTCAAAGTCCGAAAAGTCAATCCGAACTGTTAGATGCGATCTATATATTAAGATGTACTTGGAGACCAAATTTTATATTTTTTGAAATTTGTTTACTATTTATTAAGTCACTTTGAAAATCGCTGATTTTACATTTTCTGGATCATTGGATCAGCGATTTTTCAAAGTGGCTTAATAAATAGTAAAAAAATTCCAAAAAATATAAACTTTGGTCTCCAAGCACATCTTAATATATAGATCGTATCTAACGGTTCGGATTGACTATTCGGACTTTGAAAATGGAGAAAAATGACAGGGTGCATTTGGGTGCACAAAAATTTGGGTGCATTTGAACCCTCCTCTTAAAAAAATATATTTTGATTTAATATTAAATTTAACTCAAATTACAAATCCAATATTCAGAGGAGAAAAATTTTCATAGAGAGATAAAGTCGATCAAGACCGATAAATTACTACTAAAACTTAAAATCCAAAGAAAATAGCTGCCCTCTGAAATCAAGTAAGTCTGCCTCTGCAGCTCATGACCTGATACTAGGGGTGAAAACGGAGCGGATACGGAGCGGATACGGAGCGGATAGTGCTGATACCATATCCGCATCCGTCGGATAATGAACGGATACGAATACGGATACGGATAGTAAACGGATATCAAAATTCAAAACCAAATCCGCCTTAAACGGATACAGATACGGAACGGATAGTCTACGGATACGGATTCGAATACGGATATAAAACGAATAATGGTCGGATAATTAAGATATATGAACTTTTAAGATACAAATATTAATTAAAACATTAAATATAAATATTAATGAACTTATAAGAGATGGGAAATAATCTATTCATATAATATATATATATATCAAATAAGTGTATGGTAACAAAAGATGTTGTGGTGTAGTGGTTTGAAGTTTAGTCTAAAGGCATTGAGATGGGAGGACATGGGTTTAAATCCCACCTATAGCAAATATTTATTCCTCTTTTATATGGGTCCGGCCAAACTATCCGAATCCGGATAATCCGGATATCCGCTCCGTTTAGGACTCCGTATCCGAATCTGTATCCGTATCCGGATCTTTTATGAATTTTTGAAAATTATCCGAATCCGTATCCGGAAATTATATGAATTTCCAAAAATTATCTGAATCCGTATCCGAGAATTATCCGAATTCGGATTATCCGGATTCGGATTATATCCGGATACGGAGCGGATATCCACCGGATAATCCGGCTCCGTTTTCACCCCTACCTGATACCATCTATTTCAATTTAATTGGGCCCCACCAAAGAATATTATAACATGAAATGTTTTTCAATTCAAGGTGAGGATAAAATGGTGGATCCCATCAAATGAAGAGCTCCGAATAAATTAGGTCATGTTCAACCTCTAATTGGGAATAGGTATGGACACATGAATTGAACTGAAAAATGTTGTTCTCGTAAACTGAATTTTTTTTCTCCACGGGAACAGTAACGCGGCCAAACAGAGCCTTAATGTGTAGCTCAAATTAAACTGAAACATAGAGAAACTCATGCGTGATTTATCGGATTCTATACATACTGGAGCTGCGTGGGTGATATGTTATAAATTTTTGATGTATTGATGATAAGGTCGAAATTTTGAAATATTAAGATAATGACTAAAAAAATTCGATTGTCCCCAATATCACATGAAAAATGTAAGGATAATAGCAGACTTAGCAGTTTATTTGGGAATAGTTTAGTTGTATCTAAAACGCATCCAAAAAAGATTACAATACAATCTAAAGGGGCATTGATTATCAAAAGCGGAACAAGGAAGTCTTTATTTGATAAGTTTGAGAAGTGCTACACAAACATTACTTCTTTGATGTATAGTAGATTTAGTAAAAAAATCAAATTTTATGGGGGGTGCCTAACCCCTGCTCGCACCTCCTTAGTTCCGCCTCTATGATTATGTTCTTTTTTTCTAAAAGAGCAGGAGTTGTTTAATTCAGTTTGATATTTATTCTTTATTGTTCAATTTATATCAAAGTTCTTGCATATTTGATTTGAACGAATTTCAAATAAGTTATATGTACAAATTTTAACGTGAATTAAACAATTTCAACCGAACATCAAACCATCTATCATTCCAGTTTCGAGACAATATCCGCCGCTACAGGCTCGTGGTGCAATTATGGTAATTTCTTTTTTTTTGAAACCTTGACAGTGGCTGGCAATTATGGTAATTTCACCGTCGCCATTCGCCAATGATTCGACGAGTGAAATACAAATACTCCAATCTTAACAGTGATATGCATAGTGACAACTGACAAATGAATTATTTGAGTTCGGTTTGGCGATGTCAAAAATTCATGATTCAGGAATAATTCGGATATAATTCTGAAATAATTCGGAATTTTTTGGATCAGAGGTTTCAGTCTTGCGAGAGAGCAAAAAAAAAATCAAAATTTTTTTTCTGAGAATAATTCGTAAATTTCAGAAAAAATTGTAAAATTCACAAATTATTCGAGTTTAATTCGGTCAACTGAATAATTCAGCGTTCAGTTCAGTATCACAAAAAAACGAATTATTCAGACTTAATTCACGATTCTTGTAACTATAGTGATAAGTGCCAAAGGCAAAAAAGAAAAGGTACATCGGAACAAATGCCTGTATGGCCACGTTCTATTTATATGGATAAATGTTTTTTCAGGTACGGAATTCTATGAATAATTTACAAAGACTCATGGACATAGAAGAAGTAGGATATTATCCAAGCTAGAATATTTTATTCTCATAAAAATGATGATTCTTTTACAAAAATTAACTACACAAATAACAGAGAAAAGGAATCCCTCAAAAGGTATTCGGAAAATATTCATGTTATTGAAAGCAATGTTGTGAGAAACGGTGTAAACGATTGATTAATTCCCTATTCATGGGATGTTTGGATGTACTGAGAGTAGTGAGAATGACGAGAATAGTGAGAATAGTATTGTTCCGATCTATTCAAACATACTCAATTGCTATTCGGAATAGTGAGAATAGCATTGTTCTGCTATTCTCACAAATAGCACTACATCAACACTATTTTCATACTCTTTCAAAAATCACTATTCTCAAATAGTAGTTATTCTAGCTATTCTAACTAAAGATCTACTATTCTAGAGTGTTTCTCAAATAGTAGCTATTATAGATGGTGATTAAATTGAAACAAACAGACTCGTCAAGGGCGGATGAAATCGAGTCATCGGCCGACTTCTTTGATTAATCGTTTGTTTCATATTTATACGACTGATTAAAAGGTCATTTTTATTATTCTTTTTTTTTTTCTGCATTTATCTGCTATACATATTAATTGTTACACTTTCTTTTGTGTTATCTGGACCCTTTTTTAAATGTTAATTTCGCAAATTTTTATTAATTAACGAGAAAATTGAGTTACAATTAGTTTATTAGATAATTTTAATGATTAAATTAATTATTTTTAATAAATTACGAGTATATGTACATAATTTAAATAAAAACGTAAAATTATGAGTAAAATTCATACTATTTAATTGCTCAATGGTATCCGACTATCAACATACACATACTTTTTTAAAACTTGATAGTAGCTATCAAAGTTCGTGAAAGATAATCGAACTCTCGATCTTTAGATATAACAACTCTAGAACATTTTCCTAACCAATTGTGCTATCTCCCCTTTCCTCCAACAAACACGCACTTCAAAAAATTGCTAATTGCATCATTCGCCTCTTAACTGGTTTGGTTTTAAACTTTTAATCCAGGCTGACCGCTATAACTGCATAATTCATTCGCTTCTTAATTTGTTTGGAAACAAAAGAGGTTGCTGGCACCTGCCACCTGGCAGTTTAGTTGGAGTGCATATCCTCTGAGATATCTCATATTTTCCGGTGCCTATTCAGGGGTGCGGGTGACGCAGGAGGTCAGTATCATGCAGTGTTATAAAATGTGGTTTCTATGCGGTATGCGGAAGATCACCGCATACCGCATATACGGTATACGGTCGCATATGCGGATTTTTATGCGGATTATAAAGAGTGATAAAATAAAATATAACATAATATCTCATAATATTATAGATATAATATAAAATAAAAAAATATATAAGCCTGCAAATGTGAAAATTATACAAAATCGTTGAAGTATTTTATTTGAGTGAAGTGCTCTGTTAGCTTTATGTTAAAAGCACTCAAAATCATTAGTGGGGTATTTTGAAGTATGGCCCAAAAATTGATTAAATCAAATAGAATTGCATTGGTTGGCCCAAAATACTAATCAATCAATCTATTGTGTCCTCTTGGGCCTGACGTCACTAAGCAAAAAAGCAACACAGGCACAGCCACGGGAAAGAAAGAAAAAAGCGCATCCGGTACACTTATAATCAATGAATTATTTAGTCCCAACTCTCTGAAACAACAAAAATAAAGCGCTCTAGAGCCTATTAATAGATGGGAACAACTTGCCGCATTACTCAACTGGGCAGTCCGGATCAACTGGGCAACCCGGATCCGTTTTTAAATGGGTTTGGTTTTGGTGAATACTGAAAACCTATAAAATCCGCATATTGAAACCGCATAGCTGGATTTTATGCGGTTCTGGACCGCATACGCATATGCGCCGCATAGGTTCGCATTTTATTACACTGGTATTATGTGAGCTTTGAGATTCACGCAGAACGTATTGCAACGGTTGAGATTTTTCATAAAGTCCACTCAAAATATGAGATATCTCAGAGGATACCTCGCCGATTAATCGGTCGATTAGTTGTTAATGGTGATCAAATTATTAATCGGTTGATTTTTTTTATTATAGCTGATTATTCCCTATTATCTTCGATTAATCGCTTGACAGTATTTTGTTATTTACAACATTGATATATATATCTTAGATTTATTCCATATTTGGACTTTGTTTTTATTATAGTTGGGGCCAAAAAGAAATTCATCTCCTAAGGTAACTCAAAATTTTGATTTTAGATTCCGACCGTCAAATACATAAATATTTAAGCGATTTCATGCAATTTACTTTGGATCCGAATGATCCGGATTTTTATAAGACGATCTAGATCCAAACTCAAAATTTGAGTTATCTCAAGGATCTGGACTCTACACTACTTCGTTGTTTAAGTTTGAATTCAGAATGTCGGATCAAATTTCAAATCAATTCGGTTCACAACTGCAGTGCATGATTTTTTTTGGTTAAATTCGTGCTAGGATCAATACCAAATCCGGTGTTATTCCAATAGAATCAATACCATGTTTTTCTCCCCCTCTCTCTATCTCTCTCCTATTTTTAGAGAGAGGAGAGAGAAAAACAGGGTGAACAACGGATTTGATTTCATTCAAAGAGTGTGTGTGTGGGTGGAGTTAGTATCCTCTTTAAATTTTGAATTGTCTGTTTAAAATTCGAATTAGTTCGGATTAATTATAAATTTAGGACAATGTTAGTAAAAGATTAACTAAAAGTTGCATATTTTACAAGGAACAAAATGCGTAAAATATTGATTGAAAGAAAAAAAAAGCTAATAATATGTCATCTTCAGGTATATATTTTCTCACATATTTAAACAAAAAGTTAATCAAATTATGAATGTATTCATGTCTAATAAGTAATAGTACATAATTTTTTTTATCAAAACATCAACTACAAATCGATAAGAACATAATTAAATTGACTTTTATTAATAAAAAAAAAAAAACAACTAAGAACTGGGCTCAGTAGAAATAAGGGGTGCTTTATTCTGTCTAATGTGTAATGTGCTAAGATTAACTCCCAACCGAGTGAAAGAAATTCAATGTCTGTTTAGACATAGAGGGTCTGCTTAGCCAATAGGTTATTGAGTCTGTGTCCTCTACGGTACTTTATTCTGTCTAATGTGCTAAAATTAACTCCCAACCGAGTGATAGAAATTAAATGTCTATTTAGACATAGGGGTTCTCTTTTAAAAAAATAACGATCTAATGAACTAAGATTAACTCCCAGCCAAGCGATAGGAATTGGATGCCTATTTAAACATAGAAAATCTGTTTTAGTTAGGAATTCAGATCTTATTTAGATAGTAATTAGACGCGTTGTGTTGGGGATGATCCGAATTCATAGATGATTGAGTGTTAGTAGATTGAACAAGAACATTATGATCAGTTTTGTATCTAGATATTTTTAACTGTATGGAGAGGAAATTGTCACTCCCAATCTGATGTATAAAAAGGAATCAAATCTCCTGTCTATAGGTGGGCTGGAAATTTTTGCTAGCAAGGTTTATCCATTCTTCCATTCATGATCTGAACAATCATAATTTAAATACGGAGAGTATTTGATTTTGAGAAAACACGATCTTATGAATGGGCCTTGATTTGGTTCCGTATAAAAATCCTATGTAATGTAGTAGAATCCTCTGTCTCCTTGTAGGCAAGATTTTCCGGCGCCCATTCAATTTAGCTAATCACCTATTGACACATGACATCTTCTTTCATCTCATTAATGAGTATTTTTTTTTAAATTAATTAATTGAATGAATGAGAAAATAATTTTCTGGACTAGAGAAAGCGGTAGCTTGCGCAATTGTATATATTAAGGTTATCCCTATTTGAGACCGATATCTTTTGGTACCGGTTTCAACTTTCAAATTATATTTGTTTTAGAAGTCTATGTCTGAAAAATCACATCCTTTTTTTGACAACTAATCATTCATTGGTTAACATGTTGAGGGATTATTTCATATTTTCAATTTTATAGTTATAAGGGCATACTTCATTAGTTCATTATCATGTTGTTTAAGAATCTTATGGATTATTTCTACTGTATGGTCTTGGATAGTATCTCACAATAGATTTCAGTTTAGTTGCACTTCTATTCTACATCTACGGTCTATTGATAAGGATACACATACTAGAGAACCTTTAATTTTGGAGGTAATTAGGGCTGCAACCTTATGGTCAATTTGATTAGTTAGAAATAAAATATATTTTAATAATGCTATTATTCTTTCAATCGCATATCTTGCTACCTCCATTATTTCTTTATCATCTTATTGGTGCAAAGCTAGGAATGATAATTCATTCTGACTTTAATTTTACCTTTTGATGTGTCTTCTTTGAACCAGCCAGGTACAGTGATAGTGATTTCGAATTCCGATACCTGGGAAGAGGAAAGCTCCCCGGAGTCAGATCCCGCACTTGGTTTAGAAGGGTCTGATTTGGAGGATTACCTAGCAGATCTTGCAGTTTACAATCAAATTGATAGAGCTGCTGGGTTATTGCCTTCACACTCTCCTTTTGATTAAGAGTCGGTTTCTACTACATCGGTCACTTCTACTATATAGAGTGTTATGTTATGTTGCTAGCCTTTAGTTTTTATTTAGTTACTTTGTTGCTACTATATGTTATGTGATGAACTTTCTTTCTTCTTGCCTTTTGTATCATTAGTTAAGGCATTATTTGTATAAACAATGTTTTGATTTTGTAACGAAACAGGTGGGCAACCACTTTTATCACACACAAAAAAAAAAAGAATCTTATGGAGATTTTGTTAGCAATCAAAATGAAAAAAAAAACATTGAAATGATGCGGTAAATTAGGAAAACCTTACTTATCTATAAAAGGCATGAATCTCTTAACATGAATCAAATTAAGATTGAGAGGAATAATGTATCCCTGTAAAAGATTTATCACTAATTGCATGGAAAAACTACAACCAGGTCCTTATAAATTTCCTATTTCACTTTTATTTCAATCATGCTGATTTACTATACAATGATCATCTAATAATGCATCATATTGTGATTGATTATTACTTGTAAAGTATGAAAATAGGTCTCTCACAAAAAAATGTAGATTTTAATATTATTTATTAGCAATAGGATTAAATGAACTTGTGATAATGGGATGCTTTGTAAAAAAAAAAAAAATCTATGAGAAATGTTTTCAAAATTTTAATAAAATGACATAACAGAGCTCTAAAAATATAATTAGGAATTAGTGTAGTAATGTAGTATGCAATCAAAGCTTCAAATGAGCCCTTCTCAAATCCTCTTTTCACACAAAATATTAAAAAGAAAACTGTAAATGTCACTTCAATTCTATAGACTTTGTTTCAAAACATGATTAAACTATACATGCAAGGGTTCTAATTTTTTTTATCAGACTTAATATGAAATGACAAAAGAGATAAAAACCACTATTCATCAGCACATTTGCTGTTACTGTGAAGCAAAAAGTCAAAAAAGAAAAAAAAAGAAAAGAAAAAGGCGCAGCATGATGTGATATGTATTTTTTTACTTCAGATTCATGCAAAGAAAGAGAAAAGAGAAGATCTGAGATGCATTGTATCTGTAGGGGTGCAAACGGGTTGGATATTATCCGATTGTATCTGACTCTGTATCTGAAAATTTAATACGGATATCCGATATCTGAATATCTGTGCGGATATGGTTTTGAATTTTAATTATCCGTATCAGAATAATAGATATATATTATATAATTTAATATGTATTATGAACAAAATTATGTTATTCACTATTATGAAAAGCGGATATCCGTATTCGTATCTGGTTAATATCTGATCTATATCCGTATCCGTCTAATATCCAATCTGTATCCATATCCGGAAAATGAAAACAAATACATATATGGTTTTACCACTATCCGATCCGTATCCAATCCATTTGCATCCCCAAATTGTATGCTAGAGATTGAATTACAAGCTCTTTGAATTGATGATGTTATTGAACATCAATTCTTTAATTTCAGCTTATTCAATAATCTGTTATAATGTATTTTGTCAGGTAAAGATTTACAGTGATTTTTTGGTCCAGTTTTCATCTAGCATTGTTGCAAAATGACAAAAACAAAATAAGATAGTAAAACTGAATATATGAAAACTAAATATAACAAAAACAAGTATATATTTTTTAAAATAGCAACTCAAGTAATGAACTAATAGACTTCCAAAAACCTACAAAATTCTGAAAAATTGAAAATCTATCTAATGTAAGAATTACCATTATAACAGATGTTCTACCATTTCAACTCAAAAAGTTGCAACAAAAAAAAAATATAAAAAATAACTTACAAGTAAACTATTTTGTTACTTGATTCAACTCAAAAAGTTTTCATGACAAGGGAACAATTTTTAATTTGAAAGGCGAAGAGACAAAGGAAATTGGAGAGAAAATATTCTAGTTCAAAATAATATTTTCTCATTCATCCAATTAATTAATTAATTTAAAAAATACTTATTAATGAGATGAAAGAAGATGCCATATGTCAACAGGAGAGTGACTAAATTGAATAGGAACAGGAAAATCCTACTCAGGGCCCGAAATTTTTAAAAATACAATTTTATAAAAAATAATAAACAAAAAACTATCAATCCTGTACAATTCCAAACTACTATGGCCGCATTCCTTTTTTAGAAACAACATCTAGGGAATGCAGTCTTAGAAAAAGACATGAGATGTGTCAACAAAAGATTGACTAAATTAAATGAGAGCAGAAAAATCTTATCCACAAAAGGACAAAGGATTCGGTTCTATATGCAAGGAGATCATAAAGCAATCATTTTTACATGACCGTCAAGTTAATTAGATCAAATGACATAAATCACATGCTGAACTTTTTTTAAGAAAAAATTTCCGGATCTCTACCATCCGTTTGATTGGAATTTGGAAGTTTGCATTTTTTTTCAAAATATCTAAGATAAATACTATTCAGGCCTCTGATTGACACCATGACCACGCAAACAACTTTACAGAGAGGATGTTCCGGTTCATAATTCGAAACGAACGATTTAAATTATATTCACTTAAATGAAATATCTAAAAATAAATAGTTTTGTAATTGATGGTCTGTATACAAAGTATGACCTACTGTTATTAGTCTGTTACTACCAGTGCGCCAGCGGAAGCTCGAGTCATTGCAGTGTGCAACTGTGCATCACTGCATTTTGAATCAAGTGCGTATCCTCTGCATTAACTCTAAAAGGAATCTTTTGAGTTAATGAATCTCAACCGTCTGATTTTAAATGGAGCCAATCTGGCTCCTGCTTAAGATATAGGGGGATTTTAATATTAGTGCAGATCTAGTTTGCACGAATCTTGAACAAGATCGGATGGTGAGAATTTATTAACTCAAAAGATTCCCTTTTGAGTTAATGCAGAGGATACCAATTCATTTTGAATCTTTGACTGCGCCAAGGCGACAAACAGGTAAATGTATTGACAGAGCCATATACAGCACAAGTCATCTGTAGGCTTCTTGCCCGTGCTCTGCATGAAGTACAAACTGCTCCGTAAATATATTTACCCCATAAGCGCCGTCCTAAGCTGGTCCACAAAGCACAAAAGTGGTGGTCCTTCCGGCTACAGTCGCATCCAGACCCATCTGAATTTGTTTACTTACCTTAAAATCTCTTTCTCAAACCGGATCCTGCATCCTCTGCATTAACTCATGCATATGGACCGTCTGATTTTAAATAGAGGCCATCTAGCCCTCGCCTATAACTCAGGGGGCTTCAATATTAGTGCGGATTTAATATACACGAATTTTAATTTTACTAGACGGTCTAGATACATCAACTCAAAATATTCCTTTTTGAGTTATGCAGAGGATACGAAATGCTCAAGGCGATACACCGAATTTACTCGCAAGATTTCGCTATATATACATGTATATATAATTTTGGGACCCATCAACCATTCACTTCATGGTCCGTTAGACCAGGACCATCGTCTATCTAATCTCTCTCTTCAACTAGGGTTTCTTTTCTTCGCTCCCTCTCTTTCGCACTTCGTTTCTCCTCCCTCTCTCTCCTAGGGTTTTCCTCGTATCATCTCGCGTCATTTGTACTAGAAATCCCTCAATCCATCATCCCTTGATCCGTGTAAAAGCTCCACCAAGATGTCGCTGAGACCGAGCGAGAGGGTGGAGGTGCGCCGCAACCGTTTTAAGGTGGCCGTGGATGCGGAGGAGGGGCGGCGGAGAAGAGAGGATAACATGGTTGAGCTCCGTAAGTCTCGCCGTGAGGAGAGTCTTCAAAAAAAGAGGCGTGAAGGCATGAGTCAGGCGCAACAATCTATGCCTTTTTCTTCAACTGGAACAGCTCACTCTTCATCCGTGGTTGAGAAAAAGGTGAGACGATGGTGTTTCAATCGTTCACACCTTGGATCGTTTTTTATTTGCTAGGATCTGTTTGCCTTTAGGGTTTTTGTTGGTTAGATCATACTCCAGAACAAATTTCTTTTTACAATTCTAAAACGGTTGTGTGAATAAATTTGAAATAAAGTTGCACGACTGAAATATCTGATAGTTAGAAAGTCTGTAATCCTATGGTCCTTGGTCTACCACTAAGTCTATGTTCTGTTCCAGCTTTTTGTTAAATTTAATTAAACCCTAACCTGTTAGTATCAGCCAAGTGTCTTGTTGTTCATAGGTGTTACATGCATTGCCAGATTACTAGTCGGGCTGTGGATTTTGTTTTGTCGAGGAATATCTAGTATCATGTATTATCTCAATTATAAAGCGATTCTGTCGTGTAGTTATTAAGTGTCTTGTTGTTTCTTAGAGGAATTATATTTTTATTTTACTTTTACCGGCATCGATGGTTGACGTCATGCATCCTTAATTCACTCTGTAAATTTTATGACAGCTGGAAAGCCTGCCAGGGATGGTGGCGGGGGTATATTCGGAAGATCCAAACCTTCAGCTCGAGTCCACTACTCAATTCAGGAAATTGCTATCAATAGGTATTCTTCTTTGTCCTTTTATACATTTGCATGGACATCTGTATTATGCTTGTCAAATCATTTCCATTTAATTTTTGGTTTTTTTCCTTCTTTACCATAGAGAGGAGTCCCCCAATCGAGGAGGTCATCCAGTCTGGCGTGGTGCCTCGTTTTGTGCAGTTCCTTACTAGAGAAGATTTCCCCCAACTCCAGGTTTTGTTTAGTTCTTGTACATTCGGATACATCTTCATTTTATAGGTTCTTATTCTTTTTAGGATACATCTTCATTTTATTGGTTCTTATTCTTTCTTCAAGTTCCTATATGTGCTACCAGGAGTAACTGCTTTCGAGTAGCATGGTGTTATTTTCTATATTTGAATTCATCAGAACATGTAGTATCATTCAATTCAGAGAAGTCACAAAACTTGCATTATTTGTGTCTTGAATTCTATTACTTTCTAAAATCAAGCTGCAGAACAATTTTCAAATTAAGAAATATCTGTTTAGGAACAAAGAATGCATCACATGTTGACATGTACATGAACGTTTCCAATTTGTAAATCACCATGCATGTATCCAGTTGTAAAACTTTATGCATGTTTCACTCATGCTCATATACATATTCTTCCCTCTTTTTGTCATCTTAGATATTTTTTGATTATCCTGATTTATATATTGGGTCAATACAGTTTGAGGCAGCATGGGCTCTTACAAACATTGCTTCTGGTACATCTGAGAACACCAAGGTTGTCATCGACCATGGCGCTGTTCCTATTTTTGTTAAACTTCTAGGTTCTCCAAGTGATGACGTACGCGAACAGGTACTGCCAAAATATGAAATTTACATTAGTTTAGTTTGTTAGCTTGGGTCTCAAGGAATGTTTTTTTTTGAGATTGATAGTAGCTAGCCAATCATACACAGTTAACAATCTGTTGTAAATTACAGACACAATTGTTATGGCAAGTTGAATATATAAAACATTATATGCTAGTAAGCTGTATGATTTTTTGTATTAATGAACTCAACTAATATCTGTATTTGTTTATTTTCTAGAAAATCTACTGTTGTTAGTAACGATATGTTATCTAACCCATTATGTTTTTACCATTAAAAAATGAAAAATGAAAGGCGGTGTGGGCCTTGGGGAATGTGGCGGGAGACTCACCCCGGTGTCGTGACCTTGTCCTTGCCAATGGTGCTCTGCTCCCTCTGCTTGCACAGCTGAATGAGCATGCCAAGCTGTCCATGCTGAGGAATGCCACCTGGACCCTATCTAACTTCTGCCGTGGCAAGCCTCAGCCTGCTTTTGAACAGGTATATATGGATACTTGACCTGTCCAAAGTTTTGTTGTTTTCTTACCAGGGAAGAACTCGTAATAGTGGTATATACAGGATCAGCTGAATGCTTATACAACTAATTTTTGTTTCTGAAAATTGCATTGAGTTTTACTACACTATTAAGAAAATTGGGATTGATTGGAGCCCAAATTTGATAATAATTTGGGTATCATTGCATAATTGAGGTAAAAACAGATTTATTACTGGCCTGCTTCATTGCTTGCCTGATGTGTTTCAGAGGCTTGATGGTGCTATTTTATTTGTTGATCGAGTCTTGTGTGTTTTAAGTTGGTGCAAGTTCTAAAAATATTGGGTATAAGAGTCTTGCTATATCTTAAACAGCATGTATTCTATTATCTAGTGATTGTATATAAATTGTTTTTGTGGACATTTGATCAGACAAAGCCTGCCCTTCCTGCTCTAGCACGCCTTATCCATTCAAATGATGAGGAGGTCCTTACTGATGCATGCTGGGCGCTCTCATACCTGTCTGATGGTACCAATGACAAGATCCAAGCTGTGATTGAAGCGGGCGTCTGCCCTCGCCTTGTGGAGCTACTCCTGTAAGCCTTCCTTCTCTGGCTTTCTCTCCCTTTCCAAATTTTAATCATGGATCATTTCTCATCTACATTGCATCTTTTATAGGTTGGGTTGGATATATTATTATATATGGCAAATGCCAATTTCTCTTTTATAGCGTTTGAATTCAGATTCAGTGCAATTCTTTGTATGTTTTACCCTCAAATGCAAAATATAGACGTGTTATGCATTTCTTTCATGATTGTATATAAATAGAGAATGAAAATTTTACTTTGTCACCTCCAATGCTCTCTTCAGCTCCAGTTATATATCAGTAGTCTCTATTCATGTTTACTGCAAACTAACTATGATCAACCTGGCTTGGTTTTATCTGCAGCCATCCTTCACCTTCAGTGCTCATACCTGCTTTACGTACTGTTGGAAACATTGTCACTGGAGATGATGTGCAGACTCAGGTACAGTACACTTATCCTACTTTGACAATTTGCACTTCTCCTATACCTAACCAGCAATCCTGTATTGCAATTTTTGTTTTCAGTGTTTTGAAGCTAACATCTGTCTCCACTCTCTAAATTGTTTCCTTTGATTCTCTCTATTTAGTGCATCATTGATCACCAAGCCCTGCCATGCCTTCTGAACTTATTGACACAAAATCATAAGAAGAGCATCAAGAAGGAAGCATGCTGGACAATTTCTAATATCACAGCTGGCAACAAGGATCAGATTCAGGTGCTACACAAAACATGTTTTACTATCAATGGTGCATGGTTTTACCTGTGTTGACATGGCTAAAAAAGAAACTGTTCAAATTCTACAAGCATTTCTGACGTGCTGTTAAGATACTTTTTAAGTTTAAGGAAGGTTCTGTTAAAAATGCTCAGAAACATCAAAAAAATATAAGAGATATGTTTGAAGGGCAGGGAGGCTGGCTTTAGTTGATTACATTCCGTTTAGCATTGATTTTTTTTTTTCTTATACCAACTCATGGAGAGTTCTGTCACTTGGCCTGAAACCAAGTCCTTCGTTAAAGCTAAATGCACTTTCTTGGTGGTAATAGAGTGAGTGAGTATCTACCAGTACATATGAAGTGTCATGGGTACCATGAATACTCATATGAAACTGTCCTCACCTCCTCATGTTCCCAGTCCATTTTTTTCTGCAAAAAAGGAGCAAAGATGTTGTATGCTAATTTTTGAATATCAGGCTGTGATTGCTGCTGGAATCATTGCACCTTTGGTGAATTTACTCCAAACTGCTGAATTTGACATCAAAAAGGAGGCTGCCTGGGCCATCTCCAATGCCACATCTGGTGGCACCCATGATCAGATTAAGTAAGCTTTTTTTTTTATGAATTGAACATCTTGTCCGTGGTACAATTTAGCAAAGGATTTGGTGTTACCTTCATCATTAGGTCTTTAGTTTTGTTCCTTTTAATACCTTCGATTTTTTTTTTATGCAAAAAGTTGTAAGAAAATGTACCTTCTATCACCTTAATGTGAGCAATGGAAGTTTGGGCAACTGTTTGCCCCGTTCTATGTGATGTAACAAAATAATCGTTTGTTTTTTACAGGGTAATGCTAGAAACTTATGTTTCTTGTCTTAAAAAAACTTGCACCTCAGAACTGATAGACAATTTCAATTACCCATTAATAGGAAAAACCTGCAATACCTCCACCAATAAACAATATACAATTTTGTTAGGAAATGTACTTTCACATAAATAAAGTCCATGTCTCTCCATTTGTTTCTTAACAGGTACTTGGTGTCCCAAGGATGCATAAAGCCTTTGTGTGACCTGCTTGTCTGCCCCGACCCCCGCATTGTCACTGTCTGCCTTGAGGGTCTTGAGAACATTCTCAAAATTGGTGAGTCTGAGAAGAACCTTGGAACGACCGGAGGTGTGAACCAATATGCTCAGCTGGTTGATGAGGCAGAGGGACTTGAGAAAATTGAGAACTTGCAGAGCCATGATAATAATGAGATTTATGAGAAGGCGGTGAAGATCTTGGAAACTTACTGGCTGGAGGAAGAGGATGAGGCCATGGCAGCAGGGGAAGCGGCTCAGACAGGAGGGTTCCAGTTTGCAAACAATAATGTGCCTTCTGGCGGGTTCAACTTTGGCTAAGGTTCTTTCATTCCTAAGAAAAAAAAGATTGTTGCCTTTTTATTTCATCGTTCCCTCTCACAAAATGGATGTGATTAAATGGTTAAGGTTGGTGTGTAAAGATGCTATAATACAATGTTAATTGCAGCCTTTTGCCAATTAACCTCAAACATGCACAAGTTAGTATAAATGAGGTTTTCAGTACGTGAATGCTGGTGTAATTATTTTGACTAAATTTATGTTTATTTCAATCAGGTGACAGGCTTGCTGGAAGACAATGTGACTGGTCAAGGGTGGAGGGATGATGTCTGAGTCGAGTTAGGGTTCTCTGTTGTTTTGTTGTGTTGAGTCTGTCCGGTCCAGTCTTGTGTGCGTCCATGTGGTCAAGTCCTCTATGGTCGAATAAAATGTGTTTCTGAAGGAAAAAAAGTGAAGTTTAATTTTGATTGAGAAAAAGGGTTTGTTCACCTTTGTATGTTATTTTAGTGTCAGACTTTAAGGCCTCAGTTATTAGTGTCCTAGGTTATGTTATTATTGAACTATGTCAAAGATATAGAATTTAAGATGTTATTTTGTGGTTGCCGCATGTATAGCATGAGTGGAGAAATGTCGCGCTTTTTTGTGAGGCAAGGTTATGATTCGTGAAATATGGTTTGTTTGTTAGGTTTTTAACTTGGGTTTTGCACCTCCCAATTGTAGTCATGTGTTGTTGTAATGTCTGTATTTTACTATTTTTATTATTTTTTATGGTTAAATTTTAAGAATATTATTTTTCCGAGTTCCTTGTGAGGGTTTCTAAACACTTTGTTTTGGATTTTTGGATGAATTGATTTTAGCTCATATGACAATTATCTTTTGGCATTCTACCTGTTGCTGTCATATTGTCATTTGACATCTACGCAAATAGTGATGCACTGACAAATTTTCATGGATGCTTTGGTTCTTGAAGTGTATATATTTTTTTTTATCTCGGTCCAACCTTTTGGCAGGCTACTGCTAGTCTAACTTTGCAGAAAATATGCAATGAAGAATGGTTTTGACTGTTCCTATAGATAGATCAGGTTCCGTTTAGTGCGTTAGCCTTAATTTTCTTGCACAAAAAATTTAGAATCATTTATAAATCATGAATTTAATTGCTATATACGAGTTTGAAAAAATATTTTCTACTAGAAATATCTATATACTTATTTGAAAATGATTTTAACTCTTTTTTTCCATATGTAACAAGTGATACCTAGCATTATTTACATAATATATGCTGCAATTTCAAATAAAAATCAGGTAATACTTGAATAACAAATCATTCTAGATTCTTCTCTGTTCCTCTCTTTCTTTCTCACAACTCGTTCAAAATTTCCTTAAATAGTAATTCTTTAATGAAGAACCGGTAATATTTTTTTGATATTAAATCATAATTGCGCACATGCTATGTTGTGTCCTTAAAACAATCATGTCCTTCTAGCTGTCAATTTGTTAAAAGGAAAATAAGTTTATAAAAATGAAGAAATTGGAGAGTCAATCTTTTAAAATTAAGACATAGAAGGCCAAGTATACTTAAATTTAGAAATATTCATTCATTTTAATATACATTAATGAGGAACTTTTAATTTCAATTATGAATATTTCATACAGCTAAAAAATTCAATAGAAATACAAAATATAATACTAGATAAATTATTCAAGAATTAATATTTATATACTTCAAATATTAAAAAGTTAAAAAAAAATATTGGATACTATATACCCAACCGCTAAAAAACTATAATATAAAAGTTGAGAAAACCTAAAACTCCAGTATTTTGCAAAGTAAATTAGAATTTACTTTGCGTTTTATGGGCCCTTGGATCCGCGTCAAGATTAGTGCAACGTGCTGGATGGAGGTAATCTAGTAGCTTTTCTTCTCTGCAGTCCCCCCTCTCTGCGACAAACAAAGAGGAAAAAAGAAAGGATAGACGAAGCGGCTCCTCCGGTCCTCCCCTTCTCTCCCTCTCGTATCCACATTTCTCTTTCGATCCTTGCCCCCGCCGCCACCACTCCTCCGTTCGACTCGAAACCCTAGGTAGTCACCCGCCACCAAGTTAACGCGCATCCAGAGACGACGAAACCCTAGAACTGGTGGTTTCTTCTTCTCTCACTACACCTCACCTCTAACAACGTCGTAAGTGCTTCCCTCACCCTCGCTCCTATTCAATCGTACTTTTTCCTCCCATAACGCTAGAATCGCCCAGTAATACGATTGTTTGCTGCCGATTTTCCAAATCATGGTAGCAACAATGGATTATTGATTGCTATAGTAGAAAGATTTGTTTTTGAGGAAAGTAGCTTAAAAACTGGAGAATAGTGTTTTGGGATTGGTAATTTGGTCATGCATCCTTTTGTATAATGTAGTTTCTGGTAAGGGAGGAGTGTATCAAAGTAGATAGAACATTCTAAAAGATTTCTTTTTCTTTTCCAAATCATGGTAGCAACAATGGATTATTGCTTGCTATGGTAGAAAGATTTGTTTTTGAGTAAAGTACTCTAAAAACTGGAGAATAGTGTTTTGGGATTGGTAATTTGGTCATGTATCCTTTTGTATAATGTAATTTCTAGTAAGGGAGTGTATCAAAGTAGATAGAACATTCTAAAAGATTTCTTTTTCTTTTACAGATATTTGGTAGCAACAATGGATTATTGCTTGCTATGGTAGAAACTAGAAAGATTTATTTTTGAGTGAAGTACCTTAAAAACTGGAGAATAGTGTTTTGGGATTGGTAATTTGGTCACACATCCTTTTGTAGAATGTAATTTCTGGTAAGGGAGGAGTGTATCAAAGTAGATAGAACATTCTAAAAGATTTATTTTACTTTTACAGATATTTGTAATGGCACGAGAATCAAGTCCTGAGTCAGATGACGATATATTCAAAGACATCTATGCGAAGGCATATACAGGTCCAGTCAGGCCTACAGCCAACAGCACAGCCTCAGGTGGTAACAATAATGCAACCAAGAGGCCACAGTCTGTTCCGGGTCCCTCATCTGATGACGAAGATGGGCTGAGGGAACCAAATGCAGTACCAACAGATTTCACAAGCCGAGATGCAAGGGCTTGGGAGGCCAAGGTGAAAGCTACTGAGAGAAATTGGAAACAAAGGCTACAAGAGGAGATGACTTGCAAACTTTGCGGGGATCCTTCTCACTTTACTCAGGTACCTTTCTGCAAAAATGAGCCCAAAAGGAGAAGTTAATTTAGAATGCTAATAAGAAACCTAATGTGGTTAATGATATCATTCTATATAGACTAAGTTATTAATGTATGATCACTGCTGAAGTATGGTTGTTGTTGGAGAGGTTTAAATTTTATTTTAGGTTATTTTAATTCTGGCATGCTATTTGGTGGTTAAAATGAAATGAAATGCTGATACTAAAATGAGAATATATAATTATATCATTTATTAAATTGGTTCAAACCAATAAGCCCTCATATCCATTTAAAACCTTGATTAAACACAAAACAAGCCAAAAAAAGGTATACAGTTCCTCACAACTCCAGTACTGCTTTGTGTGAAGGTTGGGCTTCCTTGGAGGTAGTCCACCCTTTTTTTTTTGACGATCATGAGTTCTCAAATCACTTTAATGAGTAACTTTAAGAAATGCAAATAATGCTTATATCAATTCGTACTGAGTGAAATATTAGTAGAACTCTCCAAGCTTGAAAACCTGAACCAAAATTTGGATCGGTACTGTGTGTGCCTGTACTGGCATGAAGAGGAATGACAGTCACATGCGGACGCATTACTCATGTTCCCCTACGAAGATAAATTATTTTTTCTTCTAAACATAATTTCAGGGGTGTCCATCCACACTGGGTTCAAACAAAAAAACCTCCGAATATTCGTCGCGGGTTGCGGCACGGGACCCACTGGTGCGCGCCCTGTTCCCCCAGAATGTCATTTCTGAGGTCGAAAATGAAACCGGCTGCAAGATCACAATGAATGAGAAATTCCTTTTCATCAGTGCCAAGGAGCCTCCACTCCTCTCCAAAGGCATTGACCGTGTCCATGACATGGTTCAAGCAGCCAAAGAAAAATCCACTAATGGCACTAGGATTTCAAGCCCCAAGGGAAGGGGGCTGAGCCCAAGGGGTAGAGATAGGAGCCCTGTGGGGAGGGGATCAAGCCCGAGAGGAAGGGGGTCAAGCCCGAGGGGCAGAGATAGGAGCCCTAGGGGAAGGGGTTTGAGTCCCAAGAGGTCATACAGCCCAAGAAGAGAGAGATCTGGCTCTCAGAGAGTTCATAGTCCAAGAAATGATCGCCCAAGATCTTTTGGTGAGAGGTCCTTTGGAGACCGTACCCGCGAAGATTCATACCGGGTTTCAAGGGGGTCCCCACATGGTAAGTCTCTCTCTCTCTCTCTCTCTATCTGGATGTGGGTACAATCACTGAACACCAATACCATAACTGATGAGTATGACATAATAAGGAGGTGCCTGGAAATGTTCCATTAACACAACAGTTCGAAGCATTTCATTGAAATCAATATCAGGAGTCCCCACTTAGTCAAGTTAGTGACTGCAATTAGTTGCACTTAAAATGTCAACGATTAAATTTCCTTTTTTCCAAGGCACTCTGGAAATTCCGTCCTTTTGTTTTTAATTTTTACTTTTTGATTAGCATCTCAAATAAATGAACTGCAGGCACTAATCCCTTCTCCTTTTCAGCAAGAGGTAAGTTGAAGCATTTCGACTCTTTTATGTGGTCAGAATGGGAACCGCCTATTTAACCTTGACATTAGAAAAAGATTTGTTTATAAATTTATTACGGCCTCCTCACATTGTTCTCCCCCTTCATTTCACGAAGATATCCCCAAGTATGGCGGATCTTCAGCTCCAGGCCGATCAAGATCTCCAACAAGGCGTCCCCCGTATCCTTCTGATGCATATAACAGACAATATGGTGGGCAAAACCGTAATTATGAGGCCCCACACCCAACCCATAAGGTTAGTGGATGGGATGTTGGGGGTCAACAGAGGGTGGATATGGGTCCAGAGTGGGATCCGAGGGCTGGGTACCCGAGAACCCTGGAGGAACTGGAGAAGGAGTTCAACAGAGAGTCAATGGAAATGACAAGAGCTCGTGACCAAGAGGTAGATGAAGAAATTTACAAGCACCGTGAGGTACTTCTTTCGTTGAGGGTCTTTAGAATATGATTCAATATTCAAAAGTACTCTCTGGTTTTGCCTATAATGGCTACCATGCCTGCACCGGCCTGTGATTTGTGTTTCTTTCTTTCTTTTTTTTTTTTTTTTTTCAACTGCTGTTAATTTTGTTGTTAATTTTGTTAGTTAAGGCTTTTGTAGTACAAACTTCGTGCCAGTAGCTGTCACTGGTAAGTACTGTTGGTCCTGACTCACTTAAGACACTTAGGTGCAGGTGCAAAACTGTGTTACAAACTTGTACTCAGAATTATTTTCTTGTGTAGTATAGATTTACTTTTAGAGTATTTATTCGGGTCTAGCTGGGTTGGGTGTCAATTGCACCTCTAACATCTCTTCTTTGGTCAAAACATAATTCTAATCATATGCAGCATATCAAATGTCACAAATCGCCATCTCATTGAACTATTATGATTTATTTTTTATATCCAGAAAATTAGAGAAATAAGAGAGAATTACACAAGTAATCTTTCTTCATTACGGAATACACACTCAAGGCAATGGGACAATTTTCTACAACAAAGCATTGCTAGACAACCACCGTCTCACTCACAACCTCCACAGGGCTCTTATCCACCCTCAAATGCATACACAGATTTGACAGATCCAAGAAACAACTCTCAGTATATGGGACCTTCCAGTGTACCACCAATGGGAGGTGGTGGCCCGCAGAGCATGTACCCTTATGGTGTGGATGGTACCAACACCTACTCTGCTGCACCAAGACCCCATGATGGGTATGGCAATGCATATGGCCGGTACTAGAGATATGAAGTGGCGGTGAGTTCCTATCAACCCTAATTTAGCTCTTAACATAGGGAAAACTTAGGTATTGTTAGATATTATTGTAACGTAGGACTTGCAAGGAGGTGGTTTAGCGAGAGGTAAGTTCAGGTAAGGTCTCATTGTTTTGTTGAGATTGTATATAACATTATAACTTGATAGAATTTACATGTAAATAATTATTTTTTGTAGCTGAAATAGTTGCACCGAATTTTCAGGGTTGAACTTAGTAGGGAAAGAAAGCTTTGGTTCTACAGTAATTTTAGTTTTCGAGGTAAGTAGTTCTTGAAAGCTTTGAACTGGTAGTAGGTTAGTTTCCTTCTTTACTTTCTATCTCTACCTCAGTGTGGTGACATTGTGAATCGACTTTGGGACGGCTTTCAGTTCGTGTAGTTTTAAAGGTAGATGTGGAAGCTTGGTCTCTTTTGTTTCATTTTTTTTTTTGCTGCTGCATGGACATATGATATATGCATTTCATGTAGACTATGCTATTCAGAATTTAGAGATTGAAAATATTGTAGTGTTATTGCTAATTTGAGATCTTGTTTCTGCATGCAACTGGTCCCCTTGATTGTCTTGAATTGATGAATTCTTTTGGGTTAAAGATTTGAAAAGCTAGGGAAGGTTGCAGACTTGTGCATTACTTTATTCAAATATATGAGCAGATAACTCCTGCTATATAGCATTGGTTTGCTAGTAAACATGTCCCGGCCGAACTCGTACAAATATAAATCATTTCTAATTTTTACTTTGGGAGTCAAAGTAAAGTTATTTCCTCATCAATAATAGCATTTATGGGAACGGATTGGTTGAGATTTATTTGAAAGTGCTTTCATTTAGATAGGTCATGTATCAAATTTGATTTAATTTGAAACAAAAAAATAGTCATCTGTGAAGTGTTTGAAGAATTAAGATTATGATGTTTAAAATTGCAACGATTGGTATGTATCTAGGAATATATTTTTCGAATTTGATAAACTTGAAGTCAGTTATCAAAATAGTAATTTTCTCAATAATCAATGTATCTCCTCTTTATGAAATTTTGAGAAAATTGGAGCAGATGGTTATTTAGGAATGTTATTCCAAAGTTGTGACGAAATACACAACTTCGGAATAGCAATGGTATAATGGAATATTCTCATTTTGAGGTGCAAATATAATATTCCAAAGTTGTTACAAAAATACACACTTGTCCGAAATTTTTTTTTGATATCCCACTTGTGATATTCAAATCTTATGTTCTAGGCAAAGACAAACACGTGCCATTAATAAATTAACGATTGAAAAAAACAGAAAGTAATACAGAAACAAAGCATAGCGTATATGACAGTTATCAGTTAGGTAAGCTGAACGGCGACCAAGCTTATCTTTTCCAAGGGAGCAAGCTTTACAAATATATATATATATATATATATATATATATATATATATATATATATATATGAGGAGAGATTAAGTTACAACATTTTTTGAGTTACAATAAATTACAACAAGCATTATTTACATTTTCAAAGTCTAAATCGTCGATTCAAACCGTTAGATGTGATCTCTACAATAAAATGTACTTGGAGACCAAATTTTATATTTTTTGAATTTTTTTTACTATTTATTAAGATAGATACAAAATTCAATGGTATGAATTTGACTAGTTTTTGTACCCACCTTAATAAATAGTAAAAAAATTTCAAAAAATGTAAAATTTGGTCTCCAAGCACATTTTATTGTAGAGATCACATCTAACGGTTTGAATCGACGATTTGAATTTAAAAAATATAAATAATGCTTGTTGTAACTTGATCCCTTCTCTCTCTATATATATAATACTAATACAGCCAGATACAGTTTGAAATTTAATTTGAAAAACCGGCTCTCTCTCTTTCAAAAGAAACATTATATAACTCCAACTTGCACCTCTTTCTTCTAAACAAACAAATTAGATCAACTCAGATACAAATTAAAATAACAAATATTTGTAATTTTATGTTTTGAACTTCTAGATGTGGTAATTTATTGTCGTTAGTAGATGAAAATGCATGGTACAATGAATAAATAATTCAAAAACTTCTCTGGTTGGTGCGCCAATTTACACTCAAAAATCCAATTTTACTTCATACATGGTAAGATAGCTCAGCTAATTTTGTTATTTTCTTGACCTAGTGGTGCATAGGGAAATTAAAAGGTCAATTTGAATAAAGGAGATTTGGATTGACATTACATGTTGGTTAGATATGCAAAAATATTTTATTAAAATTGACCGTCACTAGTTATTTTTAGAGGCACCTGATCTCAAAGGATTATTAAGTTTCTTAAACCTAATAATCATCTTCTTACTAGTTTTATCTTTCTATTATATTTTTATGACAAACACAGTAGAAGCAAATTTGCCTTTCGTTTAGTACCAAAAAAAAAAAATAAAGAAGAAGAAAAATTCTTTGGAGGCGCCACCAATGAAGCAATATATATATTTTTTCTTGTTATGGGTTTCTCTTAGCATCGACATTCCTAATACTGTTAGTTTTTAACCTGATGTGACAGTTTCTAATTCAGTTTCAGAGATGTGGGAGAGTTTTTTATTAAAAAACTGTTTATAAATTATATGTTAATTAAATGATTAGCTCAAATTATTTCTCATTTTTAGTTTGTTACTCAAGTGGCCTAATAAAAACTCTAAGATTAATTTCAGAAATATGAGAGTTAGAAACTTTAGAGATTATAATTTCTAAAAGGTGATTAACAGTTATTTAGAAACTCATTTGAGTTGATAGAATGTAGATTACTAAACTTTTGGATTCATATTAATATAATATGGTATTCTAATACACAATTAGTTGAATAACTCCTATAAGCTTGAAATTATATCCCTAGCTGAAATCCTTGCTCAAGCAAAGCTTCTGAGAGATTAAAAATTATATTGTATTACTTTACTTAGACCAAAGGATTTTTAGGTTGACAAGCTATCCACGTTGTATATATAATAACACTAACCTTTGTTACCTTGTAACGACGGTTAGTTACGTTCCTGTCCATTTAACAAAACTGGTGATCTCCATTTCTTCTTTTAGTTTATTTCTTATTGGTTTCTAACTTTCTATCAATGAACCAATATAGCTACTTTGATGTAAACTTAATTATACATATAAATGAGCACAATTTATTCATATCTTGTAGAAACCTTTAGTATATCAAATAAATTCTTTAACATAATTCTACTAAGAATTCATCACATAGATGTAAGTTGGAAAGTCTTGTATTAAGGAAGGAACTGATGAATTCAATTAAGTAATTAAAATAAAAAATAAAAAAATATTATGTACATTTGCATTGCATGATTAGCATCATTTTTTTTTGAACAATTTTCTTTGTTTTAGATTATGAGAGGATATCAATTGACAATTATTTATTTTGACAAATCTTGATAATCTTAAAAAATTAAAGCTTAAATTGGAAATCCAACATTATAGGCATGATCTATACTCCACACAAATGATGAGATTTGGCATCTGTTTCATTGTAAATCAAGTGACTTGAAATTTAAATAGTCTTACAGCCCTTGATGCATCATCAAATAATACTTAAATTGCATGAAATTTGAATATTTGACTATCTATATGTCCAATAATATGCCTATTAATTTTAATTTGCAATTTTTAAGTTTCAATTGTATTTGATTTTGTTTAAAATAATTGTCAAGATTGTTGTAATAGAAGTATTTTTAAAGAATCAAGAATCTTTTATTTCCTTGAAATACTATATGTTTTAAAGGAGAATGCTAATATACTCTTTAGCAGTGTTAAATTATCTTATATTCTACAAAACAAGTTATATTAATTGTAAATTTGTTTATATTAAATATCACCAGACACTATAGTGGTTTGAACAGAATTCAATGGCCTTTCCCCACTCTTTTAAAGGGGAAAAAAAACTTGAATTATTCATTTCAAGTACATAACTCAAACTTCAATAAGTTCATTTATTAATGGGGAACATATATTTTTTTTTCAAGGGAAAAAATGTCGCCTATGCAATTATGGTGCTATAAACTAATGGAGAGTCTTTTTGAACAGAAAATGGAGAGAAAATCTAATACCGGTTTCTAAGAAAAGAAGGCACATCTTTGTTCACCAACCAATCCATAAAAGGAGCTTAACCCACAAATTTTTCTATCTTTTTCTTATTTTATCCTTTTCAAAAGCATGTAATTTAATTGAAAATAATAATATATAATTTCGATTAAAAATTATCTCAGGCTGCTTCAGCTTGCACGAAAGACCTATAGTTTATTTGCAAATTTGGGAAAAAGATTACAACCCATATTTCAAAATTTAAATCATGTCTTGTAAAAAATGTCCGATTATTTAATACTAAATATTTTGCTTGTCCGAAACTCGACTGAAGAATCCTTTGTTGATATTTAAAGTTGGAAATTTTGATCTATTTTTTTATTTGAGAAAAAAATATTATTAAATTCTGTAGTTGTTTAAAATTTGAAGTTCTAATTGTTCTTTTAAGTGAAAAAAATTATAATTTGTTATTTAAGTATCTGGTTCCAAGTACACAAAAATGCATGTTCAACGAAGCATATGAAATATTTTCCCCATAATTTTCTTCACGTATGCCCCTCAAAAACTTCAAAATTATGTATTTCTCCCTCAAAATTTTAAATTTACATATTTCACCCTCTAAACATCAAAAACTCACATATTTATTCATTTTATTGTCTTTTATATGAAAACACATTCTAAATTTATAAAATACCTACTTTGCCCTTTCATTAAAAAGCATAAAACACTCATACAACTCCTCTACCATCTAAATTGCTTTAAGATCCGTGCGTGCTAGATCAGTATGTATGTTGAAGTGAACACACACGAATATTGAAGTAACGTGCATAGATTTTAATGCAATGCATGCAGATCAAAATTGCTTTGAGATCCGTGTGCGCTAGATTAGCACGAATCTTGAAACGAACACTAATTTTATTGCGATGCGTGCGAATCAGACAGTAGAGGAACCCTTTAGATTCAAATTTGAATTCAGTGGGGTGTAGAAAAATAAAATAGATATTTTATAAATTTAGAATGAGTTTTCTATTCTCAATAACTTTAGAATAACTTTTAGTTCTACTTGTAAAACTTTGATGACGCTACATGCATGTTATCTTTGTTGACTGAATAGTAAATATTGAATTTCTTGTTAGTGTAGGCAAGAACCATATATCTAAATATATATATATATATATATATAGTCCAGCTTTATATATTAAGAAAGTAATGTAAAGATATCTGAAACCAATTGTTTGTTTAGTTGCATGATATTTGGTTGGTTTACCCATACATCCATGCTTGCCCATTCAGCATACATACCGTTTTGCTTGAAACAAGATGTACATTAAAACCATGCGTTGCACTTGCACATGTAATTTATACCTTTTATGATATATAGAACCAAACATTCAGTTGCACATGTATGAACAGCAATTACACTAATTACTTATTTAGCATGAGAGAGGTGAGAGAAAGAATTAAAAGAGAGTGTAAGCATGGGTTGGAGTGGCCTTTGGTAGTGGCAAAAGGCTTTGTCTGCTCTGTGAGACATTACATGTTCGAAATTTGAATGAAAAATTTCTTGTAAATATTAGATAGTTGAATATATAGCTTGATTTAGGAATGGAATCAGAAATTTGAGATTGAGAAAGCTGAATGAATAAGTATTATGTGATTCATTTTATAAGAGGGGTACTAGTAATGTTTTTTTTTTTAACAAAAATGAAAATTTTGGAGGATAAAAAAATGTAAAATTTCAAGTTATATGTGGTGTTTAGCACCCTTTTTTCTATGTCCCCTACTTGATCCTCAATGTCTTCTAAAAAATAAATAAAAAGAACCAATAAATATACAACTCAAGAACTACACCGTATGAATTTAAACATAAAAATAAAGTATTTTTGATTACGCAATATTTTCTTTTTCACCATATATACTAACCACAAAAGGAACGCTTTTAGTTACAAAGAACAAGTATCAATTTGGCATTATTTGCGCGTGCACCACTAGTTGTAGAAATTTCTCGGCTGAATCTGAACTGTCCATTTGAAATCTGACGGTATAGATCGAGCTTCGTTTTCATTTGTCAGTATTCTCCAATGAATTGCATCAGCAATTGCTTCTTTTTTGTAATACTTTCGTTATAGACAGACTCCAAACCAATGCTCTGTTTTCTGTATCTACCGATTCTTTTTTTGTCGATTGAATACAACTATACTGGAGGACAAGTATTCCCTTCACTTTACGGTTTGAGATTAACTCTCAGCCACTTTGCGATTCGAGCTAGTGCAGGGGCAGTATTATTGAGCTTTGTGATTCGTGCCAAATTAAAAAGAACAGTCCAGATCTAATAATTTTAAAAGATTCTCTATTACGGTACCGGGAAGGATTTGAATTCACAGAACGGAGCGGGAAACGGGGACAAAAATATATTAAAATGATGTTCAATTATCATCTTTTAAACAGCTCCAAATTATTTTTAATCAAGTTTTGAATGAAAAAACTGAATATGTGCCTCAACGCTTAGGGTATTGATATAATATTCTAGCGTACATTGAGTAGTAATCAATTGTGCATTTGTGAACAATCTTTGGTCTAGTGAAAAGTTACAGGTTTGAAATTTGAATGGAAAATTTTCTTTAAGTAATTTGACCTTCAACTTTTATTAGAAAAAATTAAAACCAAGTGTGTATTTTAAGAAGTTTGAAAAATTAAAATATGTCTGAGATATATATGCATTGACACCAGTGCATGAAAATGTTGAGAGTTTTAAGGGGTGATTCTACCAGAGCTCTGGCTATGAAGCTTGGGGGCAAAAGTTTAGGATATGACTTATTTTCATAATTGTTATAATTTTGCATGTATATAAGTATAGTTTTAAAGGTATATTTAGCAAAATATTTTGTGCAATGAAGTATAACTCTCAAATTACTTTCAAATTAAAATATATGTTGGGAGGGGAGGGACAAAGTGTCCCCTTTGTCTATCCAAGGCTCTGTCACTAGACAGATAATGATGCCTTGGAATTTACTTTTTAATAGCATTAAATTTAAATATTTCAACGAAACAAGCACGTTGAATTTAATTTTTATGAAAAACAACTCCACCTGCTACACTATATTTACTGTCTGCATTGTAAACTATTTCCACGGATCCACAGTTGCTTGTTTTTTCATAAAAACAAAATTCAGTGTGCTTATTTCGTTGAAATATTTAAATTTGATTCTATTTAAAAAAATGATGCTTTGGAGGACAAAGTATGTTATATTTTTTAAATTTAAATTTAAAAACATTTATAAAATTATATATATGAGAGTGACTAATATGCATTCGGTAGCACATCGGCCGAAGTGCTTACGGTCCAAATTTAATTTTTCAAAATCCAAACGGTCGATCTGAACCGTTCATCTTGTTCTCTATATTAATATGTGCTTGGAGACCAAATTTTATATTTTTCTGAATTTTTTTTACTATTTATTAAGTATTTTACAAAATTGTTGATCCAACGGTAGCTGCTGATTTTACTGTTTTGTTAAGCTACCGTTGGATCAAGAATTTTGTAAAATACTTAACAAATCGTAAAAAAATTCAGAAAAATATAAAATTTGGTCTCCAAGCACATATTAATATGGAGAACAAGATGAACAGTTTAGATCGACCGTTTGAATTTTGAAAAATCAAATTTGGACCGTAAGCACTTCGGCCGAAGTGCTACTGAATGCATATTAGTCACTCACTCTCTCTCTCTCTCTCTCTCTCTCTATATATATATATATATAGGGTCTGTCTAAATTGCTGCTGGCAGCATTTCAGTAGAGGTGTTGCCGGAGCTATATTTAGCAGTGTGATGTCCAAAAAATAAATCCAAACCCATTAGATGTTTAATCTATATTATAATCTACTTGGAGATCAAATTTTACATTTTTTGGAATTTTTTTACTATATATTAAGCTGGTTTGAAAACTGCTGATTTCAGTAAATTTCTGCTGCATTGAAATCAGTGGTTTTCAAACTAGCTTAATATATAGTAAAAAAATTTCAAAAAATGCAAAATTTGGTCTTCAAGTAGATTATAATATAGATTAAACATCTAACGGTTTGGATTTATTATTTGGACATCACAAAATAAAAAAAACAGTGGCAGCACTGCCGGCAGCAAATTAGCTATATATATATATATATATACTAGCATCATACCCGTGCGTTGCAACGGAGACATATTATAAGAAACAAATATATTAATGAAAATAATAATTATCTAAAAATTAAAACACATGTTAATAGAAAATTTATATGATTATGTATTTTTACTTAACTTTAATCGTGATCTTTGATAACAATTTGATGATGTGATAATTCTTTATTTTTAAGTACCAATGATATCAAATAATAGCTCGATTCAAATCTAATATCAAATATCATACAACAATTCAATATCAACATATAATATGATATCAAAAAACATAAATAAAAAGTGTTATCGTGTGTATGTATAGGATACACACACACACATATTATAAGAAAAATATATATTCACACACACATTTCAATTTATATTTTTCTTTGTTTTCAATTTAGAACACACACACACACACAGACATACTCACATTGATATATTATATATTGAAAATATATTCTAAATTGTCTACACCAATATGTATAGAAACAAAAAAAAAGAGAAGTAAGGAAATAAAAAAAAAATGATTTCAATTGTAATCTGTATAAAAACGAAGAAATAAGGAAACAATAAATAAGAAAATGGAATGTGGAGTCTTCTCAATTGAAGAGGAGAAATATGAATATAAAGGAATAATGAAACAGATAAATATATTGCTAAATTTCAGAATTTATTCAATTTTAATTACAACGTATCGTGTGGCAGCACATGTGGTGGATATGTTTTTAACTAAATTTAGATTTCTATACATAAAAGAGATGCATTTAATCAAAAGAAGACAAATTATGTAATTGGAGAGCTGAGATCAAATCCAAAGTTTTATCTCTCAATCGTAGCCGTTGGCGGATCGGACACCCAACGTGCTTAATAATAGAATAGATATATATATATATAGTAAGGCTTGGGTGCTATGGATAGCATAGAGGGCTACGGTGCTACGGCTTAATATTCGAGTTTTCAAAATCCTAACGGTCGATCCGAACCGTTCATCTTGTTCTCCATATTAATATGTGTTTGGAGACCAAATTTTATATATTTTAGAAATATTTTACTATTTTTTTAGCTAGGTAGAAAATCAAATATCTGAATGGTGCAGAATTTTTTAGATCAAGTGATTTTCTACCTAGCTAAAAAAATAGTAAAAAATTTCTAAAAAATGTAAAATTTGGTCTCCAAACACATATTAATATGGAGAAGAAGATGAACGGTTTGGATCAACCATTAGGATTTTAAAAACTCGAATATTAAGTCGTAGCACTGTAGCCCTCTATGCTATCCATAGTACCCAAGCCTTACTATATATATATATATATATATATATATATTGAGTACAGCTAACGTGTTTCCTCTAGTATATCGACAATATGCTTCTGACCTTCAAAATCTATCGAATCGGCTTCAAATGACAAATCTAAACCGTTCAAACCAATGTCATTAACAAGAGCTTCGTTTCCATATAAAAAAATTATGTTTCAAATTTATTTACTATCAAGTCAAGCGGTCAAAATATGAAGGATTTTGTGCGTATTTTAATGCACTATTTTGCTCATTTTTTGACCACTTGACTTGATAGTAAATAAATTTGAAACTTAAATTTTTTTAATATGGAAACAAAGCTCTCGTTAAGAAGATTGGTTTGAACGGTTCAGATTTTTCATTTGAATCCGATTCGATACATTTTAGAGGCCGGAAGCATATTGTTGATATACTAGTGGAAGCGCGTTAGCCGTACTCTATATATATAGAGAGAGAGATTGACTAATATGCTTTCGGTAGCACTTCGGCCCATATGCTACCGAAAGCATATTAGTTAATCTCTCTCTCTATATATTTAAATTTAAAGGTTAAATTTTAAAATTAACATTTTAAATTTAAGAAACAGACTTCAACCAATGCTCTGTTTTCTGTATCTACCATTTTTTTAGCCAACTGAATACAATGACTGCTACATAAAGGGAGTCCTATCATCTGAGGTAACTCAAATTTTAAACTGAGATCCGGACCGTTCGATTGTAATCCGGATCAATTCCGTTTGAGATAGAATGCAAAAAGGTCCCTTTAATAACCGTGCCAAAATAGATCTAACAGTATGGATTTAAACTCAGAATTTAAGTTATTTTAGGTGATATAAATTCACATAAAAGTGATACTGTGATACTCCAGAAGCCAAGGCGGAGCATGAAACAGGGCACAAAATAATAAGAGCCTCTGTTTACTTTTAATCTAGTTAAAAAAAACTGAATAAGTCAGTGTACTCCGACGCAATGACAAATATACTTTAATATAATATTTAAGTGTGCTTTGAGAAATTAATAATCCAGTCAATGTGTATTTTAAGGGATTTTAAAAACGTGTTTAAAAAATTATGATGTCTTTAACTCAAACAAGAAACCATGCATTTAATATCATAGGTAAAATGTGCTTTTCAGAGGGTACGAAAAGTTTGTGAGAGTTTAAGAGTGATTATAGAGGGAATATGACTTAGAGGTTGGCTATTCTATTTTCGTAAACATATGTGGACATATGCATATAACTTGTTTTTGTGTTTCCAATGTTCAAATGATTGATCTGAAGTGCTTATCATGTTCTCCATGTTAATATGTGCTTGGAGACTAAATTTTATATTTTTTGAAACTTTTTTACTATTTTTTTTAGAATTTTTCAAAAACAGTCATAAAAAATATTAAAAAAATAATAAAAATATGAAAAACTCTGTTTTGACAAATTCTGAAAAAATAGTAAAATAATTCTAAAAAATATAAAATTTGGTCTCCAAGCACATATTAATATGGAGAACATGTTGAGTACTCAAGATCAACTATCTGAACATTGAAAATGCAAAAACGAGTTATAAGCATATGCTCTCATATGCTTATAGAAGTAGAATAACCAACATGTTATGTTTATATGTGGGGCTAGAGTTGTGATTTTAATTTTTATTGTTTATCTTTTTTTCTGTAAATATTTTTTTTTGTTAATATATTTATTATCGGCTATCCCCGCTAACTATGAAAAAAATATGTTTACATGTAAAAGTTTTAAACTTTCAAATTAATTTGATATAAAATTAGACAGTCAAAATTAAAATGTTTATAAATTAATTTTAATGCATTTATTTTTTGAAACTTTGTGATCACTTGAATCTATACAAAATTAATTCTAAAATATAAATATTTTGCATGTAAACGCACCACTCGAAAGAGATATAAATTTTAATAGTTCAGATACGTAGTTTGAAACCAATACGACAAATTCTAAAGTTAAATTCACAAAAAAAAAAAATTAATGAACACTCTGTTACTCTACAAAATATTTTGTGCAAACAAGGGTAACTCCACAATTACTTCAAAAATCTAAACACATATTTATTTTATTTGGAGAAGATGTTATCTGCCTACACGTGGATCTGTCACTAGACAATACGATGTTGCGTTGTAGGGTACACGTAATTTTACTTTTTTAATGCATTCATTTTAGATCTAAAATTATATTATTTAAAATAAAATAAAAAAATTATATATGTATTCTCCATTTCAAATAGAGTGTATTAAGTTTAACTTAATTATTCATCAAAACTTGTTGAAACTCAACCATGAGAAAATTTAAATTTTGTTTGATAATTTTTTTTAATTATTCATTTAAAAAAAACTTTTTAATTAGTTCATCGGCTGCATAATTTTAATTAATAAGGATGCTTGATATTTAATAACATATGGATCAAGTAATTGAAAAATGAGTTGAAGAATAAATGAAATATGAATAGGAAGGTGAGAGAAGGATTTTTTTTTTTTTTGAATTTTTTTGTTTATTTACGGTGACAAAATCAGGCGTTCTACGATGTCAAATTCTCCTTTGTATTTTATCTCTTTTCAAAGTTTATATTTATATTTTCTGTAATAGAAAATTCCCACCAATTGATTATAGCAAACAGATTAGATAATTTAATGATGCTCATCTGTTTTAATCCATTGAACTCTATAATATTTTATCTCATAATTTACATGATTTTTGTTTTATCATAAGTCATCATGACTAATTAAATTATATTTATATTATAGTAATAAATGAATTATTTGGGTTCGGTTTGGTGAGGTCAAAAATTCGTGATTCAGAAATAATTCAAGTATAATTCAGAAATGATTTAGAATTATCTGAACCAGAGGTCTCAGTTCTACAAGAGAGCAAGGAAAAAAAAAACGTTCTAAGAAAAATTCGCGAATAATTCGTAAAATTCGGGAAAAAATTCACAAATTATTCAGACTTAATTCGGTCAACCGAATAATTCAGCTTTCGATTTGACATCACTAGAAAACAAATTATTCGGATTTAATTCGCAAATCTTGTGACTATGGATCCATCGTAGGCCGCAACAGTATAGGGTTGACCACTGGGGATATTGCCACAAAAGATCTCTCGTTATTTAATACTGGCCATGCCAACTAGGACATATTCCTAGATACAAATAGGGACTGCATATTGGGTATGGAAGCTATAAAAACATGTATAAATACAATGTATGAAAGTTTGTACATATATTGGAAGAATGGGAGAAAGAAAGCTTGTATAAAATCTTTTTCTTTCATTCCTTCATTTATTATTGTATTAATTGACAATACAATATTGATTGAATTTTGATGTCAAGAAAAGATATTTTATATGTAGCAGACACAATTAACAATTTATTAATTTCTATGAAATAAACAACGAATAAATCGAGTTATAAGAATATCACCTCGTAAATATTTAAACTTTTTTTTTGCTTTCTGCAAAACACGGTGATATTAAATAAAATTATGATCTTTAAAATAACAGGAGATTACACAGTTAATTTCACTTTAAATAAGCGACTAGCGGTAAGACAAACCGTTCTTTTGAAAAGACTGCAAATCATTTGTTTTCAAGAAACAAAAATGGCTTCGATAAATGATCAAATTATTAAGAAAACTTGTGGGAGAAGGCTCGATCATTTCACTTGTCTACCAGCACAAGGTACAAGAGGGGGTATCTTACTTGCGTGGTCAGCAACAAATTTTACACAAATACAAGAGCACAGGGGTAGATTTTGCCTCACGGTACAGCTAAAAAATATTCTAGACAACTCTTTGTTTTGGCTCATAGGCACTTATGGACCTTCTACTCCAAATAGCAAAAATGAGTACTATCAAGAACTCACATCCACAAAGCCGACTGATGGATTACCTTGGCTGATTTGCAGTGACTTTAATGTCACTATAAAACCCGAAGACAGGACCAACAACCAAAACACTTGGAGAGAATCACTACATTTTGGATCATTAATCTCAAACTTGGGACTACTAAACATTGCAATGGAAGGCAGACAGTTTACTTGGTCAAATGAACAACATAACCCGCACATGGCCCTCCTTGATAGATTTCTCATCTCTGGAGAATGGAACACTGTCTTTCCCAATTCGGTTCAGCGAGCGCTTCCTAACACATCTTCGGACCATTGTCCAATACTCTTCACTGCTAGAACATCACACAAGGTATCAAAACTATTTCGGTTTGAGAATTTTTGGCTAGGCTTCACCGACTTTAAAGAAATGATAAAAGAAGAGTGGTCAGCTTTGCCAATTGCAAGCACACCAATTCAACTACATGAAAAACTTTGTAAGTTGAGCAAATTTGGAAGCAACGGGCCAAAATTAAATGGGAATTACAAGGTGATAAAAACACAAAGTATTTCCATGCAATTGCAACCAACAAAAAAAGAAGAAATACAATAGCATAGATCGATTTTCAAGGCATACAACACTCAGACCATAGAACAAAAGCTCAAGTTTTTTTCCAATTCTACAAAGACTTAATAGGTACTGAGTCTAAGCAAACACCTCATATTTTTTGGGACAACTTGTACCCAACAAGGCAAAATCTAGAGGAACTGGGAACACTGATTCTAGAAAAAGAAATACGGGATGCAATCAACAATTGGCCCAACAATAAGAGCCCGAGCCCGGATGGTTTCACGGGAGAATTTTACAAGAACTTTCTACCTCAGATCTTACCTGACCTTCTAAAGATTTTCACAACAATCACAGTCGAGCACACTTCTCTAGCACCACTAGACAGATCTTATATTGTCCTCCTACCTAAGCAAGAAACACCAACTACGCTATCTGACTTCCGACCGATTAGTCTTTTACATGGTGTACACAAGATTTTCACAAAATTTTTGGCAAATCGACTTCAATTGCGGCTACAGGATCTGATTGAAGAAACTCAAACTGGTTTTCTCAAAAATCGAACCATCATAGAAAGCTACATGTATGCACACCACATACTACACCACGCGAAGAAAGTCAAAACACTGATCGCGCTTGTTCGCACAGAATATATGCTACAAAGTTTCAGTATAGCAAGCTATACCTTTTAAACCTTTGTTACACTCTGTCAAATCAGATAGCAAGTGAACTATCCTATCGATGAGTATGTTAAGGTATCGATCTAAGGGAACGGAAGAAAAAGACCGGACTTATCCTAAAATTACTTGAGATTCTAGAAGTGAGAGAGATTGATTTGGTTTGATTCTAACAATTCTACTGAATTATGACAAGTCTAAAAGACAATAAAAAGAATTAAAGTTGTTTTCAATTAATAAAAAGGCGTTTCCAGGGTTCAGATTTTATTTCTGTTCAGTCCCGAGGCATACGGCCCGTAGGGTTTCCCGTACGGTCCGTATGGAACTCCGAGTTAATGCAGCAGCTATTGTTTTCTGTGTTGGTGCTAATGTTTAGGATTTCTATCGACCAGATCTAGATACCTAACCTCAACTTTCGCATTTTGGCTTAGCACCCGATTACCGGACTCAAATACTTCCCTCTTAGATGCGTTAAACCTCAACTTTCGCATTTTGGCCTAATTTATCTAAGTTACTTGTTGGTTTACTAAAAGTATCCAAGGACTTTCGCCTCAAGGAAAGTTTCGCTTTTCGGGTACTTCTTGGTTTTACCTTACTTCATATACTTTATTCAGTTGGATTAAATGTCATAGACTTGGCTCCTAACACATAGATGTGCGCATTCATCTAGAGGGATGACTAATCAATTCAAGCAAGCGCAAATAAAGCAATCGAAATACTACTCAACAAAGTAAAAACAAAGCATTCAACACAAAATCCAAATAGCATGCAACAAAACCAAACTAGAAACTACATCTTAGCCCTAGAAACAAAGTAAATTAGCTACTCATGTTCATGAAATAACACAAATAACAGAAAATAAAAGAGTTCATGACAAAACAGTGGAAAAATCTGAAGATCCGTTGCAAACTCGCGTTTTTCACTTCTCTTCCTCTCTTCCTCTTGTCTTTCGCTCCAAGAAAGGTTGTCCAAGTCCCAGTGGTGAATCCCCCCTTTTTTTGGTGGGGAATATCTCCTTTAATGCCCCAGATCGCGCCTCCAGAGGTTTCCTTTTCGGCCTCCTTAAATTATGCTCATTTCAGATTCCAGCTGGATTTTCCGAATTAGCGCCCTACGGGCCGTATGCCTGTGCTTTGTCTTGGAGAATTTCTGCCTCTGTTGTGGAATCTTCTGTGTGGTTGGGCAGATCTTGTACGGCCCGCACAGAATGTCGTACGGGCCGTATGAAAAGTTGTCAGATTCAGTTTTTCGCCATTTTTCCTGCAAAATACCAGACAAAGCATAGCAGTACCACATTTCATAGTAAAAGTCCACATTTATAGGCCTTAAAGCACAGGTTTCAATGTAAATCAGGGCTGTAAATTAGATATAATATGGAGATATCAGCGCTCTTCAAGGCAGACATACGAAAGGCCTTCGACACAGTGAGTTGGGACTTTATCTTACAAATTTTGGAAAAAATTGGGTTTCCAACACAGTGGCATTCATGGATAAAGAACACAGCCCTAATTGGTACCTCTCAAATAATGATCAACGGCTTGTTGGAAAAAAAAATTATCTTGAAAAGAGGAGTCCGTCAAGGGGACCCGCTCTCACCTCTGCTCTTCATAATAGCTATGGATTTCCTAGCTCATTATTTTGAGAAATTAACCGCTTCAGGTGCAATCCGACTACCATTTGAGAATATGAAATCGTGTCTACTCTATGCAGACGATGCACTATTCTTCATAAAACCTGAAACCCAACAAATACAAGCACTTACTATAGCCTTAACAGTCTTTCAACGGGTTTCTGGATTAAAGATTAACACTCACAAATCGGAATTGATCCTGCCACAAGAAAACCAGATGGAGGGATTAGCTCTAGCTAATATTATAGGATGTAAAATGGGTTCTCTGCCTTTCACGTACTTGGGCCTCCCTCTATCAAACAAGGCACTCCACAAGTCCACATACCTCCCACTCATACACAGACTCAACAACAAACTCGCGGGCTGGGTAGCCATTCATCTCTCCATTGCTGGAAGGTTAGTTCTATTGAATGCGATTTTATCGTCCTTACCGACATACTATATGACGGTTATGAGACTACCACAATGGGTAATGAAAGCAATCGACAAAATCAGAAGACACTTTCTTTGGCATGGGGTGTCGGAACAATCCAAAAAAATTCATCTCGCCAACTGGGAACTGGTCACTACAGTGAAATCTCTTGGAGGCCTTGGGGTCCTTGATCTTAGTACCTTCAACTCGTCTCTCTTGATGAAATGGCAATGGAACTGGCAAAAACCGACAAGGACCTTATGGAAGCCTATCATGCAGGACACAGTAACAGTTATAAATTTCATACCACAAGCACCTCTTTCCACAAAAACCCTTGCACATGTGTGTGATTTTTATAACATGTCAACAACTCACAAGTTGGGTAACGAATCAGATATTTCATTCTGGACTCAAGATTGGGGATTGGGCTTCCTACATAACAAATTTCCCAATCTATTCTCTCATGCCATGGACAAAGAGGCAACAGTAGAGTCAACACTCACCACTATTTCACTTGCCACAATATTTAGACCTGTTCTGACACTAGAGGCAACACAAGAATTGATAATTCTTCAACAGGGGTTAGCTGGGATAAGACTGGTGCCGGGCCAGCGAGACGAGGTACAATGGAGATGGTCCAAGACGGGCATGTACACGGTCAAATCTGCTTACATGGCAATGAAAAATACACCGAGAATTGATTCAGAAGTGCACAAGATCTGGAATATCAGGGCACCGCCAAGAATAATTGTATTTGGATGGTTAATGTGTAAGAATAGAATACTAACGATTGACAACCTAACACGACGGGGATGGCAGATTGTAAACCGTTGTATCCTATGTAAAAGGAATGCAGAATCAGTTAGACATTTATTCTGTGAATGCCCTTTCTCTCGAGCATTATACAGCACATCAATTCAAGATTGGGGAACCATACAAAGAACATCACCACTCAAGATCCTTTTGAATGGCACGATTAGAGAAGATACAAGATCGATGCTGCTCATTACACAGTTTATACTTTGGCGGGAACGTTGTTCTAGAACTTTTAGAGACATCTCCAAAGATCTAGAGCAATTGTTGGAAGAAATCCAAACACAGAAGAATTACATGCTGAGAGATTAGAAGCCATGGAGCACATCACACATCTTTTATTTTCGTTCAACTTATTTCTGCTTTTTCTTTTTAATTAGCTTACTGTTTACTTTACTTTCTTTACTTGTCTCTTTCTCCTGTATTTTTTTCCTTAGCTCAATTGTCTTGAGCAAATTGTATTTCTTAAGCATTACAAAACCCTTGTAACAAACACTGTCAATCAAATATGGGGCTTGACCCCTATTTTTTCCTCAAAAATTTCACTTTAAGAGATAGTGAACCAAATATGTTAATGACCGTTGTATATTTTTGAAGAATATTTTTTAGGTTACAAATTGCATCGAAAATGATAAGAAATATAAAAATGAGAGAGACAAACAGAGAGAGGATAGATCGAGGTAGCACCTTGGCAGCCACTGTCAAGATTTTTTTTTAAAAAGAAAGAGAATAGAGGTAGAATATATCTTATATTTTTTTTGTTCTCTTATTATATGTTATTTTCATAGGCTGTTTAAGATTTTGAATTAACAAGTCTTAAACAATTCCAACATGTGTGCGCAAGAGGCGTGGGATTCATGTATTGCGAATGGGAATTAATTGGTCTCTTTTATTAATATTTTTGTTCTTATGTATAATTTTTTATATAATTTAGAGTAAAATATTATCTGTAGTGTAAAATTGATTTTCATTTTCAACATGAAAATTTTATATAATCGACTAGTATTCATGTTTGAACACCCCCATAGCTTGAAGGATCTGTATCACCTTAAGAATCTAAGAGTACGATTAGAAAAGAACGGTTTGGATTTAATTCCAACCGGACCAAAAAAAGTTCATACCTATTGTAAATATCAGTATTGTAAAAAACGTCCGTTTAGGCCGATTAATTGGCTGATTAGTCGTTGATAGTGACCAAACTGTCATGGATTTTTCCGACTAATCGACTGATTATTTCCGATTATGACCGATTATTTCCGATTAATTAATTAATTAATTATCCGTGTAGCTCTCTCAAGGCTTTCTATACTGTTATTTAAACAATAAGCCGTGTTCATTTTCTAATAAATGTCCGTGTAGCTCTCTCATGACTTTTTACATTGATTATTTAATAAATATCCGTGTAGAGATACCACAGATATTTCAAAACACCTAAAAAATTATAATTTCTACACAGTTTTTATATAAAATTGTCAAATCCGTGTACAATGTATAGTGTACAATGACTATTTTTATAGTAATGATCATGTTTGTCCAACAACCGCATACCGTTATTTACAACACTGATAAATATAGAGAGCACGTTTCGAGATTCTCGTGCCAGAATTAAAGAACAATATGGATTTCCTAATTGCACCCTCAGGTAATATGAGAAGATTCGGATTCTAGTTTGAAAATCCAACTCTCGTCTTGTCTTGTGTGTACTTGTAGTTTAATTATCCGTCCCGATAATATATATCTTGGAATGTAGTAGTAACAAAATTGTCCTTTTATGTATGAAAGTAATAATTTATTTTCTCTATCTCAGCAGATTAATTCTTTCAGTGTGAGACTATATATAGAATCCATTATAGACCTCTACATTGTATTTATTAGCTAGTTGAGTTGACTTGTTTTTGTGAAGCCTGAAGACAAGCCTAGCTAGACTAATTCCTAGACTAATTAAGAGCTCGACTCATTTGACCGGCCGTTAGATGTCTGAGTCTATCTCACCGTGTCCAATTAATTTGTAGACACTTTCACCTATCCCATTTCTTAAATGATATAAATGATATATCTAAATAGGAATTACTCGGGGAGATCAGAACTTTATTCGATTTGTATCAAAGATTTCATCAGATAATTTTAAAATTCACACACCAGATTGAATTGTTCGTCGAACCACCTCTAACTTCATCGAAATGTCTTGTCCGAACCGAAATTTTTAAATGTATTATTTAAAAAAAATCAAAATTCTTTTTTTTTTTTTTCAAAAAAAATTGATTTCTATCATAATCACACCTAGCAAATGCGGACTCATTTACTAGAGGCTGAAATTTTTAAATGTACTATTTGTTAAAAAAAATTCAAAACTCTCTTTTCTAAAAAAATAAATTCCTACTATGCTAGCAAATGCAGACTCATTTACCGGAGGCCGCATTTAGCGGATGAGGCCTCAGAATAAGTTCCGCACCTAGCAAATGAGGCTCCAGAATAGGGTCGGCATCTAGCAGATGAAACCCCATAATAGAGTCCGCATCTAGCGAGCGAGTTATGAGCGAGTTACGAATTTGAACAATTTGGTACAACCCTAGACGGGAAGCACATTAAAACAACCAAAGAACATATCACTTCTCTAAGGCTGTCCCACAAAATCGGAGTAAAAGCTCATTAACGGAAAGGAAAGGAAGGGCTCCGTGGGTGAGTCTCCCCTCGAAACAGTGAATTTACACCCCAATTCAGAAGTAAACATTTTCGTCAAAAATAAACACAGCAATAACCTTCGCTCCCCTCTGTGCAGTAGTTATCCACCTTCGTTTCCTCTCCGTATCTTATCTTCTGGAGCAGGTGAAATCGCCAGTCAAATTCGAACTGAGGTGAGACTATCCTCCGCACAGTGTTCTTCTCTTCCTTCTCTCCGTATATCTCCAACTAAGCACACCCTAAATTATTTAAGCTATAAATTAAAGTCATAAGGCTCTTTAAAAAAAAAAAAAATTAATAGTTCTAGTCTTGTGGCCAAGGCCCCACACCATAAGATCTCTGTGCCGTTACTTAATTGTACAATTAATCCACACGGTACTTCAACAAATCTTATTATTTACGAACATGCCCTCACATGCGGGACAAGCCAACTCTTGCCCCCACTCCTTCATCCTTAACGCGTTTTATTTAATATTTATTTTTTCATTTCTCGCCAACAAGTAACATATTCAAACATTAATGGGAAAATTTTGTCCCATATTTCGAACTGAAAAAAAAAGGTATCAACATTTAAGTTGGTAACATTGACATTGCAGGGTCAATCTTGTAATTTTCAAATTTCTTAAGCTCATTTTCATTTTGAAACCTTGGCTTCAAGGATATACTTCTAAAAAGAAAGAGATGAAAAAATGGATGGAAAAAAAAAAACATTGCAAAAGAGAAAAAGGCTAAATATTTTAACAGAGGAGCTATGACTTCATGCAGCACACAAACTATATGCAGAGCTATTTGGACTCTATAGTCCGTGCGCTGCATTAAGCCAAAACTACTCTGTTAAATTATTTACCCGAAAGAAAAAAAAAATGAGCCTCCAATAAAAAGAAATGGAATGAAAATCGGTTAGAAATTGCACGCGCTTTCCGAACCATATCTGATGGAAGGTGAAAAAAAAAAACAGAACGAATAAAAAAATGGAGCTGGAATTGATATCTACCAGAACTAGGGATTTTTGCAGATGCGTAATTTTATATCCATCTCCAGAATCCTTATCCTCTAATTATCTCCTGTAGTTTTTTTTGTCGTTACTTGTCGATTCTATGGGCATAAGATGAAACCTTATAAACGACAATATTTACATACATATTTTATATAGTTTTATGTTCACATGTCTTACAAGTTATTTCTATATTGTATACAACTTTCATACAAAGTTAGATAACTATTCTTTATGTCGGCTATATATAAATTAAAAAAAAATAGATATATTGTTTCTTTCTCAAAATGACAATTTCGTTAATGGACTCCACCAACTGAAAACAAAATTGCAAACACTTTCTGCAATTATATATTTATCTTATATATATGAATTTTGATAATTTATTTGTATACTTCTGTCAAAGGAATGTTAAAATATATTTAATTAATTGTTAATCATAAGATAGTAGTAATAAAGGAGAAATATTAATTTTTCAACAAAGAAAAATATCCAATAACAAGATAATTATTCTATTACTTATTTAGTTCTTCGATTAGCAGTTTGCATATATGATTGATACTGATTCGAATATACTATTACTTTTTTTATTATTATTTATGGAACTCCATGTTCTTTGAATGTGAGGGAAATCTTAAAGTCTATGTAAATTGATTTGCATTGATGTATGACTGTTTCTAGTAACAATGAATGGGGTCAATATCTTTCTCTATTCTTTCTAATTATATATATACACACACGTAAGTGCAAGGGCGGATCTCAAGCCATTCAAAAGGTGGCTAAGTCACCCGTATAATTTTAAAATTTTAGTTATATATGCTAAAATTTAATTGAATTTTATTTTTTTGAAACATTTTATATTGTTCAGCCTTCCTCATAAATTAACACGTATACTTGTGGTTTAGTGGTAAGAACTTATGTTGTTATTGTAGAGAGTTTGAGTTCAATTTCCACTGATCATAATTTGTGCATTTTTACTTTTAGTCTCCCTATCGAGTTCCGCCCCTGCGTAAGTGTACCATGCCTATGTAATTTTTTTTTTCTAAAAACAAATCATATTCCATCATTATAAAAATTGAGAATAGTTCCATTATAAAAATCATATTCCTATGTAATTTATCTTGACCCTGCCTTAATTTATCTTGATGGGAACAAAATATCTGCTGTGTACATGTTGGGGATAGAAAACTGGGAAATAGTTGTTAGGCATTACTAGCAGTGCACACATCAAGGGTCCCGGGTGCTATTTGCAACCCATATACAACCCATATTATTGCAGCTAGTTGGGAAATTCTAACCCTAATAGCAGAATAATAAATGTAAATTTGACATCCATACAAGAGACCATATATCATGATAATGATGCCTACTTGTAACAATGTGCATGCCCATAAATTTGAACTATTCAATATATACTTGAACATGCATTTATAAAAAGACTTGCTTCTTCAAAGTTCTTTCAGAAAGTAAAACAAAATTCTCACTGTAAGTATTCATCAGGCATTAAATTAACATGCATGCATGCATGGTTTTGAACGGACACTTCGCAGAAAAATAAGGAAAACCATTAAACCAATCTAGAAACCAAATGAAATTAATTAATTATCTATTCGTTTCAATAAACAAGTCATCATGAAAAACATGGGTTTTGTTAGGTCGTCTGCACAGTACACAAAGTCCTAATAAGAAAACAACATATGTGATCAATATCTTATTCCCAGATACAAAATGGGAATTCAAATCAAGATCCAGCGGCCAAAATTCCTAGGTAGCTCAGCGACCTGACTGAGACTCTCTATAATGCCAAACTTAGCACATAAGGAAATTAAATGCTTTGGCACTTCACCTTTGACCGTTTGAAAAGAAAGAAAATTTGGACAAGTCAAACCGGTTGCCTTAGTCTACCTTCCAACTCCTCTTATGCACTTCTATAAATTGCCTTCTCCTCTTTCATTCTTCAAAAAACTAACTTGAATTCAAATTAGATTCCTACTACATCAATTCATGGCATCAAAAGGTTTCTTCTCTAAGTCCGTCCTTGTCTTCCATCGCTTCCTACACCGGATGTTAGCAAACTATAAACGAGTTCTTTGTGCAAAATTACGTAAATGTCGACCACAACCGCAGTCGCTGCCTTCTCTTGATGGCATCTCCGAAAAAACTTTAGTTATAGACATAGAAGAGTGGCTCCTGAAATCCAACACAACCTTCCATTACTTCATGCTTGTGGCTTTAGAAGGAGGTGGTTTTTTTAGGGGACTGGTCTTACTATGTATATATCCATTTCTTCATTTTTTGAATGAAGAGTTAATGATAAGAGTTATGGTGATGGTTTGTTTCTGTGGTATGAAGGTGGATGGCTTTAGGTTAGGCAGAGCTATTTTGCCTAAGTATTTTCTAGAGAATGTTGCTCTTGAAGGATTTGAGGTTTTGAGAAAGGGTTTAAAGGAGGCTAAAGGGGTGGTATGTGTTAGCAGGAGAATGCCACGTGTCATGGTGGATGGCTTCCTGAGAGACTACATGGGGGTCAAAGAAATGGTGGGAATAGAGCTAGGTATCAGATATGGATTCTTTACTGGGGTTTCCATGGATTGGGATGAGCAAAAGTTGGTAAACAAATTAGAGACTATTGGTGGTGATGTAATGGCATTTGGATCAAGCTTTGTCATGGAAAGCCAACAACAAAATCATCCATTCTTGGTTAGTAATTTATTTAAAACATGCATGTCATATTTGATCAATCTTTTTGCACCTACAGATGTTAATAGTTATACCATATATGATCTATTGATTATTAACAAAGATTAACTAAACTTGGAATTTTCAATTTCTACTTTGTTCCAGGATTGTTACACAGCAACCGAAACAGAAAAAAAATGCTGGAAACCGCTGCCGACAGACATGTACCCGAAACCGCTTATCTTTCATGACGGTCGACTTGCTTTCACACCGACACCAATGGCTACACTTGCCATGTTTCTCTACCTCCCTCTTGGCTTGTTTCTCTCTGTTCTCCGCTCCATCATGTTTGGTCTCCTACCATACAGCCTTTCCATACCACTCGGCTCCTTGACCGGCTCGAGATCCCGCCTTGCGGCCCCACTTAGACGGTACAACACCAGTACAAACCCAGCCGGTGGCCAGTTGTTCGTTTGCAACCACCGGACCCTACTTGATCCGATCGCCATATCTATAGGGTTACACCGCCATGTGACAGCAGTGACATACAGCCTGAGCCGTTTATCAGAGATAATTTCTCCCATACAGACGGCTAGGCTAACAAGGGATAAGGAAGAAGACAGGAGAAGGATGAGTACTTTATTGGCTCGAGGCGATTTGGTGGTCTGTCCTGAGGGGACCACCTGTCGGGAGCCGTTTCTTTTGAGGTTCAGTCCATTGTTTGCTGAGTTAACTGATGGGGTTGTGCCGGTTGCATTGAGCACACATGTTAGCATGTTTTATGGTACATCGACGTCTATATTCAAGTTCATGGATCCATTCTATTACTTGATGAATCCTACGCCGGAGTACCGGGTCGAGTTCTTGGAGAAAATACCGACCGATGGGAAGAGCATTGACGTGGCAAACAGGGTCCAGAGAGAGATCGGCAAGGCCTTAGGGTTTGAGTTGACTCCATTAACCAGAAAGGATAAGTATATGATGCTGGCTGGAAATGAAGGAATTGTTAAGGGTTAAATCCTAAGGTGTTCTTCACAAGAGTATTTGACAAGGATCTGACAAATATTGAACATACCCCTTGATTTGTCACCTTAGCCTTTGCTCATACGGTTAGATAGCAAAATTTGGTTGCATTCAAGGGGAATAAATAATTTACACAGAGTTTTCCTTCTGTTGTTTTATTTATTTATTTTTATTTTTTTAAAATGGATTCGTTATACATTTATATAGTGTACATGTACAAAGTTGAGAGGGGCTTGTATAGAATACTGTTTCTTTTGTTCTTTTACTGATGTAGTTTAAGCTCAATTTATTATTATTATTTTTTTTTTGATGAAAATGGTGGCGCATGCATAATTGCTCACAGTCGATTGTTATTATTTTTTTTTTCAAATAAATATACATTTTTATTAATGTTTGTTCATTAATTAGGGAATAAAAATATATTACGAAGGAGCAGTTCCTAAATGTTTCTACCAGGGTATCAGATATTATAGTTCATTCATGTACAGGCTTGTGAATATAATGGTACAAAATATGCTATAGTTCATTCACGTACTTGTGTATGATTATAATAATTAATAAAAGTTTCTAACTGGAAACTACAGAATGATCTGTTTTTATCAAGATTCTAAATAGCGTTTATAGCGGCGTAACGGGAAGACAAAAAAAAAAAAAATTTAGCAAATAGCGCAGCTATCACAAATAGCGTTTTTTTATTTCAAAAATTATATTTTATATTTTTACTAATAGTAAACATGTCTCATCAAAAAAAAACACTAAATTGATTAAGAAGTTCTAATATTTATATTGAACCAACACAAAGTTCAAATCATCATTCAAAATATCTCTAATTCAAAAACTACATATATATTTTATATTCAAAATATACCACTACCATATATTAATGCATGATACAAAATTTAATTGATATAGCGGTATAGCCCGCACATATTCCATTGTATTGATATAGCTTGATAAAGTTAAAAAAAAAAAAAAAAAACCATATGGACATTAAGGCCCATTAAAATTGCAAAATCATAAACCCATATAGCATAGCGGACCGCTATTGTCGCTACACGCTATAGCGGTTGTAGCTCAATTAACGCAGTTTTATCTCGTAACTTAACTTTTTAGGTTCAAAACTGCTATAGCTGCGCTATAGCTAGCTATTTATAACACTGGTTTTCATTGGAAGGTGTGGCACAGACTATGGCACATTTAGTTATGGGCTGCGGACCAATCCCAGATAATTCAAGCAAAACATAAGTTTATTGGCCCAATATAAAAGAAGCCCGTCTCTGAAAACTGGGCTAAGCAATGTGTTATAGCGTATGAGGACTTAATTTAAATAATTCACATCATCTCCAATACCTTTACTGGATATGGGAATCTTTTACAAATCCACTCAAAAAAAAAAAAAAAAAAAACTTTTACAATTACTAGATCTGAACCGTTTTTTAACTTGGCATGAATCTCAAAGCTCAAAAATACTGCCAAAAATTGCAGTCCGAATATCAAATCAATTGAAATTTAATCTCAAACTCTAAAGTGAAAGTGATCCTCTGAAGCGTATGAGGATTCTAATTTAAAGGCACTGAGGGTTTTTTTTTTTTTTTTGCAATTTCGGACTTTGAACTTTGAAGATTGTGCTTGCACAAAGCGCCTGATTTATGTTTGGGGGATTTCACGTATACCCCTCAAAAACATTAAAATTATGTATTTCTCCTTTTAACTTTCAAAACTAATAAATTACACATTTTATTTCTTTTATATTGAAACTCATTTTATATTTATCATACCAATTTTACCCTTTATTAAAAGCATAAAAACCTTGAAGCAAATCTTAAGAAATATTTTGCTATTATAAGTACCTATTATACTCTTTACCCTTAATAAAATGCTTATTTTTTTCCTAAAAAATCAATCAAATATAAGACCAGCATACTTCTTAAATAATCTACACATTTTTTTTACACTTATAGTAAAGAATAAAATGATAATTTTTTATAAATTTAAAATAATTTTTAATATAAAAGACAATAAATGGATAAAATTATGAGTTATGAACGTTTAGAGGAGATAATATGTAATTTTAAAATTTAGAGGGAAAATTATGTAATTTTAAAGTTTGTAAGGGGTATACATGAAATTCTACCTTTATGTTTTTGGATGTTGCAACGAAAAGATTTAAGATACTGATCCAAGTGCTGGTTCATGTTATAGCTTATTGAGTAAATAAATAATTTGTAAAATATCACAGTAAGTTAAAAAAGAAAAACCCAACCCTTTATATATGTGGTGCATAATTAACTCAAATATGTATTTTGTATTAAAATAAACAAAACTATTATTATTCAATCATGATACGAAGAATTTTCCCTTTTTTTTTTAATTGTTTGTCAAAAAGTTACGCACATGATTTTAGTAAAAGTCTTTATTCCTACAATGAAAATATATATTATGAAAAATTACTAATCGATTACAAAAAACTTAATTACTGTCAACTAAATACATGATCATAATATTGAAAAATGATTAACAGAACATACCAAAGTCTGAATTTTTGGAGCAACTTATTATTTGTGAGTTAACATCAGTTAGGTATTAGGATAATTTGATATGGAATAAGTTAGCCTAAATTCTTCACCGGTAAAAAAGAATAAAATGTAAATGACTAAATAGCTAGTGTGATCGTTTCATACCACTCATGCTTCTCGTTCATAGATTTTAAATGTGTTTTTCATATAAAACGGGATAACTCTACGAACAAGCTAGTACTAAAATACCATCTTGCTAAATAAATTAATGCCTCTCGAAAACATTTCTTAATTTTAAATTTTCTTTCGTAGTATAATTACATAACTACGAAGTACTAGCCCGATTTTTTTTATTAATAGAAAATAAAATAATAAATATCGAAAAAGGAGAAGCTTTTTAATTTTTTTTGAGAAATAAGTAGGACGGGACCAGTTAACCTGTCCAAGGGACGAGACTATTTATACCGTCCGGTTTAATCCCTAATTAACAACTCCTTAACTAACTTACGATAAAATATATATATATATATATAGGACGTGACTACGGTGCTATGGGTAGCTAAGAGGCCTCCATGCTACGGCTCGGATTTTGAGTTTTAAAAATCCTAACGGTCGATCCGAACCGTTCATCTTGTTCTCCATATTAATATGTGCTTGGAGACCAAATTTTACATTTTTCTGAATTTTTTTACTATTTATTAAGCCACTTTGAAAACCCCTGATCCAACGGTGACTTAACCCAACAGTAAACCCAGAAACTACCGTTGGATCAGCGGTTTTCAAAGTGGCTTAATAAATAGTAAAAAATTTCAGAAAAATGTAAAATTTGGTCTCCAAGCACATATTAATATGGAGAACAAAATGAACGGTTCGGATCGACCGTTAGGATTTTTAAAACTCGAAATCTGAGCCGTAGTACGGAGGCCTCTTAGCTATCCATAGCATATTAGCCAAAACCTATATATATATATATATATATAGGACGTGGCTACGGTGCTATGGGTAGCTAAGAGGCCTCCGTACTACGGCTCGGATTTCGAGTTTTTAAAATCCTAATGGTCGATCCGAACCGTTCATCTTGTTCTCCATATTAATATGTGCTTGGAGACCAAATTTTACATTTTTCTGAATTTTTTTACTATTTATTAAGCCATATTGAAAACCCCTGATTCAACGGTGGCTTAACCCAACAGTAAAACTAGAAACTACCGTTGGATCAGCGGTTTCAAAGTGGCTTAATAAATAGTAAAAAAATTCAGAAAAATGTAAAATTTGGTCTCCAAGCACATATTAATATGGAGAACAAGATGAACGGTTCGGATCAACCGTTAGGATTTTGAAAACTCGAAATCCGAGCCGTAGCATGGAGGCCTCTTAGCTACCCATAGCATATTAGCCAAAACCTATATATATATATAGGAGGGATCAAGTTACAACATTTTTTGAGTTATAGCAAGTTACAACAAGCATTATTTATCTTTTCAAAGTCCAAATCGACGATCCAAACCGTTAGATGTGATCTCTACAATAAAATGTGCTTGGAGACCAAATTTTATATTTTTTGGAATTTTTTTACTATTTATTAAGGTGGGTACAAAAACTAGTCAAATTCATACCATTGAATTTTGTACCCATCTTAATAAATAGTAAAAAAATTCCAAAAAATGTAAAATTTGGTCTCCAAGCACATTTTATTGTAGATATTACATCTAACGGTTTGGATCGACGATTTGGACTTTGAAAATGTAAATAATGCTTGTTATAATTTGTTGTAACTAAAAAAATGTTGTAACTTGATCCCTCCTTATATATATATATATATATATGAGGAGGGTTCAAATGCCTCCATTTTTAAAAACTTTAATAACTCAAAATTTAAATCTTAAAATTCAAAATAAAATCGTTGACTATGAACTATATCATTTTATCTATGCACATGTAAAAAATTATGGCATTTCAACTTTGTTTTGATTGTCATCTTGAGCTTGTAAAAATGTATACAAATATGAATAATTTTTAGACGTTGATTTTTCAATTTATTGATTCATATAAAAACAAAATCAAAATGTGATAATTTTATTATGGGCACATAGAGAAAATAACATAGATTACATCTAACGGTTTTATTTTCACGTTTAAGTTTTAAATTTTGAGTTATTTAAGTTTTTAAAAATGGAGGCACGATGGAGGCATTTGAACTCTCCCTTATATATATATGAGGAGGGTTCAAATGCCTCCATTTTTAAAAACTTTAATAACTCAAAATTTAAATCTTAAAATTCAAAATAAAACCATTGGATATGAACTATATCATTTTATCTATGCACATGTAAAAAAATATGGCATTTCAACTTTGTTTTGATTGTCATCTTAAGCTTGTAAAAATGTATACAAATATGAATAATTTCTAGACGTTGATTTTCATTTTATTGATTCATATAAAAGTAAAATCAAAATGTGATAATTTTTTATGGGCACATAGAGAAAATAACATAGATTACATCTAATGGTTTTATTTTGACGTTTAAGTTGTAAATTTTGAGTTATTAAAGTTTTTAAAAATAAAGGCATGATAAAGACACAAAAAATGGAGGCATTTGAACCCCCTCTCTCTATATATATATATACACACACAGAGGACATTATAAGAAGACCCGTCCGGGCTCCAAAAAAAAAAAAAAATGTGGACGGTATAATATAGCCCGTCCGGGCTTCAGTGTCTAAGCACTCTTGCCGCTGCCAGTATGCGTGAAAACTAAAATTTTCAGCCCTATCATACCAATTGCTTTAGCTTCTGTTTATTATGTTTTCCTTTTTTTTTTTTTCGGAGAAATGCCCTTAGACTTTTATATTACACAAAAACAGGCCCATTACAATGTTTACAACTTTACATGCCAGTATCGCTGTGTATTAAGAACCACAATATTGGATACCATTTAGCATGCAAAATCAATATAAAAAACTTCCTGCCTTTAAGCTATAATCCAAAGAGAATCAATTGTTAATCAGGTTTGCAAATGGGATATGTGTAGCCCCTGAGTTCCCATTCTTCAATTCTTCCTTTGACCGCCAATTGATCAGCTAAACTGTTTTGGCTTCTCTCTATGTGGTAGCACCTGTAACCCGGTATTGCTCTCAGCAATCTCCAGATTGTGAAGCACTCCACGAAGGCACTCCAGGTGGATTCTAGAGGTAGCTGTGGACTGCTTACAAGATGCTGCAGTTCTTCACAATCTGTGATGAAGTCACAAACCAGAATTCCTAAGGATTGCACTTCCTTTACTGCTGTCATAAGTGCAATTGCCTCAGTTTGCAGTGGACTACATGCCTTGACCAAGGTGGATGTATACAATTAAAGGAGCTCCTCCCCTTTACATATGATAGCACCTATTCCTCCTTTCTAGTTTCGGATCCAAGACCAGTCAACCCAGCATTTTAACCGACCCATTTGGTTATCATCCCAACCCCCTGTGGTCAGGTTATCCTCCTGCCTTTTCCTAGGCTGTCTTGTAGTCCCTATTAGTTGTGACTCTTGCTGAATTCTGGCATAATAATCCTGAAAGGTCTGATTATCTGAAAGGTCTGAATTCTTGTTTCAATAAATTAAATTTGTTAATCTGAATTTTTTCTTTTGTTTTTTTCTATCCAATTCATCGGATTTATCTTATTAGTTGGCTTGAGTTAACAGAAATGCCTTACTCTATAAAAGTATGCTTGATGAAATTCTAATGATTGCATTACCAAATGCTGCTGCCATAGCAATCAGGTGTGCTGTTAGTAGATAACACCCGTTTTGGTACCAGCCCAGCCACAAAAGGGTTAAAAGAGTAAGGACTTAAATCCAGATAACATCCGAAATTTTTTTTTTTACCCCGCGATCCCGGACGGGTTATATTATACCGGCCGCATTTTTTTTTTGAGCCCGAGCGGGTCTTCTTATAACGTCCTGTGTATATATATATATATATATATATATATATATATATAGAGTTAGGCTGGGGTGCTATGGATAGCATAGTGGCCTTTATGCTACGGCTTAATATTCGAGTTTTCAAAATCCAAACGGTCGATCCGAACCGTTCATCTTATTCTTCATATTAATATCTGCTTGGAGACCAAAATTTACATTTTTCTGAATTTTTTTACTATTTATTAAGCCACTTTGAAAATCGCTAATCCAACGGTTTTACTGTTTTGTGCAGCCACCGTTGGATCAACAATTTTGTAAAATAGTTAATAAATAGTAAAAAAATTCAGAAAAATGTAAAATTTGGTCTCCAAGCAGATATTAATATGGAGAATAAGATGAATGGTTCGGATCGACCGTTTGGATTTTGAAAACTCGAATATTGAGCCGTAGCATAGAGGCCACTATGCTATCCATAGCACCCCAGCCTAACTCTCTCTCTCTCTCTCTCTCTCTCTCTCTCTCTCTCTCTCTCTCTCTCTCTATATATATATATATATTTTTACCGTAAGTTGGTTAAGAAGTTATTAATTAGGGATTAAACTGGACGGTATAAATAGTCCCGTCCCCTGGACGAGTTAACTGATCACGTCCTACTTATTTTTCGAAAAAAACCAAAAAGCTATCCCTTTTTCGATATTTTATTATTTTATTTTCTATTAATAAAAAAATCGGAGTACTAGCAATGAACATTATTAAATTTAGGGATCAACTAACAGTCCCCATACTTCAGTCCCTTATCTGTCCCCCGCACTAAAAGACAAAAAAAAAGTTAAAACGTGCTAACTACCACCAAAGAGCAAGATTAATGCTATTTTATTAATAGTCAAAACGTATAGTATTCATACCTACGAATTTGTAGTATTTATACTTATTATTAGAACTATTCGTCATATGTAAACACAAGTTGGAGGGGACCAGTAACGACTAGGGAGACCGCTGACGTCTTGTGACAGCCTGGATTGGGGACCACAATCGTCTGAAAGCGACATTTGCCAAGATTGGGGACCACTACAGCGAATCTATATATTATTCATATCTAAATAAAGAAGTATTAATATCTAAACAAATGAAGTATTCATACTGACGATTACGAAGTATTCATACATGTTTAAAATAATTTATATAATTCAAAATTCAAAGTCAGATTCATCTCTCTCACCCCACCTCTTCCAAGAAGTATTCATACTGACGATTACGAAGTATTCATATCTAACTAATGAAGTATTCAATATCTAACAAATGAAATATTCATATATATAACTATTCATATCTAACTAATGAAGTATTCACATATGACACTAACAATATTAACATTTGACACTAATAATATTCACACTTGTCCAGATTGAAACCAAAAAAAAAGGTTGTTAGGGAGACAAAAAAGGAACGTTGAAAATGGTGAATTTTGACCACGTGGGGAAACAAAAAAGAAAGATTGTTAGGGGGACAGATAGGAGACAGATTCAAGGGGAACAACATCTTTACTCTTAAATTTATTTTGGGCTCTTAAATATATATGGGACATTTGAGAAAACTAATTTTGTTTTTAATCTAGTACACTGATTGAAGCATTTAGGAACTTTATCCTTTGTAATATATTTTTATTCCCTAAGTGAACAAACATTAATAAAAATGTATATTTATTGAAAAAAAAATGTAACAATCGACTGTATGCATAAGCCACCATTTTTCATCAAAATTTTTTTTGCAGCTTAAACTACATCAGTAAAGAACAAAAGAAACAGTATTCTATACAAGACCTTCTCAACTTTGAATATGTGACACTAAGTATAAGTATAACGAATCCATTTAAAAAATAAAAAATAAATAAAAAACAACAGAACGAAAATTTCTGTGTAAATTATTTATTCCCCTTGATTAATGTAACTAAGTTTTGCTATTTAACCATATGAAAAGGCTAAGGTGACAAGTCAAAGGGTATGCCCAATGTTTGTCAGATCCTTGTCAAATACTCTTGTGAAGAACACCTTAGGATTTAACCCTTAACAATTCCTTCATTTCCAGCAAGTATCATATACTTATCGTTCCTGGTTAATGTAGTCAGCTCAAACCCTAAGGTCTTGCCGATCTCTCGGTGGACCCTGTTTGCCACGTCAATGCTCTTCCCATCGGTTGGTATTTTCTCCAAGAACTGAACCCGACACTCCGGCGTAGGATTCATCAAGTAATAGAATGGATCCATGAACTTGAATATAGACGTTGATGTACCATAAAACATGCTAACATGTGTGCTCAATGCAACTGGCACAACTCCATCGGTCAACTCAGCAAACAATGGACTGAACCTCAAAAGAAATGGCACCCGACAGGTGGTCCCCTCAGGACAGACTACCAAATCACCTCGAGCCAGTAAAGTACTCATCCTTCTCCTGTCTTCTTCCTTATCCCTTGTTAGCCTAGCCGTCTGTATTGGAGAAATTATCTCTGATAAACGGCTCAGGCTGTATGTCACTGCTGTCACATGGCGGTTTAGCCCTATAGATATGGTGATCGGATCAAGTAGGGTCCGGTGGTTGCAAACGAACAACTGGCCACCGGCTGGGTTTGTACTGGTGTTGAACCCTCTAAGTGGGACTGCAAGGCGGGATCTTGAGCTGGTCAAGGAGCCAAGTGGTATGGAAAGGTTGTATACTTGTATGGTAGGAGACCAAACATGATGGAGTGGAGAACAGAGGGAAAGAAGCCAAGAGGGAGGTAGAGAAACATGGCAAGTGTGGCCATTGGTGTCGGTGTGAAAGCAAGTCGGCCGTCATGAAAGATAAGCGGTTTCCAGAATTTTTTTTTTCTGTTTCGGTTGCTGTGTAACATTCCTGCAATGAAGTTGAAATTGGAAGTTCCAAGTTTGCTTAATCTTTGGGAATAATCAGTAGATTATATATGGTACAAGTATAAAGTATTAACATGCATGTCAGTATGTGCAAAAAGATTGATCAAATATGACTTGCATGTTTTAAATAAATTACTAACCAAGAAAGGATGATTTTGTTGTTGGCTGTCGATGCCAAAGCTTGATCCAAAATTCCAAATGCCATTACATCACCACCAATAGCCTCTAATTTGTTTACCAACTTTTGCTCATCCCAAACCATGGAAACCCCAGTAAAGAATCCATATCTTATACCTAGCTCTATTCCCACTTCTTTCACCCCCATGTAGTCTCTCAGGAAGCCATCCACAATGACACGTGGCATTCTCCTGATAATACATACCACTCCTTTAGCCTCCTTTAAACCCTTTCTCAAAACCTCAAATCCTTCAAGAGCAACATTCTCTAGAAAATACTTAGGCAAAATAGCTCTGCCTAACCTGAAGCCATCCACCTTCATGCCACAGAAACAAACCATGACCATAACTCTTAGCATTAACTCTTCGTTCAAAAAAATGAAGAAATGGATATATACATTGTAAGACCAGCCCCCTCAAGAATCCACCTCCTCCTAAAGCCACAAGCATGAAGTAATGGAAGGTTGTGTTGGATTTCAGGAGCCACTCTTCTATGTCTATAACTAAAGTTTTCTCGGAGATGTCGTCAAGAGAAGGCAGTGACGGCGGTTGTGGTTGGCATTTTCGTAATTTTGCGCATAGCACTCGTTTATAGTTTGCTAACATCCAGTGTAGGAAGCGATGGAAGAAAATGAAGGACTTAGAGAAGAAAACTTTTCACGCCATGAATTGATGTAGTAAGAATTTAATTTGAATTCAAGTTAGTTTTTTGAAGAATGAGAGAAGAGAAGGTAATTTATAGAAGTACATGGATAAGAGTAGGGGTGGCAATGAGCTGGCTCGGTCCGAGCTAAGCCGTAGCTCAGCTTATTAATTCTGAACCGAGCTGGATCTAAGATATCCGAGCTAAAATCTCAGCTTGAACTCGTAACAAACTAGTCTGAGCTAACTTGCTAGGGTTAGTTGGATCTTGTTTTAAAAAGAAATGAATTATACAAACTTTTTAGATCGAGTTGAACCTAGCTAAACAATATAAAATGCACACAAATTCATACAAATTCACAAAATGATATCTAACCGAGCTAGCTTGAACTCGTTAATTCTGAACCGAGCTAGTGACGAGCTAGCTCGTTAACAGCTAAGTCTAATTATAACAAATGAGCTATTAGGAAACCAAAAATTATTTTAATATTTTAATAGCTCACCCTAAACTTCAAATCAAATTTTTTTTTTTTTTGTACGTTTCACCTTGCATCAGTTCGGAAACCAAAAATTTTTAGTTACACGTTAAAAAATCAAAATTAATTAATTATCACCTTAATTAAACTTCAAAATTTTGATTCGAAGTTTAGGGTGGTAACTAATTAATTTTGATTTGTTAACGTGTAACTAAAGTTTTTTGGTTTCCGAAACTGATGGAAGGTGAAACAAAAGAAAAATGAGCTGGTAATTGATATCCATCTCCAGAATTCTTATCCTCCAATTATCTTCTACAATTTTTTTTAGCGTCTCGTGTCAACTTTATGGGCATAAGACAAAACTTATAAAAGACAAAATTATATACACATTTATGTGGTTCCCGTTATCACATCTAACATATTTTTTGAATATTTTTTAATAAACCGTAATTAAAAAGAAAAATAACAAAGCAGTTTGATGGAGGTTTAAAAAAAAGAAACCGCTGGTACCGAATTCTTGGTTCGGTATACTTCAGAAAATACCGAATCTTATAAACCAAAGAAGTTTTTATTGGTAGTAATTAGTAGAAAAGAAGAGAGAGAAACAGAAATAGTACAGTTTTTTTTATATGGGTAGTAAGATCGGTACTGTTTATATTGATTCTAACTTTTTTTTTTTTTTTGCAAAGTTAGGATCGGTATTGTTCATGCCGATCTTAACTTTTTTTTTTAACTTTGATTTATTTTAAAGTATTGATTCAAACTTTGCAAAAAAAAAAAATTAGAATTGGTATGAACAATACCGATCCTAACTTTGCAAAAAAAAAAAAAAATAGGATTGATATAAACAGTACTGATCTTATTACTCATATAAAAAAATTGTACTATTTTTGTTTCTCTCTCTTCTTTTCTATTAATTACTACCAAAAAAAATTTCGAACCCTTATTTGGTATAGGAAGTATACCGAATCACAGATTCGGTACATGATTTTTTGTTTGTTTATCTATGCAAGTCCTTTTTTTTCACTATTAGAATAATTGTTTATTACATGACTAGAAAAATGACTTCTTGAATGGAGATAGGCATGCAATAAGTCCCGAAAACACTTGTTATATGGCCTTAGGCATGCAACTGTAACTACATAACTGCTTTCAATACAAATAGTCAGTATTTACAAGAGCAACCATACAACAACTTTGTTACACGAAACTTGGCATGCAACAACTAGACATGCAACTAGCACTTCCAAAGTTGATCTAGTTTGGAATATTTGCAAGGAAGACAAAGTGAGCCCATCATACTATTTGTAAGGGGAGCAACAAATGATTATTCTAGTAATAACTAGTGTTATATGCATGCAACAAATAATTATTCTAGTAATAACTGGTGTTATGTATGCAACAAACGATTATTTCAGTACTGTTTCTATTTCACACATCTAGTCATCAAGGGCCCCAGGTGCTGTTTGCAACCCATATGCAAATTCACAATCACGTACACTTTCTGTTGAGGGAAGTAAATCTGGATATACTACATCCAACAGCATGATAATAAAGATAACTAAATTGATGTCGATATAAAGAGACCATATATATATATATATATATATGATGTCTAATTAATTTTAACAATGCGCGTGCGCAAAATTTGAACCACTCAATATATATACTTTAATATTTTATTTCTTTATTCCCAGAATGATCAATGAAATTAATTAATTATCTATTCGTTTTAATATATAAACAACTAAACAAGTCGTCTTCAAAACATAGTTTTTGTTAGGTGGATTGTCTGCACAGTACAAGTCCTAATAAGACAACAACATAATGCCAAAATTCTTAGGTAGCTCAGCGACCTGACTGAGACTCTGTAATGCCAAACTTAGCACAAAAGGAAATTATATGCTTTGGTACTTCACCTTTGACCATTTGAAAAGAAAGAAAATTTTGACAAGTCAAACCGGCTGTCTAGGGGTGTCATATGGCATCCTTATACCCGTTTACCTAACTCGTACCGTATTAAAAAATACGAATAAAGATAATATTTTTTTTTCATTAGCTAATTGAATACAAGTAAGAATAATAATTTTTTTCAGTTATCTTTACCTGTTTTTGTATAAAATGATTTTTAAAAATAAAATTATATATAGAGAAATATATATTTGTATGAAGATGATACATGACACCATAAAATTTTGTATTTTATTAAATATTCATAATACAAGTTAGTTGTATTAATTAGTTTTTTCTTATTTTGAAAAATATTTTATTGAAAGTACAAATTGAAATGTTAATAACATTTTTTTATCCGTTTACCCAATCTGTACCTATTTGAAAATAGGAATAAGGGTAAAGATTTGTTTTCGTTATGATAATGGGTACGGGTATGAAAATATCTCTACCCGACCTGTATCGTACCCGTTGACACCCCTACGGTTGCCTTAGTCTACCTTCCAACTCCTCTTATACACTTCTATAAATTGCCTTCTCCTCTTTCATTCTTCAAAAAACTAACTTGAATTCAAATTAGATTCCTACTGCATCAATTCATGGAATCAAAAGGGTTCTTCTCTAAGTCCTTTCTTTTCTTCCATCGCTTCCTACACCAGATGTTAGCAAACTATAAACGAGTGCTATGCACAAAATTACGAAAATGCCGACCACAACCGCCATCACTGCCTTCTCTTGACGACATCTCCGAAAAAACTTTAGTTATAGACATTGAAGAATGGCTCCTGAAATCCAACACAAACTTCCATTACTTCATGCTTGTGGCTTTAGAAGGAGGTGGTTTTTTTAGGGGACTGGTCTTACTATGTATATATCCATTTCTTCATTTTTTGAATGAAGAGTTAATGATAAGAGTTATGGTGATGGTTTGTTTCCGTGGTATGAAGGTGGATGGCTTTAGGTTAGGCAGAGCTATTTTGCCTAAGTATTTTCTAGAGAATGTTGCTCTTGAAGGATTTGAGGTTTTGAGAAAGGGTTTAAAGGAGGCTAAAGGGTTGGTATGTGTTAGCAGGAGAATGCCACGTGTCATGGTGGATGGCTTCCTGAGAGACTACATGGAGGTGAAAGAAGTGGTGGGAATAGAGCTAGGTATCAGATATGGAATTTTTACTGGGGTTTCCATGGATTGGGATGAGCAAAAGTTGGTAAAAAAATTAGAGGCTATTGGTGGTGATGTAATGGCATTTGGATCAAGTTTTGGCATGGAAAGCCAACAACAAGATCATCCTTTCTTGGTTAGTAATTTATTTGAAACATGCATATCATATTTGATCAATCTTTTTGCACATACATATGTTAATAGTTATACCATATATGATGTATTGATTAATAACAAAGATTAACTAAACTTGGAATTTTCAATTTCTACTTCATTGCAGGAATGTTACACAGCAACCGAAACAGAAAAAAAATGCTGGAAACCTCTGCCGTCAGACATGTACCCGAAACCGCTTATTTTCCATGATGGCCGACTTGCTTTCACACCGACACCAATGGCTACACTTGCCATGTTTCTCTACCTCCCTCTCGGCCTCTTTCTCTCTGTTCTTCGCCTCATCATGTTCGTTCTCCTACCATACAGCCTTTCCATACCACTCGGCTCCTTGACCGGCTTGAGATCCCACCTTGTCGCCCCACTTAGACAGTATGACACCGGTACAAATCCAGCCAGTGGCCAGTTGTTTGTTTGCAACCACCGGACCCTCCTTGATCCTATCGCCATATCTATAGGGCTAAACCGCCATGTGACAGCAGTGACATACAGCCTGAGCCGTTTGTCAGAGATAATTTCTCCGATACAGACGGCTAGGCTAACAAGGGATAAGGAAGAGGACAGGAGAAGGATGAGAACTTTACTGGCTCACGGTGATTTGGTGGTCTGTCCTGAGGGGACCACCTGTCGGGAGCCGTTTCTTTTGAGGTTCAGTCCATTGTTTGCTGAGTTGACTGAAGGTGTTGTGCCGGTTGCATTGAGCACACATGTTAGCATGTTTTATGGTACATCGACGTCTATATTCAAGTTCATGGATCCATTCTATTTCTTGATGAATCCTACGCCGGAGTACCGAGTAGAGTTCTTGGAGAAAATACCGACCGATGGGAAGAGCATTGACGTGGCAAACAGGGTCCAGCAAGAGATCGGCAAGGCCTTAGGGTTTGAGTTGACTACATTAACCAGGAAGGATAAGTATATGATGCTGGCTGGAAATGAAGGAATTGTTAAGGGTTAAATCCTAAGGTGTTCTTCACAAGAGTATTTAACAAGGATCTGACAAATATTGGACATAGCCTTGATTTGTCACCTTAGCCTTTGCTAATATGGTCAAATAGCAAAACTTAGTTACATTCAAGGGGAATAAATAATTACACACTTTTTCCTTTTTCTTCTTTTTTTATTTTTATTTTTTATTATAATGGATTCGTTATACTTAGTGTCTCATGTACAAAGTTGAGATGGGCTTGTATAGATTACTGTTTCTTTTGTTCTTTACTGATGTATTTAAGCTGCAATTTCTTTTTGATGAAAAATGGTAGTGGCTGGGGGCTCTTATTTCAGCCTTCAATAATCGACTCTCATTCCTCTATCATAAAAACTACGGTACCAGATGTTCAAAAGAAGAAAAAAAAAACTACGGTACCAGTCCAGATGTGCCATAGTTCCGTTCATGTACTTTTTATGATTATAATAGAACAGTGTAGAACAGATACTAAAAGTTTCTGACTGAAAGCAACAGCATGATCTGGAGTGCTTGTTTTTATTTGCTGGTTGGCACAGACTATGGCCCATTTAATATGGGCTGAAGATACCTAATAATTCAAGCCCAAAACATAAATTTATTAACCCAGTAAAAATATCACACTGATTTTTGAATAAAATCAAGGCTTGAGCCCTGTTTCAGCAGTTTTCATAAATCTCCTCATCAGAAAAAATAACAAACTCTGGTACCACACTGTACCAGAATCTACTCTATCATTCAAAGACTTAACACATGCCTACTTAGAAAATGCACAAATTACATTTCTTCCTTGCCCAGCAGGAGTACCAGTGGTATCCTTTCTTCAACTGTTTTCTAAAGAGAGTGCACTCATGGGGCCCAACCATTGGATTGGTATCACAATCAAGTCTCCAGGGTTTCCATTTGTTGAGATTGGAAACCACTTCTGAGTTCATTTTCCTGCCCAAAAATTCAACATAGAACAAATTAGAACAATTGAATTTCTTACAGATTTTACTTTGGCATCAGTAAAACACAAACCATTTCTATTTTTCCATACAATCCAACACATAGCACTGGTAACACTAAGGAAAGCTTGTTGCTGGTAGCCTGGTAATCTTAATGCAAATTCGATCAAATTAATCCTGAAAAGAATCCCAATGTGCAAAATGGTTATGGCTCACACACTCAAAACCAAATTTGGGATGCATATGAACATTATTTCACGAAAAGGTTTAAGATGTTGGTCCAAGTTTTGTTTCATGTTTAATGAAATAGAGAGCATATGCTATTTTTTCTACGAAAAATATTGAGAAAATATATATTTTGCAAAAACATCAGCAAGTTAAAAATGACAACCCAACCAATTTATATATGTGGTTCATAATTAACTTAAATATTAATTTTGTCTTCAATTTAATAAACAAAAAATATCGTATGTTTTACTCTAATATCTACTTATGGAAATAAATAAAAAATATTGCATTTTCCTTTAGATAAAAAACCATAAACCTTTTTTATTCGACGATGATAATCTAACATTTTATATATGTTACATATTTTACTATAATATCTACTTTTAAAAAAAAAATACACCATTTCTCATTTCGAACAATCAAAAAATTGATTGGAATAGACATAAATCAGTTGCAACAAAATAATTTTGCAAAATATAAAATAAAAATTAGTTGTCAATAGTTGCAATATATTCGCAACCAAATAAATGATAATTTATTGCACATTTAATGAAGCCGAAAAATAATAGCAATATGATAGTATATCCCAATGAAATCTATGACTATAACTTGTTCAAAACTTGCAATCAAATTTTATGTACATGAAATGCGTTATAATAATCTATGCAACTAAATAAACAATTGCTATTGCGTACTTAATGTAACAAAAAAAAAGTAGCAATACTGTATCGCAACAAAATCTATAGTTGCAATTGGTGCAATTCTTGTAACTAAATTTTAGTTGCATCAGATGTATAACAATAATCTATTGTGACCAAATAAACAGTTGCTACTGCATATTTATTGCAACTGAAATAAATAGTAATAATATAGTATATCGTAATGAAATATATAGTTACAACTTGTTAATTAAATTAGTGTTGTAAAAATGGCCGTGTAGGTCGATTAATCGGCTAATTAGTTATTGGTGGTGATCAAAACCGTCACGGATTTTTCTAACTAGTCAACAGATTATCTCCGATTATGACTTATTATTCTTGTTTATTTTTTATTAATTTTTTGGCGGTACCCTGTCTGTTCGACAAGTGTACACTCTTTAAATTATAATATAAATTATTAACCTAATAATTAAATAGATATAAATTTAAGAAGGACTTAAATAAAACAGTAATAATTTACATTTATCAATAATAAAAGATAATCCAACACAATCACATGTTTCGATATTTTACTTTCCATAGAATAAAATATTTCTACTGTTTGAACTAATATTTAGAAGCCTCTTCCCCTGTTATCGATCTTGTACTTTTAGTGCAAAGTTAATTCATCTTTAACATTGCATGCATGATGCATCTTGACCATATTTTGCTTTTGTAATTCTTTCAAAACATGATAAACTCCATAAAAAAATGATGAAGAAAACATCACATGTTTTCCTATAACGAAACTATGCGAAAAATAAAGGAATGAATTCCACCAGTGCCTAGCAAAATCTAAATAATATAAAGTGATGGGAAATCATTAATATACAGCAATAAATATTACTGTTATTAAAACCGAACTGAATCAGATGAAATGTAAAACTAGTCGGTTTACGCAGAAAACCAATGAACCATCCAAAACTGGCTCCTTTTTATTAGTGAATTGTCACCAATGTTATCAAAATTGAACTGGACGCAACCCAAAAAAGTATCGGATCAGCATTTCACTGACCGGACTGGTGGGTCAACCAACTGACTACTAATTTTGTAAATACATATATATACATGAGATATGAGTACAATTATAAAATTAATCATATGTTTAAATTAGCAAAAATGCTCACATAAATATTAAATAAGTACTATAAAATAAATTTATAGATTGTTAAAAATAAAATAATTACATGTTTTAAAAAGCTCAATATATGTAGAACATGTTATTAAAATTATTAAAGTAAACATCATAAGAATGCTTTCTTTTCATTAAAAAGGTTTTAATTTAACATTTTATTTTAAAATGGAATAATTAACACCATAGGAATTTTTTATTTTTTTTGTGATGAAACAAACTTCCATCTATCTATATAATTTGAGTATTTTGGAATTTTGTTTTAAGAAAAATGATGTTGTGAGTTACTTCTTCTTAAATCTTGCTAGTTTGTTCGTCTTTAAATCCTCTAAAAACCCATTATTTTAAGTATTTTTATATATGGAAACAAAAATTGAAAGAGCAATTATAAAAATAATTTACTAACTGTTTTTTTCTATGACATTTCTAAAAACAATATCTCAAATTAACAACAAAACGAATCTTAAAAATAAAAAATAATAATAGTTGAATTCTAAGGCATTAGTGATTCATATAAGACAATACATACACATTAAAATAAAGTAAAATTAATATTAATTTTTTTTGTCACTTATAGTTAAAAATCTTATTATATGTAATCTTATAATTGGAAAACCAATTGACTTGCATGTTTATTGATTTTTTTTTCTGATTTCTCATTATACACTTATTGCAAAATTCAAAAATATTAAAACTTACTAATATAGTTAGTAGATATATGTTTTTTTTTGTCTAACATTTTAATTAGAAACTAAAAAATAACTAATTTGATAGTATACTTATTTGATAATTTTTTTAATTATTTGCCTATATATAGCTAATTTGGAATCCATATAATACTTTAAATAAATATTTGAGTAACAATTGCATGATAGATTTTTGTTCACTTTACACATGCATAACTTCTGTGGATACTTATTTTGATTGAAAGAATGCATAATGTTTTTTCATATTAAAATTTCAAGTACATATATACTAAATTGTGTAATAAATAATAACATGCTTTCATCCATGTAAAAAAGAAATAACTTTGAAGAGTTAAGAATCAAAATTTTGCAAATTATGATTATAAATAATTAATTAACTTAAAATTAAAAATTTCATCAATTTGATTACTTGTAATAGTGACAGTCCAATCTATCCCCACTATATAAAGACACAACTCAAAATTAGAACTGAGGAGGCCAAAAGTTAAAGAGTCAATAACTTTAATATTTCTATTGCCATAATATGTATAAAAACTATGCTTACTGTTTAATAGTACATAATCACTATTGAGGACTAAGCCTTCATACAAATACTAATACAGATTGTATTGAAATTTGAGAACATAATATCTCTTAAATTTATTCACGATGGAGATTTAGTTCCAAAAGAATAGGCTTGTTGAAATTATACCAAGACACGAGATTTCATTAATATAAAGCAATAGTTTAATATGGAAGCATGAAAAAAAAATCTACTTGAATTAATTATGATTTTTAATGATAAATATAAATAAAATACTGCCTAAACACTCAATAAAAGATCTAATTAAACTTCATAATATAGATTTAATGAAAGCTAGATCGTAAATATAGCAATTAGAAGCACAATTTTTTTACAGTTTAATACAATATTGTTCTAATTAAGTTTTGTCATTACGTACAAATTTAGATAACATGAGTGAAAATTTATTTGCTACTAATTTATTTCATTCTGTGGATAAAGTTAACATGTGATTCCTTTCACAAGTAATCATAACCGTAAAGTAAATAAAGGAAGATAAGAAAACTTAGTGATAAAATACATATTATCCAAAAATAAAGCAATCATATTAAATATATGTTCAAATGACAATACAATTTATATTTCTAAACATGTAATCAAGACCTAGCTATCAAATATATTAAATTTTTTTTTATACTACACTGTTTGTAAGAGAATTACTCAAACCGCTATTTTGAAGAAAGTATTTAAAAAATATAAAACTGGTATTTTGAAGATATACTAGCGCTATTTTGAAAAAAAAAATCACCAAAATAGAATTTCCCTAGTATGGTAACCCACTATGAGTAATTTAAAAAAATCACCAAAGGATATCTCTTCTTTTAGTAAAGTTTAACATATCGGAAATGATTTTGCTATGATAAATAAGCATTAAAGTAGAATATTAACTTATATATTGAAGAAACGAGTAAAATTACAAAATGACAAATAATACCTTTGCCATATCATTCTCAAAATATCTGTATTTTGAAATGAGTTGCACACAGTTTAGCTAGTATTGTATACATCACACTATTCTATACATTATTTTTTGCATATACAATCAAAATGGTCTCCAAATGGCACATAAATTGATTATTTTGAAGAACCTATAAAGTTTCAATAAACACAACAATTAAAACTCAATACATACACTTATCTTACATCATGTTCATAAACACTTCTCTCCACTTGGACAAAACTCAATACACATATTAACTTTGGATAACTCGGGTTGAGTACTCTTTCACCTCTCCCATTTTTTTTGTCACTTATAGTTAGAAATCTTATTACATCTAATCTTATAATTGAAAAACTAATTAACATATTTATTGATTTTTTCTGATTTCTCATTATACACTTATTGCAAAATTAAAAAAATATTAAAATTACTAATATAGTTAGTAGATATATGTTTTTTTTAATCTAACATTTGAATTAGAAACTAAAAATAACTAATTTGATAGTAGACTTATTTGATAATTTTTTTTAAATAATATACCTATATATATAGCTAATTTGAAATCCATACGATACTTTAAATAAGTATTTGAGTAACAATTGCATGATAGATCATGATAAACTTTTCTCATTCTCTTTTTACACATGCATAACTTCTGTGGATACTTTGATTGAAAGCATGCATAATATTTTTTCATATTAAAATTTCAAGTACATATATATTAAATTGTGTAATTAATAATAACATGCCTTCGTCCATATCCATGTAAAAAAGAAATAAATTTTGAAATAACAAAGAGTTCAAAATTTTGCAAATTATGATTATAAATAATTAATTTACTTAAAATTAAAAATTTCATCAAGTTGATTACATGTAATAGTGACATTCCAATCTATCCCTACTATATAAAGACAACTCAAAATTAGAACTCAAGAGGCCAAAAGTTGAAGACTCAATAATTTTAATATTTCTATTGTCAAAAAATATATAAAACTATGCTTACTGTTTAATAGTTCATAATCACTATTGAGGACTAAGCCTTTATACAAATACTAATACAGATTGTATTGAAATTTTAGAACATAGCATCTCTTAAATTTATTCACGATGGAGATTTAGTTACAAAATAACAGGCTTGTTGAAATTATACCAAGACACAAGATTTCACATATAAAGCAATTAATAGTTTAATACGGAAGCATAAAAAAAAAAGAACCTACTTGAATTAATTATGATTTTCAATGACAAATATAAATAAAATATTGCCTAAACACTCGATAAAGATCTAATTAAACTTAATAATATACTTTTAATGAAAGCTAGATCGTAAATATAGTAATTAGAAGCACAAGTTTTTACAGTTTAATATAATATTGTTCTCATTAAGATTTGTCATTATGTACAAAATATATATCTCCATTCTTATATCATGCATGTAGTTGTCCTGATCCGTCAATGGTTGATATTGAAAGGTAAATTTTCAAATTGAATATCAGCCCTCCAATTACATAATTTGTCTCTTTTAATTAAATACATCTATTTTATGTGTATAAATCTAAATTTAATTGAAAAAATACTTGCTACACAGATTACTATATGGTTTGTTACAATAAAATTGAATAATTCTTAGCGATATGTTTCCTTATTTTTCTTTATAGCTATCTATGATTTTTGCAATTCAATTATTTCTTTATTTCTTTATTTTCTCCATTTTATTTCTCCTTTTTCTCTAAAGTTTTGACAATGAAAATGAAAACAATCAAATCATTTCCGGATTTTGTTTAGGGCTATTGCATCTTTGTAAATAAATGAATAACAAATCTTGTTTAGAACTTTCGTGTAGAGAAATTTCCATAATATATATGTAGTGAAAATTCTTATTTCAATTATTTAACCATATCTTTCTCAATTTTGTTTCTTTACATATCATTTCTCTTCTAAATCGTTTACTTGTAGAGAAAGTTAAATATTAAATCGCAATGATACTTCAAGAATCTTTTTCATGTTATATTTGATTTTTTTTTTCATTTGTTATTGTTTCTTTTATTGTTATCTATTATTTGAATTTTCGTTATTAGATATTTGAATTTTCGTTATTAAATCGCAGTGATTACTACATGGGTTGTCACAACTTATAATAAATTTATATAAATTTTCGTTATTAGATTTTGCAAGACCAGATATTTGTTAATTATTTTTTTTTATAAACTTTCTAGAATTTGTAAATAATAAGAAAACAGAATAAAGAGGTCATAAAAAAAAAAAAAACTTGCTCCTCTAAATCGACGGCCCAACAGAAGTTGCTCTTTCGCTGAGCATTCTTAACCGTCCGATCCTAAGAAAGGAGCTGCCGCTCCTCTCCTCTCCCTTCTCGATTCCGGACAAGTATCCTCTCCAATATTGGCTAGCACGGGACAGTATTATTGGGCTTTCTGATTCGTGCTAATTTAAAAAGAACGGTCCAGATCTAACAATTCTAAAAGATTCCCTATTACGTTACCGGGGAGGATCTGAATTCCTCGATCCCGCCCCCCGCCGCATCCCGAATTCGCATCCTCTGAGATATATCAAACTTTGCGTGACTTTGAAAATTCCAACTATTTAAATACGCTCTGCACGAATCTCAAAGCACACATAATACTGACCCCACGTCGGTCATTCAAAAGTTGAGATATCTCGGAGGATACGGACTCGCCGCATCCCTCCTTCCACTCACTTATGCGCACTCTAGATATTTTGTCCTTCAAATTTATCAAACATAGAATCCCTCTACAATAATTTTCCAGCAATGGAGGCTACCACTTTTGTTCCCCTTAGAGGCACTTACGCGCACCGCTTCTCAGGTCTGCACCCTTCTATCGCGAGCAACTCATACTCGAGACGCCATTATTGTGCTGCTCTGAGCTCGGCTTCTACAGCTCCACCTACAGTTTCTGGAAGTAGTCTTACAAGCAATTCTGGTCCTCAAATGAAACCAATTGATGAGGTATCCTGGCTTACTTTACCGAATCTTTAGCTTTTGTTCGTTCTCTTTTTCCACTTTCTGCTGGGCATTTTTACAAACAGGTAGTGTGCTATGCAATATATGGAGGGTTGTTTTTTTTTTTTTCGTTTTTTTATAGTTTATTACACCTAAGGCCATGTATGTATCAACCTTAAATGGAGACCACCAATTCAAAATTTCAAAGCTGCACAACTTAGTTCCTTCATTTGTTTTTTCTTCACATATCCAAAGTAAGGTTTCAGGAGCACATGCCGGACTCTGTTAATTAGTAAACTATGAATAATCTTGCTAGTTTTTATTTTATTTTTTTATTTTTTAATGTTTACATGAAGGCATTTTTTAACTTGATGGCATTGTCACCATTGGATGGAAGGTACGCGCAAAAGGTGAAAGAACTACAGCCCTTGTTCAGCGAGTATGGTTTAATCTTCTACCGTGTTCTTGTTGAGGTATAATTAGATTTTGATACTAATGATCTATTGGTACGCACTGTTATAGTGGTTTTACCGGACTGTACCAATTGAGTGCTGCTAGGTACTAAGTTGATAGCTTTTCTGGAGCTTTATTAGATAGCTTTTGTCCAAGTAAGCATACATACCAATCAGGCATTGTACGTTTTGGTTGGTAACTTGACATCATATATTTTCAGATCCACTTAATTGACAGTTATAACATAAGTTTTAGGAAATGAAAATAGCAATTACACATCTACTAGTTTTATCGGTATTCCTATGGAATTTTCACAAACATATTTTTTGTTGCAGCACTGAAAGAAAACTGAGAAAAAAAAATTTATGCAACTGAGCACATTACATTTTTTTAATGTCTATTTCATGTTAGTATATGAACAAAAAGGATGACAGCAATATTGTATTGTATCATATTGCAGGTTAAATGGTTATTGAAGCTGTCAGAAATCCCAGAAGTAAAAGAGGTCCCAAGCTTCAGTCAGGAGACCCGCGCTTACCTTGAAAACATAATCCGGGAATTTAGTGCAAGTGACGCGCTGGAAGTCAAGAAGATAGAGAAAGTCACAAACCATGATGTAAAGGCTGTTGAATATTTTCTCAAGCAGAAATGCATGAGCCACTCTGAGATTTCAAAGGTTAGTTCTTTCTATTTGAGAAACCTGAAACAGACCCATCCTAAACCTAACATACTCTAATCTAACTCCAAATAACAGTTGCTCCCAATGAAATTATTTTTGTATGATGACTTGAACTGACCTGGTAGGTGGTACACTACCTGACCTTTCCCTTAAACTCCAGAGATCTGAACCTACTCCAAACTGGTTTTGATCTTAATTATCAAGTTCACTGTTAATTTGACCTATCTACAAAATCTGAAGTAATTCGAAGCCAAAATAGCCAACCCAAAAAATTGATCTGAATTAAAAAAAAATGACCAAAACTGGTTTAAGCTAACAAGAATCCAACTCGACTCGTCCGTTTTAAGCCACCCTCAATTTAGCCTGACAAATGCCTTGGTAAAATCAAAATACTCTTGCAACTACCTTGTTTAAAATCAAGGCATTTTGTTTTAAACAAGGCAGTTGTACCCGGTGCATTTGTAAGGCATTTGTTTAATCCAAACTGCCTTGGTGCATTTGGTTCTTACTTGGTAAAATCCAAACAAGCCTTGATTCTTACTCTTACAAACTACTCTTAACCAAATGCACAAGGCTTATTTGGATTAAACAATTACACACTTTAAGGGTAGTTTGTAATTGTTTAATCCAACTAAGCTTTGATTTTAGTGGTAAATGTAGGGCAAATCACTAAGCCAGTTCTGAATAAAATATAAGTACCTCATTACTTGAACCAGTACTCAAACTGCATGCAATACCATATTGTTGAGGTCTTGCTGTACATTAAAGTGTGTTTTTGGAAAATAGTAAATTATTGTACTTCTAATCATATTCAAATTCTCTATAAGTTAATGTATGTATTTCAATTTTTTGATAGGTTCTTGAATTTTTCCATTTTGCATGTACTTCAGAGGACATAAATAACTTAGCTTATGGCCTAATGCTTAAAGAAGCCATGAATAGTGTAATGTTTCCATTCATGACCGACCTATGCAAAGCCTTGTGCACCATGGCAAAAGATAATGCACATGTACCGATGCTCTCACGCACTCATGGCCAGGTACCATCTGTTTTCTCTGAATTCTGGCACCTCTAATAAAATATCGATGTACCAGTACTGGGTCCCCAAGTGGTAGCTTTGTTGAAATTGACTGTACTTGATATATTATTGTCCATTGAGACCCAAGTAAATCCTGAATTTACATTGTAAATCTCAATTGCTATTAACTTTTTAATTGTGTGACTATACTGTAATTAAGACTGATAAACACAAAGAAAAAGACAAAAGGTAGTTAATTATAATTTAAATATCCCATTTACCTTATGAACGTCAATGTTATCTTTGATGTTTACTTCTTTGTCTGTTTTTTTTTTTAACTTTTATTCTTCAACTATATAGCCAGCATCGCCTACTACACTGGGAAAAGAGATGGCAAACTTTGCATTTAGACTGAGTTACCAGGCTCAATGTTTGAGTGAAGTTCATATATTTGGAAAGTTTGCGGGTGCTGTAGGAAATTACAATGCTCATAAAATTGCATATCCTGAGATAGATTGGCCTCACATTGCTCAAGAATTTGTTACTTCTTTGGGCCTCCAATTCAACCCCTATGTCACTCAGGAAAACTTACCTTTTTACTCATCTTTATCTTGTCTTATGTATGCTAATAACATTATCCCTTTCTTTTACAGTTAGTATTTTCTGCATCTTTTTTATTATCTTGTGTTGATGATCAATGATGATACATGTTTTCTTGTATTGTGAATTATTTGGGTGTATTTTGTAGATTGAGCCGCATGATTACATGGCCAAACTTTTCCATAACATGGTAGAGTTCAATAATATCCTGGCTGATTTTGACAAGGATGTCTGGAGTTATATTTCTCTTGGTTATTTCAAGCAGGTACTCAAGCATCGTAATTTTATTTTTTATTTTCTTGTCTTAAGAAATCATTTTGTATCTAAATTCCAAACTGTTAAAAAAACACGTTTGGAATAATATATAAATCTTCTATTATAGACTTTTATTTTCTTTCTGGCAATATATTATTGTTATTTTTGAGTTTATCCAAATTATTTGTAGACGACGAAGGCAGGAGAAATTGGGTCCTCCACAATGCCTCACAAAGTAAATCCCATTGATTTTGAAAATAGTGAGGGTAATCTATTTTTAGCAAATGCTGTTTTATCTGCTCTTAGCATCAAGCTTCCCATTTCTCGTATGCAGGTATTTCTCATTTTACTTGATCCTTGCAATAAAATTTAACTTCCACTGATTTATGATGTATCAGAACTATTATATTTTTATTTTTTACTCCTTTCACAATTAAACCATGCGTTATAATATTAGTATGACAAGCAAGGAATCAATAAGAATGAGTAATTGAGAAAACAAAGCAGTTTAGTAAATTTTGCCTAGCTTAACCTTGGTTTTATTTGTTGGGAGTCTTTTGCAAATATGACAAGTTATTAGGCATAAATCAAATACCCTGAGAACATATATATAGCACCTTTTTTGTTGTTGGATGAGAAAGTCTTACCATTAATCACCCAAAAGAAGCTAATTTAATTTAAGTGATCATAATACAGAGGGATTTGACAGATTCGACAGTTTTAAGAAATTTGGGGGTTGGACTTGGACATTCTCTGTTGGCTTACAAAAATGCCCTCCAAGGAATTAAGAAGCTTCAGGTAAAAGTTAATTTAACCAATAATTGGAGAGAACCATTTAGGCTAATTGGAAAAATTCTGATTTACAAAGAAAAACAATTAATGCTAAACACGATGCATTTTAAATGTCAGGTGAATGAGTTGTGCCTAGTTGAAGACTTGGAACAGACTTGGGAGGTTCTTGCAGAGCCAATCCAAACTGTATCTCTCTCTCTCTCTCTCGCTTGCACGCACACACACACACACACACACACACCCCACACTGACACATTAGCGTGCATGAATACGTGCACACATAGACATGCACATGCTTAGACAATCATTATTAGATTAGTAATTGACATCATAACTGGTCCAACTCCTTTGTGTTTCTAGTTTAGATATAAGGGTTAATTTATTGTGAAAACTAATTGCAGTAAATGTATCTGGCTGACATATCATGATAACTAATTGAGTTTTTTGTTTTTTTAATATCCTTAGGTCATGAGAAGATATGCTGTACCTGAAGCCTATGAGAAGCTCAAGGAGCTGACAAGAGGAAGAGCTGTTAATGAAGAAAGCATAAAATCCTTTGTTCAAAGTCTGGATTTGCCAGAAGAACCAAAATCCAATCTTTTAAATCTAACACCGCACTCATATGTTGGAGAGGCAGAGAATCTGGCCAAGTCAATTGAGGTTTTGAGTGGGCTCTTGGGATTTAAAATAGACTAAATGCTATGCTTTGGTGAAATCTTTTGTTATATGAGACCTTATTGGTTGTCGTACTGTTGCTACCTGCAATTTTGTTGTGAGCAGGGCTAATATATGTTGAATTTGACAACAGATTGTAATATCTAATAATGTGAAACCTTGTCCGAGTCGAAAGGCCAAACGAATTCACGTAAAATGTCTCTGGCCAAAGGTAGAAGAAACCTTGCATTATCTTTTTATTAAGTCTTAGGTTTTTTTGGTAGTTTTTCTTAGTTTTTCTAGCAAAATGATTTTTCAAGTTTGTTTCCCTTTTCTTTTGCCAGAGACATAATGAAAGATTGCACAACGAAAATAACCAAGGAAAATTGAAAGATGAAAGATGGAACATTTAAGGAATTCATTTATGGACCATGTTGAATTTGAGAAGTTAAATTTAACTTTGTTTGCAATTTGTATTATATTGAGTATTTTTGTGATGTATGCAATACACTACCATAATTTTTTTTTAAATTTGCATTTCATTAATTTCCAAATTAGGCACATCAAATAAGAAGACAATTTAAATAAAACTTGCTTTTTGTAGAAAGTTAAGCTAAGCTCCTTTTACAAGTATCAATATTTGCAAAGAAGAAGAAGAAGAATAATAATAATTTCTGTTTTATTTTGGAATGAAATTGGCGGGAAACAACTTGGAAGAAAAAAAGGAAAGAAATTGATGGGGAACTTAAAAGGCATTAATGGATGTCTCTAGCCAATTCCAACTTTTATTTTCTTAAATTGCTCCATACCATATATGAAAATGAATTGTTTGTTTGCTATTGGGGGGAATTCTCCATTTAAGGATCTGCATCTTCATCTCTATGTATCCTCTATTTAAGGATACCAAAATCCTACGACAATTCAGTCAAAGCAAGATCAATGGAATTTCTGACTGTACCACGACTCTCATCCATCACCCGTTGTAAACCCCACAGAAACCCTACTTCTGCAAACCAAAAACCTTGCTCTGTATCATTACGCTTCCCAACAACCTCCACCGTTTCAGTTCTCACAGCCTCACGGCCATCCGCACAGACAGCAGCACTAAACCGAGTGGATGTTCTTTTAGAGGCTCTCCCTTACATAGAGAGGTTTCATGGGAAGACGGTAGTGGTGAAGTATGGTGGGGCGGCCATGAAATCTCCTGAGCTCTGTAAGTCTGTGATGAAAGATCTGGTTTCGCTATCTCGTCTTGGCCTGAGAATGGTGCTTGTCCATGGTGGTGGACCTGAAATTGATTCATGGTTGGCAAGAGTTGGAGTGGAGCCTCAGTTCATTAATGGATTGAGGGTTACAGATGAGGTGACAATGGAGGTTGTAGAGATGGTGCTTGTTGGAAAGGTGATATCTTTTTCTTTTTTTAGGCTTTGATTGTTATTTTTTAATTTTTGGTGAATTTTTGGATAGTTTGCTTAAATGGCTCCCAACAATTTCTAAGCAAGCAAGAGCTGTAACTATGCGGTATTCTAGCCATAACTTTTCCGAACCTACAACTTTAGTACAAATTTACAAATTAATGTTGAACTTTCTATATATTGTACAATTTACAATTCTCTTTTTGCCTTATTTAAATACCACGAATATGTTAAAATTAGTATATTTTTTTTCCTCCATCTGTGGAGTGCAATTACTTTCAATAGAAAGCTTACATATTCCAGTGAATGAGTTTTCTTCATTTTTTCTTATCAAACCATGTTTGTTAGAAAAGAAGTTTCTGTTGAGTTAAATTTTCAGAAAATTTAGATAGTTACATAAATTAATTATGATAAATAAAGTAAAGATTACAATCAAACTTATTGAATCGGAAATTTTGAGCTTTTCAAATTTATGTTTCAATTTTCATACTTAATATCTAAAGATAGCATCCAGGAAAAGAAATGACTGAAATGAATGGTAAATGGTTAATGAATTGAACTTTTCAATTAGTCCTCAAATTTGTACAAATACAAATGCTGATGAAACAGGAACCAGAGCAACTATCTAGTCATCTACTAGTCATTGCACAAGCACCAGAGCAACTAAAACCAAATCTTTACTAACTTTACAGGTGAACACGTCCCTTGTATCTCTCATCAACCTAGAAAAGAATGCTTCAGCTGTTGGCCTATCTGGAAATGATGCTCACCTTCTTACAGCTTGTCCCGTTCCCAATGTGGCTGCTCTTGGTTTTGTCGGCGAAGTTTCAAATGTCAATCCAGCAATCTTGCACACAATCCTCTCTGATGGCCACATTCCAGTAATTGCCCCTGTTGCTACTGATGAGTCTGGTCAGGTAGATTTGCAAAACTTATGAATGCATAACTCTTTTCCAAACTTTTATTTTCTTGTCTTATCAGAAACTCAAGTATAAATCAAATTGGTCTTCTTTTATTTTATTTTATATTTTTCATTCTTTCTTTAATTTGTTGAATTGAGCAAGCAGAGAGGGTACTCCTCACATTAATGCATTAACTACATCTGGGTACTTCTCTAATCATTGAATCATGCCATTAGGTGTACAATATCAATGCGGACACAATAGCCGGAGAGATAGCTGCTGCTCTAGGTGCCGAGAAGTTGATCCTAATGACTGATGTGGCAGGAATAATGGAGGATCGAAACGATTCCAGTAGTCTAGTCAAGGAGATCGATATTAATGGGATTAGAAAGATGTTGGAGGATGGAAAGGTGGTCGGAGGGATGATACCTAAGGTTAAGTGTTGTGTTAAGTCGCTGACACAAGGTGTGCGCACAGCAAGTATCATTGATGGTCGGGTCCCGTATTCTCTCTTGCTCGAGATACTGACGAATGAGGGGTCAGGGACCATGATTCAAAGTTGAATCATTTGCTTTTGTTTTTTATTATGCGGATTGTTAAGCGAGTCTGGAAGTGTAGTTGGAGGTTAGAGATGTTGTAGTAGAATTTATTAGTTATGTTGTGAATTTACTTGTGCTAACATTTAGTTAAAACTAGTTAATTTTTAATTTTTCTGTCTAATTTTAACGAAAATAAAATTATAGCAAACTAAATGTAGCATTTTAAAAAAAAAAAAAATCAGAATTCCAAAATTTCAAAACAGAGCAAAACATAATAAAGAAAAATACACAACATATCAGTGTAAAATATTTTGGGAACTCATACCAGTAAAAAGCTTAAATTAATGGGACGCCAGAAAGTGGCATCTTTATTTAAAACTTAAAAGGAATAAGTATATTTGTCTAAAAATCTAATGAATAAATGATGATAAAAAATATTAATTTCTATGGAGATATCGGATTTTGAGATTTTTCATGAGAAAATTGATTATTTTAAAAGTTTTCATGGATACACTAGAAATTTGTTCTTAATTTAAAATATTTGGAATCCAGCTCTATTGTTTCCATTTAGAAGAAAAGACAATTTAGTTGAAAAAAAATTACTACCTCAGCCGAAATTAAATTGTTGTTGTTTAATTATTTGAACATATATATAACGATCAATTTGGCAAAAAAAAAAAAATGAATGAAAAGGAAAATAATTGGTTGTGCCTAAAATAAAATATCTCTGCTCCTCAGAGAGAGATTGACATACCATATAACATCAACAACACCTCATGCCAGCATGTCTAGAAATGAATTTTAACTGAAAAACAAATTCATAGTTAGGCACATAAAATTATTGTATGATATTTGATCACCCTTATCAAATCAATCTTACAAGGCAAGATGGATGTTTAAATAAGTTAGACTAGGTACTATACATAGCACATTTAGATCCGTACTATAAAATATATATTTTTATTCTCGAAGCCCAAATAGTCACATTAAATCTTTTATCATGATCTTCATATAAAAATAGACTTGGTTATCAAATTTTATATTTTTTAGAATTTTTTTTAAATAGGTACGAAATCACTTGATTTAAAGATTTTGAATCATCTAAAAATAATAATTTTCTCTCCATTTAAAAATAGTAATATAGTTCTTAAAAAAATGTAAAGTTTGGTCTCCAAGCATATTTTCAAATTAAAATCATATTGAATGGTTTCAAATTAAAATTATATTGAATGGTTTGAATCAACTGCATAAACTTTTGAAATAAAAATATGCATCTATAGTATAGACTAAAGTGTGATGTACAAATAAAAATATGCAAGTATTATAGACTAAAGTGTGATGTGCATAGTATCATATCGTAGTCTCACTCGTTTTAATAATATATTTTGGATCTATTTTATTTTAAAATGTTTTTTTTTTTTTGTCATCCAGCATGGTTTTAGAAATCTGAAGCAAAATCAGTTGGTTGAAATCGAAATATGACGAATTTTGTGAATCGGTTGAGTCGGATGAAAAAAATTAAATATTATAAAGATCGTGTTTTGTATTAATAAAATATGAATTTGTTAAAATAACTAAATAAATTGCACTCAAACTAATTTACTAATATTATATAATATATTATGAACATTTTAAAATACACAGTTTCATAACTGAATTCATCTCTTGGGCAAGATATATTCGAGTTCCTCTGTATTTTTTTTTTTAAAAAGCGATGAGTTGAAGAAACAAATATTCTAACCCGCCACACGCTGGTTATAGAAACAAATATTCTAAACCACCACACGCAAGTTATAGAAAGGTAATATATATATCCATGAACATTGAGTCATTGACTCTATAATATAATAAAGGCTGTCATTGTAACTTGGAAAACCCCATCAACTCTGATATTTTTTTCTCCTTTTCTCTTCTTCCTGTTTCTCTCTTTAGCTGCGATTTGAACGCAAGCTCCAATCGAGGTATCCATCTATTCGTACGGCACTGCTTGTTTCTTGCTTACCGTTGTGTTACTTGCATGTACTTGCTGATATTATTTGTTTTTTTCTTTTTCTTTTCTATCTTTCTTCTTAGATCATTTCAGCTATCGCATGGAAACAGTTCACTGTACCTTTGTACCCTTCTAACTGAATTTATTTTTGTACCCTTATAATTTGGATTTATTTTTGTGTAATTTAACTGAATTTTTGAATAGTTGGGAGATTTTGTATATTTATAAGAGTAATTGAATTTTTTCATGACTTGGTTTTATCAGAACCAACTGCATATGATTGAATTTGATTATATTCCACTTGATCATGTAATGATGTCACTTCTCCAGTTCAGTTAATACTTAATAGAGCAACATTGCCATCCTATTGCAAAATACCAGCGTGTACTTGAAACATGCAATGACCGGTACAATACCCAGAAAGTTTGCTTCTTAATTAGTGCACTAGTGGAAAAACTGAAATCAGAATTGGCCTATTTGGATCAGCTGTATGAACCAACCGATACTAATACCTATCTGGATCGGTTTTATCAATAAAACAGATACTAGAAGCTAATGAAAACACAGCACATGAACTAATTGGATCGGTTCCTAGCTAAGAACCAATCCTAATACTTGATAATTAGGATCGGTTCTTAGCTTAGAACCGATCCAGATACTATCTGGATCGGTTCCTATATAAGAACCGATCCTGATGCTATTTTTTTTTCAAAGATGGTTAAAAAAAAAAATAGTATCAAGATCGGTTGTTTATAAACAACCGATCCTGATACTATTTTTTTTTTTTTTCAAAGTTGGTTCTGCAACAAAAAAAAAGAAAAAAAAAATAGTATCAGGAACGGTTGTTTATAAACAACCGTTCTTGATACTATTTTTTTTTTTTAACCATCTTTGAAAAAAAATAGTATCATGATCGGTTCTTATATAGGAACCGATTCAGATAGTCCATTTTAGGTTTTTATTTTTCCGCGCTCACCCCTTCTCTCCTTGCGTCTCTCCATTATTCAAAATTACAACTCTCTCAACTCCTTGTCTCCTCTAGCCGCAAGTCTCCTCCTCTCCCTCCATCTTGCCGTCTCCTCTCAGTCCGATCAACTCAATAAAAAGAGTGCTTGGTGCTCAACGCAAGTGTGCTCGGCGCAATAAATCCACTCACTCACTCGGTGCTCGGTGCTCGGTCCTCTCCTCTCAGTCCGCTCGCCTCTCAGTTTAGGTAAATTTGCTAGATTAGTTTTGCTAGTTTAAGTAATTTCAAATTATCAAATCAATTCAATTCGGTTTCAAATCAATTCGATTTCATTTAAATCAATTCGGCTAGTTTAGTTTTGGATTGAAATTACATGGGATGGTATTCTGTTTTATCAAATCAATCCGGTTTCAATTCTTTGGGTACCATAAATCCTAAAAGAATAATATTGCAATTTTTCTTCAATGAAATGACAAATGGAAGCAAGCCCAATTGTGTGAATAAATGGATATGATATATGTTTTTGGGGTAAATTGATATATATATCTCTGTGCTTAGATAAATTATGATCTATGTTTTTTGAAACAACCGATCATAATACTATTTTTTTTCAAAGATGGTTCTGTAAAAAAAAAAAAAATAGTATCAGGATCGGTTGTTTATAAACAACCGTTCCTGATACTATTTTTTTTTTTAGAACCAACTTTGAAAAAAAAATAGTATCAGGATCGGTTGTTTATAAACAACCGATCCTGATAGTTTCTATTTGGATCGGTTATTTAACCGATCCAGATTATTGTAGTATCAGTATCACCTTCATCAGGATCGGTTGTATTCCGATACTAATATGCGTATATAACCGATCCTGATTCCATATTTTCCACTTGTGGTGGAGTTTACTTTTTATTTTTTATTTTTGTTGAAATGCTTCTCTATAGTTTTCTAAAAAAAAATTATCTCTAAACACATGTTTACCACAATTAACCCTTTAAAAATCAACAAATGTAATTTTCCAGTTTGCAATTTTTACATCTGACGTTGTCAGTAAAATCTTTTGGCTAGAAATAACCTTACTTTGTATGTAGTTGCATTACATTTAGAAGGAACAGTAGCAATAAGTTTTGAAAAAAAATAAAAATAATAATAATAATAGAGGTGTTTAATTGCATATTTTTCTGGTTTTCCTTTATAGTTCTTCTTTGTTGGGTTTTGGGGTAACCAAAACCCGTTATAGGCTTAAGTTGCGGAATGACCGTAGAACAAAAATTTCTACGACCAACTTAAGCTCAGGATTAAATGGGATATGTCAGGAAACTTTCTAAGGCGGTCCACCTTCAGTATTCCTTTGGCATCAAAACCCAATTTAATCCTTTTACAGATCTACTCCATGATTGATTACTAAAACTTTAATCTACTTACAAATTAAATAGATTAATATAACATATTTATACCTTGTTTCCAAATCACAGTTGGAATGCAGACCGAGTGAGTAGAGCTACATCATGGGAATGATTCTTCTCGGAGCATCAGACGTCTGATGCCTCTATCGGTTATCCACCAGGACTAATCGGAGAGCGGTTTATTTCTTTTGCCAGAAATACTATAAACCGCGGAATTCTGCAAAAATACTATTCACGGGGAAAAAGACAAAAACCCGTAAATACGAATTTTTGGTTACTCAATTTCATCAATAAGCAAAACTGACATACCGCAAAATTCGGTAAAACACTATTCATCAATCCCGTAAATATATTTCACAACAACCCGCAAGATTATACGTCAACTACGTATAACTTTCTTGTCTCAACCGAAATACTATTTTGGAGAGAAACCGAGAAAGAGAGAAAATACCGATTCGATTCTGCACAAAACGATACGTGTGAATTAGTTAGTTTCTCTTTCCATGTACCCCTCTATTTATAGGCTTTTGAGGAGGTTCGCAAAAGACCGAAATACCCCTCAACACATGTCTATTTACAAGATATGCCATTGAATGGATAAGGATGATGACATGTCATGTGGATAAGATCGATGACGTGTTATCTGGATAGGATTGATGACACGTCATGCGGATAAGGACGAATCTAAAAAGACCCGAATGCCCTCAGCCCGAATACAAATAATATTCGTATAATTATTCTGAATAATTATATTTCTTGCAGTTGTTTGTTTCAGTAATTTATACAATGTGTCCTGCACATTTATAAATTAACCAGTTAACTTTTATACAATGTGTTACACACGTTTATAAATTAACCAATGTTTTTGCTTGTTATTTTTACATAACATTTATAATTTAATTATAACACGTATAATTAATTATAACCATCTTACTATTGATTATAACCAATTTATAATCAATCACAATAAGATTCTCCGATTAGCTCCTATATGGTGTGACCCAATAGGATCTGTGTTATGTTGATAAATAGAGTTAAAACCGTTTTAACTTCTATAATCATGAGAGGCATATGGTAAAACGCATCATGACCATCCAATTACATAGATGATGCTGTACTGTACAATATCACGATCCAGTAAACTATTTATTTGTGTCTGTTCTTCTGTCTCATAGCTATCAGATTAGTTTCAAGGTAGATGTGTGTCATCCTTGCTAACTGAATCTTTTCTTGATCTTGAGCAGATTATCAAATATAATTACTCTTGTAATTATACTGCTAGCAGATAATCTTACTCTATCAAGGGACCTAATGATATTATAGCTCGTATAAAATAGAGGGACAAATAGAATTCTTGGTAAACTATCACTTCCTCAACTAAGCTATATATATGGAAAAGCTACCCTTATGACTGCTTTTTACCGACAGCGTTAGATAACAATTACACATACATATTTTTCAGTAGGAACGATAAATACCTCATACTGTAGAACCTGACACTGAATGAAAACATAAATGACACGAACACAATTCTATTTAATGTTTCATTCGGGGTCTGTCAAATATCATGTTCCTAGAACATGTATCTATGTGATTAAAATAACATCTCGTGTCAGGTGGTTTGTAAAACTTAACCATCTTTAATCCACATACTAACCTTATAGCGGTAATTAGTGTTCCTGCTAATTACCTTGGTCAGCGACTTCTTAAGAGTATATATCATTTATATTATGGAGTTTCACAATTTCAGTCATGAACTCGAAATGATCCATAAATTTAATAATACTTAAGGCAACAAAATGATATATAAATAAACATTCAATTCATGAACAAAGCTTTATTATAATTTATCGTATTATTGACTTCTAGATTATTATAAACTAACACTTCTTATCATCCTTTCCTATGCACATTTATTTTCTTAAAAAAAGCCGTAAAAGAATATAATAGGAATATTATAGAAATAAGGGTGAGTTTGCATATTTCTTATTTTCTGCATTTAGTCAATTAGTAGTATCAAACCTTCATGTTACTTAAAAAAAAAAAACACACACATTTATATGAATATTAAAGGTTTCTAGGGACTAATTGCAATATTGACACATCTTCATTCAGTTGCATAACCGGTATTTGAGTCAGGACTGGTACCAAAAGTACTTCCCAAACTCAAACATGAAATTATAAAAAAAAAAAACCATTTTGAATCTCATTCAGCTTTTCAGATAAATCGATAAAAAGCTCACAAAGAAATGAAATGAAGCCCAGAGGACTCCAAAAGAAATCCAGAAGGCCCAAAATAAGATAATTTTTGCAGAGAATAAGACTCCTTTGTTTGGTGTTTCGTATTCTTTGGTTCCGATCTGATGTGAAAAAAAGTTCGGTGGTGCATTATTGTTGGTACTTTTTCATTTTGCTGTCTTAGAAAGCAAAATTAGGTGGGCCCACCACCATAAAATTAACATAACTTATGATTCACCGAGCCCCTTGGTGTTTTGTTTCTGGTCTGTGGATTATTTGCACTACTCTGTTTGGTGTTTCATATTCTGAACCATCAGTGAACTGCATTATTGGAGGTCCTTTTCCCTTTCATCTTTTTACCTTTTTTTTTTCATTTTTTAAAAAAAATTAAAAAGAAAAAAGACAAAAAGATGAAAGAGAAGAGGACGTGGAGATAACATTTTTTTATTCTGTATTATTGGATATAATTACTTAAGCACTCCAAGTTTCAACCACAATAAATTAATATGTTTTTATTTAATGAAAACCACTGATTTTTAAAAATTCTCAAAAATAATAAATAATTTCCAAAAATAATATTAAATTTGATCTTCAAGGCACATTATATTGAAATTTTTGCAATATTTTTAAATTTTTTAAGATGAGAATCTTTTTTTTTTCAATTATGTTTTTATGTTAAAAATCCGTCTTTAAATTAACAAAGAAATAACATTTTCAACAACGTGAGTTTTTTATTTGAAATTAGAAATGTTAGATATATGCAAACTTATCTTTTCATCTATATATATATATTCCAAACTTTCTTATAATGTTTGGTATCTGGCTAGCTTGGTGATTTGCAAATTTATAAACGTGTATTAAATGAATAATCAATTTATTGTAATAAATATGTAAATTTTTTAAACCAACACAAATACGGACTGATCATATTTTCTATTTTTTGTTGTATAGTTCTGTGTAGCGTGTGGCTATATATTGTGTACGTATCATGATGCTTTGTTGTTCTATTGTTTTCAGAGTAAAGCTAGGGTGTGACATGTTCACCAAGAAAGTTTGGTGAGCATAACTCCAAAAATATGTCGGATCGACGTTAAATGCCGAATTCAAACCATTGAAATTCATGTACTTTATGAGTGATGCATATACATACAAAATTTTAAAAGTTTTGAGTTTATTTACTACATTGTCAAGTGGTCAAAGAAATAATAAAAATTGAATATATAAAATAACTTACAATAAAATATTTGTTTATTTGACCACTTGACCGTGTAGCAAACAAACTTGAAACTTTCAAAATTTTGCATTTATATGCATCACTCATGAAGTACATGGATTTCAACGGTTTGGATTTAGCATTTAACGTCGATCCGATATACTTTTGGAGTTATGCTCACCAAACTTTGTTGGTGAGCATGTCACACCCTAGCTTTACTCTTGGTTTCATCATTTGTCAATATTTACCAAGTTGGGATAATTTTGTAGAGTAAAACTAATATACACTTAAGTGTACCGTACACTTAACTTTAGGACCATACGATTTTTTTAAAAGTCGTGTAGATTGTTCAAAAGTCATGCAGCGCGAATCACAAAGCTAATCCTAGGATTCTAGGGTTAAGTGTATGGTTCAATCGGTACACTTAAGTGTATATTAGATTGACTCTAATTTTGTATTGCTCAGTTTGATGTTTTGTATTATGAGCCTGATATATGATCTTGTGAAATGTTAGCTGGGCCCACCCTTGCATTATTGTTGGTACCTTTTTTTATGCTTTATATTTTTAAAAGACAAGAGATATATCTCAACTTTAATTATGCCTTTATAAACTCAACTTTAGACATTGTTAGCTTTCAGCATATATGCTAAACTTATAATCTCATCTATCCCTGAGGTTTGGTATCTAGCTATCTTATTCAAATGCGGAGCTTGTACAGCATCAAAGAATTTTAAGCAAGAAATAATAATACATAGATGTTTAAACTCCAAAGCATACGAAGACACAAACACGCAGAGGTATGAGTCCCATTATTATTCATAAAATTTCTCTGTCATTTAATTTGATTAAGTCCATGGTTCTGAAAATCGGCTGATACCGAGTCAATTTGGCCCAGTTTACTCGGTATCGAAGAAGACCGGTCCGAGTTTCATCCGAGTCTCACACCTATGCGAACTTTTAAGCACAAATCGGATGAACAGTGCTTGACTCAGCCGAATCATTCTATTTTCCGGCTGAGTCAAGCTGAGTTAGACTGAGTTGAGCTGAGTCAAGCAAATTTTTTCTGAGTTAACTCGGTTTTTGCAAGTTACATGCAAAAAACTACAAAATTAACGGTGAATCAAAACAATCGGCCAAATTTTGTGTAAATTTCTTGCATTGAGAGCAAAATTAATTAAACTGTTTTGATAATTCAATCGAATCAACTTCATATTTTACCATGGCTGTTGAAGTGATTTGGAGAAACGGGTGTTCGAGACTCAGAGAAGAGAATAGAGAGAAAGCTTTATACATTATAACATACTAAGTAGACTTGGTCTATGTAAATTATATATATATATTTTTTAAATATAAATTGGTTCACAGTAGACCAATCCATACAAGTTATCTCTATAAGTTCTATTTTTTTGAGAAGTTTGGCAGAAGCTGCCAAAGATTATATTAATTTGAAAAATATAACAGATACCAATACATGAGTTCCAGTGTGTGTACACTCCAGTTTTTAAAAAACCGGTACCATCCATCTCAACTGGTATTAACAGAATTGCACCTCTCTGACCAATCCCAGTGCTGAAATGTAACTCCGCACCTCATCTACTAATCCATTAAATCACTATTTTATAAATTTAATTGTTATCAAAATATAAAATAAAAATACGAAAAAATATTTTTCTCTTGTAATTATTAGTTATGTTTTTATTATTTTATCTATTTTATTTCAAAATTAGATTTTTTTTTCAAGTAATTATACAAATTTGATTCTTATGACATGAATGTTTTTATTATTTGGCTCAGTACACTAATTATCTAGCCAGATCATCATAGTTTTTGATAGTAAAAATATATTATGCTTATATTAATATTGTATTAATGAATTATTTTGAGTGTAATATTTTGCCTTAACGTCTTTTCTTTTTACAAATTATTTTTATCAATTTTTTTCTTCTTTTTGGGGACAAAATAAGCTTCTGTCAAAAAAATCCGAGTTACTGATCCGATTCTTCTGATTCCGGCCGATTCATCGGATTCCGATTCCACGGTCAAGAACCCGATTCTGATTCTGAATTTCAGAACCAAGATTAAGTCTGCCTGTCATCATATAATTGCCATTCCTAATTGCATATTTAATTGTGGTCTTATTGGTAAAAAAGTGACAAACTTAGGAGCAAATTCGGTGAATGCATGAATGTGTTGATTGTGAAAATAGGAGAATCGTTGAGCTGAATTGATTCAACCTGAAAGGTACGCCGCAATTATTGTTTTTCCCTAGTTTATTAATACACTGTTTTTACCTGAATTTTTACTGGTACAATTGTTCACCCAGTTTGTAGGTAACTTGAAAGATGGCGGAGGGAATAGTTAGTGTGGTTTTGGCTAAGCTATCGGATGCTGTTATAAAGGATGTTTTACTATTACATGGTGTCGGCAAGCAAGTGGAGAGATTGATTCATGAGCTCAGGTGGATTCAATCTTTCCTAAAAGATGTTGACATGAAGCACATTATAAATGAGAGAGAGAAGCATTGGGTTAAGGAGGTCAGAGATATTGCTTATGATATAGAAGATGTAATAGACAATAACATTTTCTTGAAGGTTCCAGAGAACCCTCTTGCAAGAGGATATTCTCGAATTGTTGGGGCTGCTGAAAGGATGTGGAAGAAATGCAAAAAGCTTCCGGCTTTGCACAACCTTGCTGATGAGATGAATGAGATCCTGGCACGGATTAGGGAGATCAATGACAGTAGAGAGAGATATGGAATCAACTCTTTGGGAGAAGGCAGTGGAGCGCGGCCGAGGCTACCGATTAGGCCCCCTGTGCTACCTAAGATTGAAGATCCTAATGTTGTTGGCTTCGATCATGATAGGGACAACATCGTAAATCTGTTGCTTGACACAAGCATTAAAAGGCGTGCTGTCATCTCAATCGTGGGACCTGGTGGGCTGGGAAAAACAACTCTTGCTCGAAAAGTTTATAATAGGTAAATATGATTATATGAAGCAACTGTGTCAAAAATAGCTGAATATTAAGTTCTTTTATTTGTTCTGCACAAATTTTGTCCAAAAATTAAAACAGTTTCCTGCTGAAATAGGGTGATAAAATTGTGCAATGCATATATTGTTGTTACACAAAAGACAAGTTAAATTTAATTTAAAGAAAGTCAATTGAAACATTTCCTGAAAAGATGGTTTTTGATGGTAAAATTCTCTGGATACCCTATAAGAATTTGAAATTGACAGATTTTCCCATCAAAAACATTATGTATCATATATGCATTAACCTCAAAAGTTCAGATTTATTTAATTTACCCGTTCGTCTATCAGTATCATTAGATTTTAGACGGACCTATTTTCTGTTTGTAATTAAATAAGAAAATTACTCTCGAATGTTAACCTAATTTTTTTTGGAAATACAATCAATTTTAATTTTTTAGGTTTATGGTAAATCTTGTGAAAGTTGTAGAGAGGGTTGTGTTATCTTTTAATTGTGATCATTTTACTTGTTGATACTCTGGTAGAGTTTCACAAAAAATGGTATTAAGGAATAAGTATATATGCCAAACTAATTAAATTCACGTTTACTGACTAGATGATAAAACTAAATTCTCTTGTCAAAAATATAAAGTGTGAGAACCAGGCTCAATGATAATATATATGTACAAGTACCAATTATAGGAGCAGAGGAATGTGATATGATTCAAATGATCTGCTTTTTGTTTTTTTGTTACAGCAATGATGTCAAGAGACAGTTTGACGTTTGCATATGGGTAACAATCTCTCAAGAGTTCAAACTGATGGATATTTTGAGAAAGATAATAGAGCAAGTCGAGCCTCTTCCACGAAATGACGTAGAAGCTGGTGGAGAAGAGTATTTACTTACAAAGCTTCACAAAACTCTTAATGGTCAGAAGTACACTTTAGAAGACCATTTACGTTCTCATGACACTCAAGCCAGTAAAAAGCCAAAGAAGTACCTTTTAGTCCTAGATGATATGTGGAGAAGTGACCTATGGATTCAAATTGGTGATGTGCTACCTGATGAAGGGATTGGAAGTAGAGTAATCGTAACTACTAGAATCCAAAACATTATCGATAATGCTAAACCATATAAACTTCCATATTTAACTGAGGAATCGAGCTTAGAGCTTTTGCTGAAAAAGGCTCTGCCTAATCGAGATTTGAGTAAAGGGTTTCCCGATGAACTGTATGAGGTTGGAAAACAATTTGCTAAAAAATGTGGTGGATTACCTCTCGCATTGTTGGTTTTAGGAGGTTTATTATCAAAAAAACCTGCAAATTATGTTGCTTGGAGTAAAATGTTGCAAACTATTAACTGGGGTACTGATGGGAGAGATTGTACTGAGATCATGGCCACCAGCTACGATGACTTGCCATTTATTCTCAAATCTTGTTTCATGTACTTTGCTGGTTTTCCTGAAGACCATGAATTCTTTGCTAAAGGTTTATTGATGATGTGGGTTGCTGAGGGGTTCATACCAGCTGAACAATCTAGAACATTCGAGGATACCGCTGAGAGCTTCCTAGAAGAACTAGTGCAAAGGTATGCTTCAATAGTTTAACATTCTATTACAGATTCATTAAACTTATCATTTGATTTTTTTTTTTTAGATAAAGATATCCTACTTTTTAAATTTTTAAAGTCAATTCATATTCATGACTAACATTTTTCTTATAGGTTTAGTATTTTTTTTTGAGACAGGTACTTTTCTTATAGGTTTAGTATTATATTTAGTTTAAATACACTTGTTAGTCGTATTAATGCCAACATTTTTCATATAATCCAGAGGATCCCATTTAATTAATCTTCTAATTTAATTTCAACAGAAGCTTGGTTCAAGTATTACATAGATCAGACGTTGATGATTCCATTGAAAGTTTCCGTATACATGATCTCCTTCGAGAACTAGCAATCCTAAAGGCTAAGGAGGATAACTTTCTCACAATTTGCTCAAACCCTGACAATTGGAAGAGCAGTGCCAAGGCACGTCGTGTGGCGGTTAATTACTCGAGTTGTAGTGAATTGATGGAACAGGCAAATCCAAATCTTCGTTCTTTGGTGTGCTTTAAGGATACAATGCCAAATTGCTCTCGGCAAAGGCTGCTTAAGGTGCTTTGTCACAAGGCACCAAGTGTAGATTTTGAGTGTTTTTATGGACTCAATCAATTAAGGTATTGTTTATATTTGAGGAATAAAATAGTAAAGTGATAAACATAGAGTATGATGAATTATTATTTTTTTTTATTGCAATCTTAGTATCAAAGTTTTTATAGTGAGGCTTTATATAGCCAATTTCTATCTAGTCCCTAACGGTCAAATAAAAAGATAGAGTTGCCCTTTTTATTAATCAGTAACTCTCTTTTTTCTAATAAATGGTCCATGATGAAAATACCCCTAATGGGTCTGAGTCCTAACTGGTGCTCTAATTATCTTGTTGTTGGGGTTTTGACGGTTCAAACCCATTGATTTAGCTTAACAGCGGAAGTGTGTAAAACAAAATTTTTTACAGTTAAGTTAAGCTAAAAATTAAACGAGGTATGTCAGGAAACCTTCCAAGGCGGTCCACCTTCAGTATTTCTTTAGCATCAAAACCTCATTTAATTTATTTACAGATCTACTCCATGATTGATTTTCTAAAGCATTAAATCTATTTACAAATTAAATAGATTAATATAACAATTTATATCTTGATTCCAAATCTCAGTTGGAATGCAGAATAAGCGAGAAGAGCTACACCAAGGAAGGAATCGACTCGTAGTATCACACGTGTGATACCTCTATCGGTTATCCACCAGGACTAACCGGAGAGCGGTTTATTTCTTCTGCCAGAAATACCATAAACCGCGGAATTCTGCTGAAACACTATTCACCGAGAAAAAGGACGAAATAAATATATTTGTGTCCCGAGGTTACTTGGTATCGCTTTAAAAGCTAAACCGCGGGATTTCGCAAAATATATTATTTTCCTAATCTCGAAATAACCGAAATCAAGGAAGAGAGAAAAACCGATTAACAAAGTAATCAGATTAACACGTGAATTAGTGAGTCTTTCTCTCTACCCCTACCCCTCTATTTATAAACTTTTGAGGAGGTTTGCAAAAGACCAAAATACCCCTCAAAACAAATCTATTTACCAAAAACCCTTGACACCTCATCCTTTTATCATGTGAAATGACCAAAATACCCTTGCCACCTCACATGACACATGTAAACACATGGGAAGTCGGCACCAAGGGTAAAAAGACCATTTTGCCCTTGGCCCATTAAGGCATGAATAGTGTTGGGCTTTGATTTTGGGCTTTGACTTTGGGCCTTTAATTTTAATTAAGGCTTTGATTATTTTGGGCTTTTAAATCCATAATTCAAACCCATAATTAACAATTAAAATTCCAAATCATATATATAGAATTGTCATGTACAATTATATTTCTTTTCGGTTATTGTTCGGTAACTTTTATACAACGTAACGTGTACGTTTATAAATTAACCGTTGTTTCTGCTTGTCATTCTAAATGACATTTATAATTTAATTATATCACGTATAATCAATTATAACCATCTTAATATTAATTATAATCAATTTATAATTAATCAGTAAGATTCTCCGAGTAGCTCCTATATGGTGTGACCCAATAGGATCTGTGTTATGTTGGTAAACAGAGTTAAAACTGTTTTAACTTCTGTTAGTCATGGGTGGCATCTGGCAACACATCATGACCATCCAATTGCACAGATGATGCTGTACTGTACAATATCACGATCCAGTAAACAATTTACTTGTGTCAGTTCTTCTGTCTCATAGCTATCAGATCAATTTTAAGGTAGATATGTGTCATCCTTGTTAACTGTATCTTTTCTTGATCTTGAGTAGATTATCAAATATAATTACTCTTGTAATTATACTGCATGCAGATAATCTAACTCTACCAAGGGGCTCAGTGATGCTATAGCTCGTATAGAGATACGAGGGACAAGTAGTATTCTTGGTAGACTATCACTTCCTCACCTAAGCTATACATATGGAAATGCTACCGTTATGGCTGCTTTTTACGGACAGCGTTAGATAACACTTACTCATATATATTTCTTAGTGGGAACGATAAATACCTCATACTGTAGAACTTTGACACTGAATGAAAACATTAATGACACGAATACAATTCTATTTAATGTTTCATTCGGGGTCTGTCAAATACCATATTCCTAGAACATGTATCTATGTGATTAAAATGACATCTCGTGTCAGGTGGTTTGTAAAACTTAACCATCTTTTAATCCACATACTAACCTTATAGCGGTAATTAGTGTTCCTGCTAATTACCTTGGTCAGTAATCTTTTAAGAGTATATATTATCTATATTATGGAGTTTCACAATTTCAGTCATGAACTCGAAATGATCCACAAATGCAATAATACTCAAGGCAACAAAATGATATATAAATTAACATTCAATTCATGAACAAAGCTTTATGATTAATTTATCGTATTATTGACTTCTAGATTATTACAAACTAACACTTGTTTCTCAACACCCCCCTCAAGTTAGGGATGTAAATGTCGATGAACTCTTAACATGTTACGTTTTCTTCAAATTGTCTTGAATCTAATCCCTTCGTAAAGATATCGGCCAATTGGTCTTCACTTCTTACAAAAGGAGTTTCAATTTCTTTTCCTTGATTTTTTATTCTCTAAAAAAGTGGCAATCCACGTCAATGTGTTTTGTTCTCTCGTGAAACACCGAATTGGATGCTATATGTTGTGTCGCTTGGTCGTCGCAAAATATTTTCACTAGAATTTTAATTCCCATATCTATGAGGAATTGCTTGATCCATGTCAATTCACTCACAGTTGATACCATGGCACAATATTCTGTCTCGACGCTTGATCGTACCACAATATTTTACTTTTTTGCTTTTTCATGTGACAAGATTTCTGCCTACAAATGTGCAAAAACCAATGGTCAATTTTTTTATCAAATCTCTCGGTCCAATCTTCATCGAAATAACCACACACATTGTTAGAATTATTATTTTTCATTCAAATTTCTTTTCCAGATGTTCTTTTTGAATACTTTAAAATTTATTTGTTAATTCCAAGTGTGGTGTTCTTGGAGCTTTGTATGAATTGGCTAATTTGACTTATCAAGAACGAAACATCTGGGCGGGTTACTGTTAGGTATATTAATTTTCCTACAAGTTTTTAAAATTAATTTATATCTTCTAATGACCCTTCTTTGCTATTTAATTTATGCTTACCATCTATTGGTGTTAAGACCAGTATCCTTTAATAATCTAAAGTATATTTTCTTTGAGAATAAATAGGCCTTTCTTAAAATGTGCGATTCCTATTCCTAAAAAATTATAAATAACCAAGATCCATAACGTCAAATTTTATTTCAATTGAAATTTTAATTAATTAATTTCTTCTTGGTTATAATGTCATCAACATATACTAATATAATGGTAGTATTAATTCCTTTAAATTTTACAAATAAATAATGATCGGCACTACTAATTTTAAAATTACAAGAAATTAAATGAGAGCTTAGTTTGCCATACCAAGCTATTGGGGATTGCATCAATGCATAAATGACTTTCTTCAATTTGCATGCTAATCCATGATTTTTTTTGTTTGTTATTCATAATCGGGTGGTAAAGTCATATATACAACTTTTTCAAGTGTTCCATTTGGTATAATTTCCAATTTTGGTTTACCGCAATAGAAAATAAATTTCTCATGGTATTCATTTTGGCCATAGGTGCAAAAGTTTCATAATAATCTATATCATAGATTTGTGTATATTCTTTAGCAACTAAGCGAGCCTTGTACCGTTCTAAAGTACCATCACAATTATACTTAATTTTATATATTCATTTACAACCTATGAGTTAATATTTTATCTTTCGATCATTGTACAATTACCTAAGTTTCATTTTATATGAGAGCCTTTAATTATTCTCTCATGACCTTGAGCCAAACCGAGTTGTTTATTGCTTTAAGGTAATTATTTGGTTCTATTTCTTTGGAAATAGAGGTAAAAAATATTTGGTGTGGAGATGACATATTTTTGTAGGAAATAAAGTTTTGAATATGATATTGTATCTTGTATGTCACAAAGTCCCTTAACTTTGTTGATGGTTGAATTGTTCTTGATGATCTTCTTAATAGTGTATTTTCCACATTTGTTCCTTTCAAGTTTTCTTCTTCCTCTTTGTTTTGTGAGATTTCTTCTATCTCACTTTCCTCTTGTATTGGAGTGGTATTTTCCTCCAATGTGGTATTTTCTATATTCAATTACCAACTTGTGGTAATACATATATGTTTTGTATTTCTTAGATATTGATTTTATTATCAACATCCTTGTAATATGGCTCATTTTCTAAAATATTACATTTAGAAATATAACGTTTGTGATTAATTGAATCATAGTATCTATAACCCTCTTTTGTGTGAAGAATATCAAAAAAAAAAAAAATTGACGTATAATCAACTTTATCTTATTTGTTTTTGTGTACAAAGGATGTGCACTCAAATATTCTCAAATGATTAATTATAATTTTTTTTCGAAAAAGGATCTACAATGGACTTATATAATTTAAATTGGCACTAGGCAATCTATTTATTAAATATGTGGCTGTGAGTATAGCATCCGACCAAAAAATCTTTGGTACATTATTTTGAAATAAAAGAACTTGAGTTATTTCAAGCAAATATCTATTTTTCAGTTCTGAAACACCATTTTATTTGGGTGTATAGACACATGTTATTTGATGTAAAATCTCTTTTTGTTTGAAGAAATTTGTAAAAAAAAAAATATATAAATTCCGTTTTATTATCGGATCTAAATATTTTAATTTTTGCATCACATTAATTTTCTATAAAATTATAAAACTCTTGAAAGTGAGATAATACTTCACTTTTATTTTTTAGTAAATGTAAAAAGTTACTTTAGAAAATTCGTGTATAAAAATTGCAAAATATTTGTATCAATTAAATGATTCAATTGAAGTGAGTCCCCACTCAAAAGGTTTCTCACTTTTACTATTTGATAGATGAAATGGTAATCCAGTATGTTTTTCGTAATTTACACACTACACAATTACTACAATCCAATTTTGGAAAATCACGAATATATTTAAGAATTTTATTGGAAGGATGTCATAGTCTTTTATGCCAAAGAGTGTCAAAATTATCTTGATTTTTTGACATTTAGATTGAATAATTTAAAAGAGTGTCAAAAAACCTTCACCAATTATTTTTTGATTTCCCGATTCTTAAATATTACATATTTGAAGAAAAAATTGCATTGCAATTTAATTCTTGTATTTGTTTTTTAATTGAATAAATTTGTAGAAAAACTACTTATATACAAAATATCTTTTATATTTTTGTATATCTTTTCTTAAATATTACATAATCACATGCCATCAATTTTGGTTTTCATACCATTTGCAACAACAACATATTAGTCATTTACGGATAGATCTAAATTGGTCAATAAATCTTTGTTGCAAAACATGTGGTCAGTTGCACCATTATCTAAATCTTTTTGATTTTCTGAAGAAAGATTTATTGAATTTAAAGAAATACCATAACATTTTGGGAGATCTTGTTAAGACAACCGCGTAATTAGTTGCTAGATTAGTTGCCTCACTTGATCTTGGTTTACTTGGACTGGGTTGCTCTGTCCCGTTTCACCTTTTTTTCTCAAAAATCTCGGTTAAAATGGAGGCCTCCATTTTTGAACAAATGGAGAGGATGTTTCACTTTTATTAAACCATTTTTCTTCTTTCTCTTCCTGAGAGTTTTTTCGCTGATTCACTCCGCATTTTTCATTTCTTTGAGGTCACTGCCTTTTTTTTTTTTCTTCTCTTTGTCCTGATCTCCTTCCCTCTCCGTCGTTCTTCTTTTTGGTCAGAGATAAGGATACAAGAACCAACACCAGATCGGGTGTTGACCTCCATTTGGCAATTTGTAGAAAACTCATCGCTAATCACTAGGTTATGGATTTGATCAATTTTCTTGCTTGGTGGAGTATCTCAGGTTGGTATACCATAATTGCTGTTATTTAGGTTTGATAGTATTTTTTTGGGTTTATTTTCTTTAATTGGTTGTCTTTAATTGTGTATCTCAAGTTGGTATTCTATAATTGCTGTTAACTAGTAACTCTGTTTTATTTAATAAATGGTCAATGATGAAAATGCCCCTAATGGGTCTGAGGCCTAACTGGTGCTCTAATTATCTTGTTTCTCAACAGGTATTGCCAACTTATTGGCAAATTGAGTAGTAACAGAATATCTTTCGAGTCATTCATAAGAGGCCTGAAATTTGTGGAGACCCTTGATTTCTATCAACTACAAGATCATGGCGACTTGCATGATGATATATGGAATGTGAAAACACTTAGGCATGTGATGCTAAATGGCCAGGAGTATACTGCAGGACCCTCATCATCTGCTGACCTAAAAAATTTGCAAACACTCCGGTGTGTGAAGAGCAGAGAGTCATGGAATGCACAGTTACCTAAACTACCAAATTTGCGTGATTTAATTATCCAAGTGGAGAACTCCTTTTCATGGGATGTAATGGCCACGTTGCTTGATACACTGAATCGTCTAACCCGTCTTAATTTACGTGGCAGTGAAGTGCCGCAAACAATTGTGGAGATGCAAAGGTTTCCATTTTATCGGCATTTACAATATCTGTATCTACAAGAGGAGTTCTCATCCCCCAACAACAAGTTGTCACTTGAGGTTGGCATGTTTCCCATCCACGTCACAGTGCTTCAACTCATTGGTCTCCAGTTCAAGGAAGATCCGCTGCCAGTGCTAGAGAAAGTACGCAGCCTCAGGTCGCTCTTGTTGGAAGGAGAAAAAGCGAATCGAAAGATGAGCTGTTCTGATGGAGGCTTCCAACAGCTACATGAGTTGTGCTTTGAGAGGCTAACCAATCTAGAAGAATGGGAGATAAAAGCGGGTGCCATGCCCATACTTAATAATGTGCACCTACGCAGTTGTCACAAACTAAGGGTGCCTCTCGGGCTTCAGTACCTGTCCAACCTCAAAGATCTTGACATATATGATTGCAGCGAATTAAATAATGAGCATGAAGATGAGATCCGCAACATCTGCAAACATGTTCCCCTCATAGAGATATGGTAGGACCGGCTAGAATCTGTAGAGTGTTTTCCTTTAATTTATTTGTGTTACTGTTTCCATCATTTTCTTTTTCCTTTTAATTTATTTGTATTTGTTGTTTGGTTTTATTCCTCCATCAATGATTATTTTTGGCACATGTGGTGAACATATTTTACTTAGGTCCCTCTAGATATGTATTTTGAAGATAAAAGACTATCGTGGTCGTACGTGTGTTTATTTGCTTCTAACTGCCGAAATATTTTTATTTTGTTAAGTACGAAATTTTTAATTTCTGCCGCATATACATGTTATCAGTTGGAGAAAAAAAATGTAAAAGAAAAATTTAGGGCCGCAATAAGGAAGTCCATTTTTGAGTACCAGAATTTCAAATTTTGGTTATTCTAATTCTCGAAATTTGTTTCAATATTTTTTTTAAAGTTTTAATTTAAAATTTATATTCATTAAATTAAAAGGAAAATTCTAACTCACATTGAACTTTTGTTTACACATATATAAAAATATTGGATTTTGATGTTGGATACCTTTACAGTCGAATTTTTTATAAATATCCAAAAAAATAATTAAATTTCAAAAACTAACCAAAGTTGCGCAGGATTTCGAAATCTACCAAAACCGCAAATTTTTTTTGCGGTAATTCAATCTAAACTGCAAAAAAATTTGTGGTTCTACAATTCGAAAACAATAGTTTTTTTAAAAACAACAACAACAACAACAAAAACAAAAACCACAAATATTTTTTGCGGCTTTACAATTCCAAAATCACGATTTTAAAAAAAACTGCAAAAAAAATTGCTGTTTCAATTTTTTATTTAAATAGAAATATTTATAATTTATTTATTTTTTGCAATGAAATATTATAAATATTTAATATATTTCTTTGAAATAGATGGAATACAATATAATTTGATTTATTAGAAAGACTGCTACAAATAATCCGGATCAACATTTTTCATGCTGAATTTTCTGCGGCTGTAAGAAATATTAATATATTTCTTTATGAGTTATTGAAAAAAAATATAAAAATGGTTGAATTATGAGTTATTGATCCCGGTTTAAAAGTCATTTCTAGGTAATACATAAAATATTGTGATCTTTCTAGCTAGTACATTTAATTTATAAAAAGTTATATCTGTTTTGAAAATTATTTTTAATAACAATCATTAAATAACTTAAATTTTTTGTTTTTTCAAAAATAGATACAACTTTTTATAAATTAAATGCACTAGAAGAATGACAATATTTTTTGTATTTACTTAGAAGTGACTTTTGAACCGGGATCAATAACTGAGAGTCCAAGCATTTTTAGTTTTTGCCAATAATACAAAGAAATATATTAATTTTTCTTACAGCCGCAGAAAATTCGGCATGAAAAATGTTGATCCGGGTTCTTTGTAGTAGTCTTTCTAATAAATCAAATTATATAGTATTCCATCTATTTTCAAAGAAATATATTAAATATTTATAATATTTCAATGCAAAAAATAAATAAATTATCAATATTTCTATTTAAATAAAAAATCTGAAAGAAGAAAACAAAATTGAAAACCGCAAAAAAAATTTGCAGTTTTTTTTAAAAAAAAAAAAACCGTGGTTTTCGAATTCTAAAACCGTAAAAAAATTTGTTGTTTTGGACTAAATTACCGCAAAATTTTTTTGTGATTTGGGTAGATTTCGAAATCTTGCGCAACTTTGGTTAGTTTTTGAAATTTAATTGTTTTTTTGGATATTTATAAAAAAATCGGCCTTTACAGTACCAACTTATTGGTACCAGATTATCTTTATTGTTCTTAATTATCCTTAATGAGCTCATAAAAATATTAAGTAGAGAGAATAAACATTTAATCAAGAATATTATTGCTAGGAAATATATTAAATAAATGAAAGATTAATAATATTGATATTATCATTTTAATCTGCTAATTATTTTTCGAAGGTTTGAATATAGTGTGATCGGTATGAACCTATCAATCATCATATATATATCAACCCACAACTATGTCCACAAAAAGGTTAAATTAAAAAAGTCGATTTATATGACTTATTCAAAGCAGAAAATAAACTCATTAAAAGGCTTTGATTCGTTATATAATATTAAATATATGCTATGATATATTGGCTAGTAAAATCTACAACTGCATGATATAATATGTTATCAAATTATAGAAGTGAATATTTTAGTTTTCATGCATGTGACTGATGATGAATATTTGTGTGTTCCTATATGTAAAATAATATAAATATTTGTTATTTGAGCAAAGAAAATAACTAAAGAATACAATCATATTGATGATCAATTCATAAAGAGATAATATTAAGCTCGAATCTCGTGAATGATATTATTGTCACTACCAATTACAAGGATAAAATTGTTCTGATATATTACAGACTTTCTACCGGTAACAATATATTACTACGCAAAGAAAAAAACAAAAAAAAATCGCATTAATGCTCCATATTACTTTCTCAATTATTACCGAGAAAATAAAATATAATATAAGAACCGAAATCCTATCATAACCGTTTAATTAATTTCTTGAGTGTATTATTAAAGTAAGGGTAACAAAATATTAGAATTTAATAGTTTACAACAAATTTTGTTTATACAACGCTAATCTGAAGTTATATAATAATTGCCTTTTTTTTTGAGAAATCAACAGAGGTCAGACCTCATGTTTTTCATTAACCACAATCGGTTACAATTTTTTTTGGGTTTCTGAATAGAAATCCGGATTTAAAACAAGCATAAAGGTAATTAGCTAGAAAATGTAAATCTAAGTTAAGAAAAAAGAAAAGCAAAAAGGTAAAGAAATAAGAAAACCAAAGATCAAAAGGTGAGCCATGGTTGTTCACCCTTTTCTCTACTGTTTACATAAGTTGTACTTCTCCCTGTGTAATTTCTATCTTGATCTGTCAATGCTCTCCACTGTGTTCTGACTTCTTGAATGAGGACCTCATTTTGCTTTGCCTTTTCTTTGAATACACGGTTGCATCTCTCCCTCCAAACTATGAAGTGTGTTAGCAATATGAGTTCTTTTGTTTTCTGATTTATACCCGTTTGTATGATCATCTCCAATCTATCATGTGCAGGTACTGTTGCTTGTTCTTGTTGCATAACTCCTTTATATATTTGTTCACTCGCGGGACACTCGTTGAATAGATGTTGGATGGTTTCATCTTGCTGCCTACACATGTAGCATATGCCTACTATGTGGAATCCTCTTGCTCTCAAATTTTCAGCCATTAATATTTTTTTGTGTAGTATTAACCATCCGAAAACCCGAATTCTAGGGGGTACTCTAAGTTTCCAGACCCTGTGTATGTATGTCTCTATCATGGGTGATTTTTCCATTGTGTGATATGCCCGTTTAACTGTGAAGATTCCATCTGAATGCATCTTCCATCTTGCGTCATCTGTCCTTATTCTATTCTGAAACAGAACCGTTGTCAGCCTGGGCTTTTCCGCTTTCAATTCCTGCAACTGCTCTGCTGCTTGTTCTGATAATACCGGTCTAAATAATGAATCCAGATTTGTTTGCAAAATGAATTCCTGAAGTGTAACATTGTTGGTGATGGTGAATGTGTAGAGTATTTGGAATCGATATTTCATAACTCCTATACCCCAATCTTGGTCCCATAACCAAATCGTGTCACCTCTGCCTGCAATCCTTATTATAAAACACTCACAAAAAGCTTGCACCGGTTTGAGGCTTGTCTTGAAAAAATATGAGCTGCATATTCCTTGATGGGTTCCATATATTGCCTTGAATAAATTTTTCCATAATTTCTCCTCTTTTACTTGCCATTGCCAATACCATTTAGCAAGCAGCGCCTGATTAAAACTTCTCAAGTTTTCAATCCCTAATCCTCCCATATTTTTTGGCCTACACACCAATTCCCAATTAGCTATTTTCTTTTCATCTTGTCTTGCTCCCTGCCATAGAAAATTCCTTCTTATTTGATCCAATAATTGCCTTTTTAATTCAATTGTTAATCATCATGATTATATCTTTAATGTTCTTAATTATCTTTAATGAGCCCATAAAAATATTAAATAAAGAGAATAAACATTTAATCGACAATATTATTGCTAGGAAAGATATTAAATAAACGAACGATTAATAATATTGATATTATCATTTTAATCTGTTAATTTTTTTCGAAGGTTTGAATATAGTGTGATCGGTATTAACCTATCAATCATATATATATCAACCCACAACTATGTCCACTAAAAGGTTAAATTAAAAAAGTCGATTTATATGACTTATTCAAAGCAGAAAATAAACTCATTAAAAGGCTTTGATTCGTTATATAATATTCAGGATATGCTATGATATATTGGCTAACTGCATGATATAATATGCTATCAAATAATATTTTAGTGTTCATGTGACTGATAATGAATATTTGTTTGTTCATGTATGTAAAATAATATAAATATTTGTTATTTGAGCAAAGAAAACAATTAAAAATAAAATCATATTGATGATCAATTTATAAAGAGATCATATTAAGCTCGAAACTCATGAATGATATTATTGTCACTACCAATTACAAGGATAAAATTGTTCTTATATATTACAGACTTTCTACCGGTAACAATAGATGTAAGATTAAATTTAATTATTTTTCACATCCATTTAAAATTACGGGACACATTTTAAAATAAATCATCTGTACAAATTCTAATTTTGATAAAACGGTTCCAATCAAATATCAAACTGAAATTGATTTCAAACTAGCAACCGTAGAGAATAACTAAAATTGCTAAACACGGATGCATTTATTCGTTGTTATCTTATCTTTTCTTTTTTTTTTTAATTCCGGACCGACTCATACACATAAATATTATTGTTTTGCTTGTTTTGAGGCGGTTAGAGGATTTATTAACCTTTTTTCTCATTAATTTATTGACAAGTATTTTGTTTTCATTAATGAAAGTATACTTTTGAGATTCTTTTTGTTTCATGCTTTAATTGCATGGTATATTGTCGTGGTATGAATTGTAGCTAGATATATCAAATTTGAGTGGAGAAATTAGCTAAATTTGCATGTCTCGGGATGTCAAAAACTCACCTGATCGACCCAAGTGGAACAATCCGACCTGAATCCAACTTGCTGGATAATTTTATGGATCAGGTACGGATTTATTAAACATTTTAAATTGACTCGGATCGGACATGATATACGAATATATATATCCGACTTGTTTGATTTGTAACTATTAATTTTGAAAATCAATTCTTTTGATATGTGCAATCGATTAGAGACAGAGTCAAACTTTGCTTAGATGGAAGAAAGAAAATTTAATTGAAAGATTATAATCAGATGTATTAATATCATGAGGAGGGTTCAAATGCTTTCATTTTTTGTTTCTCCATCATGTCTCTATTTTTAAAACTTTAATAACTCAAAATTTAAATCTTAAAATTCAAAATAAAACCGTTGGATATGAACTATGATACGGAACAAGTCCCGGAGGACGAGACCGTAAGGTTTGGTGGTTTCGGTGACTCGACTCGTCCCGGCTCGGGAGGACCGGTCCAAGTCTCGCGGTAAAGACTTAGGGTAATTGTCGAGGTACTCTTACTCTAACCTGTTGGTACCTCCTATTGTCCAAAAGTCCAGCCCCTAATACCTCGGGATTTGGGGCTTATATAGATTATACTCTGACAATCATTCCGCGTTGTCAGGAATGTCAGAGTCCGCACGATGGTGGGTAGACCTCGCACAATCATTCTACGCGACGCTCCTGCCGATGTCGCGGTGTCGCCATGTCAAAGGGCTTTTCGAGCGGGCTCGGCTTTGGGTCTTCCTCGCCCGTCCGGGATCACCTTGAATGGGCCTTGGGCCTTTGTCATGTTGGATTGGTTGAAGTGAGGATAGGGTCTTATTCTTAGTCCCGGCCTGGCCCTTCATAGGATCCGAGACCGGGTTATTCATGACCCAGATCCATTCTTCTAAGGCCTTGTTTACATGGGCCTATCATTAGCCCCCTAAGCCGAGATGCGTTCGAGCGAAAAGCATTTGAGTGAGATGCATCTTGGCTTGATTACCCTGGATGTATCGGCATTTCGTACCTACGAGATACTGAATGCTCCATGGTTTGTTAGAGAAAATGCACTACTTGATAAAACAGTGTAAAACAAATGACATAAAAATACATATCATGACACACAGTTAGTTATCCACGCAACATAATTCATAACCCATTCATAATGTTACACGTTCCGACACAAATCCTGGGAATCTCTCGTAATACATGATGCCTATAATATGCGAAAACACTGCTGGTTATTTTATGAGACTATCGGGTATGTTTCTCAGTCGGAATCAGAATACCATCGTTGCGGGCGCTTTCTTCTGTAAGTTTCTCGTCTATATTTCTCGATGGCGCACGTTGGGCATGTAAAATGCTTAAACCTTAGATCATCGCCTGTTTTTGGTGGGAAATCCGAGATGCAGGATGGGTGGAACGCTTCTATACATTCGACACACGTGAACATTAAGCGTCGTTTACCATACTCCTTGCACTTCGGGCAGAAGTCAATTTCTTCCTTCACGCGAGATGTGCCGTTTGTTCTCTCCATGCGTCTCGTTAATAGCGGTCTCTTTTGTGTAAAATTTGTGGTTTTTCTTTCCTTGTTGTGGGTGCTATATATAGCCGTTTACCAATACCATGCTTATCGTTCCGTTTACTAGACGTTTCGCGGTGTTTGAGAATGTCGAGGTTCTTTCTCCGCGTTTTTTTTTTTTTTTTTTTTTTTTTACGGTGTTTCGCGTACACTAGATATATGTGAAAAAGAAAGACAACATAGGCACTGAGAATCATGCAAAATAAATACTAGAGATAACATTGTCACTGAGAATATGCTTACAGAGTAAGAAAAATTAAAGCGTTGTTATAAAATTGTAACGAAGCAAGCTAGTTTAGATGTAGGGTGTCGCTGGCGTGACCTTGGGTGTCCGTTTGTCTTGGAGTGATAAGGGTTGTTGTCAAGTCGAAACCTTGAAGTCGGGTTCGATGTCAGAGTCGGTGTCTTCATAGTGGTTGTCTTGTTCGATGGCAGCTTTGGACCTGTAAGTAAACTTGTAACCAGGGTCCTGTTTCGGGTCTGGTTTGCAATGGGGACACAGCCAGAAACTGAAGTATGGATCGCCACGGCCATCTCGCTCAGGCTCGTCAGCGCACCAGGTGTGGTACCAATATCCGCACTTGCGGCATCTGACCATGTCGTCCTTATGACCGAAGTTGGTGCAAGTGATACAGTTGCGGATAGAGGCTGTTTCATCTTCGGTCTCGTCATCGGTTGGCGGTTGGTAGTCATCTCGGAGTAAGTCGTCGAAATGATGGTCAGGGAAGGTCTTTTTGGGTGTAGGTGGTCTGGCAGCCTCTTGCGCTAGGACCTGATCAACGAAGTCACCGACTTTGGTCTCATTGTTGTGCATGAACCAATAGATTTCCGATATGGAGAACCGGCGGGCAAGACGATGCCACTCTTCCTGAGTAAACTCGCGTGTGGGCTTTGGCTGCCGTGGTACGGGCGGGCTACTGGTCTCGCCTTTGATGAAACGGGGTTTTTTGCTCTTGTAAGCGATACGTTTGAAGTATTTGGGAGGCATGATTGAGATGTGTGAGAGGTCCCCCTATATGGTATGTTTGTGTGTATTTATAGCAAGATTTGCTGACATTGGTGGGCCCCACATAATCGTAAAGGTTATGGATGGTGTTGCATTGGTGGCGCGGTGGGTCTCGCGGTAGTGAGGGACAATAGACGTGTCACGATGCTTCGCAAATGACGTGGTAACACGCATCATAGTTAATTAACCGAAAAGATGGACAACGATACTTCCGAAATATGTTCCATATGCAGCTGATCGGAAATATACATCAGATATGGAAAAGTACGGGATACATGCTACCAAGTTTACAAATAACGAACGTAATAGGTAACTTTGAGATTGTTCCAAACATAATGCTTAAAATCAGTAAGATTAACATGTAAGAAAATATGGCACATTGCATGTTACTCGTAGAAGTCATCATCGTCAGAAGACTCATCGGAGCTAGCGTCGTCATGATCTTCAACGTGGGTCTCGTCCGCTTCCAGGGTAGGGTCGGTGGGGTTGCCATCATTAGAACTGTCGCTGTCGCTGTCCAGAGGGTAGGATCCCTCGATACCAGTGTCTCCGTCCTCTTCCGCTTCAGCAAACAAGAAAGCCGGAATGGTGATGTAATCCAAGAGGATAACATCGCGTGCTGCGGCCTTGTCATCATCACTCGGGGTGCTATTGGCATCATGGAGGGAGAACTCGTCCATGTGGATCCAAATGTCAAGGAGTTTTTTGTCGCTTGGATCGTTGGACAGCAACAGCGTCGTGATGTCTTCGACAGAAGCCTCCTTGAGTAATCGCTGGAGGTGTGACTGGGGAATGGTATTTAGAATGTCAAGTGTCTCGGCATGGGTTGGATCGAGTGTCGCGTTCGGTGGCAATATCAGGGGAAGGTCCGAACGCGACTCTGTGGATGGTGTGTGTGAGTCGGTATTGAGAATGCTGCTAACGTTAGGAAGGGGTGGTGGCTTGGTATTGTCAGATGTCGTACTATTCGGCATCGGTGTAGAGGAGGCCATGGTGAAAATGTGGCGGGCTGTTTGTATTATCGGGGTATGCTCACCCTGTATGAATGGGTCGGCGGATCCAAAAATGGGAGGTCGACTGTTGCATTTATAAGATATGGCGTAATAAATGTTATCAACTACTAGTTAGAACGCATTAATGACATCGAGCGGGACATACGTTTGGGATGATCGAGGTCAATAACGAATTGTGCGGGGAGGGGTATATGTGGTGCATTGTTGCTACTTTGCAAAAAGGCTTCGCACACAATCATAGAATAAATAATGAAAAATATTCCTTACAATCGACACCAAACATAATTAACATGTATCATGGTGTGGAATTTTAAACAAGCCCTATTCTAAAAAGAAGTGTTGCTGCTTGGCGCAGGTGGGGCACATGTAACCGTGGAAGCGACGGTCTTGAGTGCTTTTGGGAAGACGCCGAGAAACACACTTGGGGTGAAAGCTTTCTTCGCAGCCGTCACAGGTGAACATGCGCGATGTATGGTCACGAGTGCCACAAACGGGACAGAGGTCCAGAGCGAAAACGTCGGTTGACGTGTCGGGGACTCCCGAAGGCAAGACAGTTGTTGAGGAAGGCTGGCCAAGGGTAATAGCGCCGCTTCGAAGTTGGTCAAAAAATCGATGCGTGGCCTCTTCCGCCAAGGCTGTCTTGGTGGGATCATTGGATATTAGATATTGAAGTACCGTGTGGTTTGATATTGTCCTGGTCACGTTTGGCCTGGTCGGGTCCATAGTGCGTATGCCAGTCTTGTCACGTGACGGTAAAAACTGGGTATATATATACGTTTGTGCCGGAGTATGTGATCGGACGCGACGGTTGGAGACAGTCTTGATGAAGTCTACGATTTTTCACGTACTGCTAAAAAGGCGTATGAAGGGGCGACGCGTGGGAAGATTTTGACCACGTGGCACCGACATACTATTCACAGCAGATTACGAGTGCCTATATAAGCGTGGCCGATACGGTAACGCCGTATCGCGCTTTCATTTACCGTATTTGGAAAAAGTAACTTGGGACTTGCTTAAAGAAGGTTTCGCTTCCGGGGTCAGTAGCACACTCGTCGATTTAAAAAAGGTAAGGGTAAAATTCATCTCGGGGAACGCCATCGTCCCATGAGAACTTTTTATGTATAATTTGCAGTCGAATCACTATACTTTGCGAGATGCTGTCTCGTATATACATCTCTAGGAATACACAGCAAGACCATCACGTATGAGTGAGGTTCCGATATGTATTTGTGCTTGTAATGTCGCTAGTGGGCCTGAATAACAACTGACATATGGAACGTTTCGTAGGTTGTTTGGGATGGCGAGGGAAAAACCTGTAGAGAGGGTAACGAACCAAATACCGGATGTAGGTGAGGCCACGGGTACCGAAGGGGCTGTTGGTGGGATGGACGTCTTAACATGTCCTCTGGAAGATATTAACTGGAGCCTGGTGGAGTCTGAGTTTGAACTTCCTAACATTGTCTCCCCTCTTCAACTCAGGTTTGAACAAATTCTTGATACGATGTCGAGAGGAGACGTAAGGGATCCATTATCTCCATCTAACTCTCAATATTATACATCTGGCGATGACAGGACTCCTTCCGATGACACGGCGTCGAGATCACACTTGGGTGGGCAAGAGCAAGGGCCCTCTGCGTCGAGCCCTTGTCGCGAGAGGGGGAGCAACAAAGCGAGGTGGTCTCTCCCATGAAAGATGTCGTGCAAGGGAAAAAACGAAAAAACTCAAGTTTGACCATCCGAGCAGAGAAACGTAAGCGAAAGAAGGTGATAAAAGAAGAAGACATCGTGTTGCGGGCGTCGGATACGGTGTACGACTTCGGTGATAAGAAGTTGTGGCCACATGTCAGTGAAACAAGGTCATATTGCCCAAAGAAGCAACCGTCATATTGGGAAGATGTGTTCTATTCAGAGTTAGTGTCGAGGAACGATCGAGGTGTCATTCCTATTGATCGTTTGAGGTTTGTCAAACCTGCCGAGACGGACCGTGCACATGATTGGTCGAAAGGCTTGTGCCTCTATTGGCAAATGCCGAAATGCGGGTTCAAGCTCCCCTTGTCTATCTTCTTGACATCATTTTTGCAGACCATGAATCTGACACCAGCCCAAATTACGGCGTCTGGGTGGTGTTACTTGTCTAGCTTTGAGAGGATTTTCTTAGATTTCGCAGATGCTTTTGAGGGCTATCAGCCGACAGTAGCACTGTTTTCCAAGTTTTTTAACTTGTGTAAGTCGAAGGATTGGTTGAACATGAAGAAGAAAACGGAATATACACTGTTTGACATTGAAAATACTTCTTCCCTAAAGAAAATTACTGACTGGAACAGGGGTTGGGTGTATGTGTCGGGATACCGGGATATTCCTTTACTGCAAGATCTGCACGTCACGTGGCTATGTCTGGAAGCCGACAAATATCCCAACCTGTCAGGTTATAAATTGAGCGTAGCAGACGAGTTAGCGGCGGAGAAATTATTACACTTGATTGGTATGCTTGTGCTTCCCTTCTCCACCATATGTTATGCGATTCGTGCTTACTCGTGTTATGTTTGTTCTTTTTGCAGGTCCAAAACGCGTCATGTCGTTTAGCTACAAAGGTACAAAGGCTGCTAGCGAGCGAATCGCCTTGATTGAGAAGAGGGCACCGTCAACGAAGGCTAAAACTACGAAGACGGGGCAGGGGGTGCCGGAGACGTCAGGTGTCGAAAGGACACAAAAGAAGCCGAAGACTAGCGTGGTGGAAAAAACAAGCGAGGACATCCCAACAGGAGTTGGCGAAGGAGTGTCGAAGGAAAAGGCCGAGACGGCCTTACCCATTGGTGGAAGTTCTGCTGGACCTGAGGACGAAGGGGTTCGGTTAGATGTGGTGATGGCGGATGTTCATACCGAAATGATCCCCATGCCGATACCAGTGGGGAAACAAAGGTTGTCGGTGGCCGACATCCCTCCGGAAGCCAAGGGAAAAAGTGTACCGACGAATGTCATGTCGTTGGAGCAGCATGCACAAGGGGTAGATGTACACGAAATCGAGCAGGAGGATGTGCAAGCGGAGGCTGGCAAGTTTCTGTGCGAGACAGTAGACGAGGATGCGAGGGTATTCGCTGAACCCTCTAAAGGCATTATTTGGAAAGCTCCCTTTCCTGGGAATGATCCCGACACTTTTGCGGCCTATCTTCCGCATGCCGCTGCTAGCATGTATGCGAAAGAGAGGAATGTCGAATGGGACTTGATGGCGCAGGAGTTGGGCAACTTGGTTTGTCCCGATTTCCTCGTAAAGGACTTCGACGGGGACCATCATGCAGCTCTGAACAAAGCATGTGGGCATTTGTTGTACGCCCTATGTGCTCTGTCTCGCGCTCGTTACAAATCCAACAAGTCAGCTACCAGGAAGGAGATCAAGAAGGCTACTCTGGCGAAAGAGAAAGAGTTGGAAAGCCAGCTGGAGGAGTATGTGCTAAACAAGGGTAAACTCAAAGTAACAAAATTGGAGAAGGAAAGGGATGAGTACAGCCGAGAATTGCGGAGAGCGATGGTGAAGATTCAGGAGTTGGAAGCGGAACTGAGTGCCAAAGAGGTTGATGTCGCTTCTCTAACGGTCGATGTAGGGGACGCAAATGCCAAGTGACGGCGTTAGCGGAGGAAGTATCTCGCCTGGAAAAAGAGAAGAAAAACTTGGCTGATAACAATAGTGACTTGTCTAAAAATGTGGCGGCGATGCGGGCCGAGGCATCCCAAGCGAAAGAGGAATCTACCCGAGTGAAAGAGGAAATGGTACGCATAAAAGAGGCGTCTGGGCAGCTGTTGCGCCGATTTTTGGGTAGTGAAGCGTTTAAGCATGCCGCGTTCTTGTCAATGAAGAACGTATTGAAATCCTTCGTGTATGACCAACTGAAGACTGTCGGTGAGTATTTCCCCTTTACTCCTGAGCAATTTGGTTTTACTGCTCTCAAGGAAGGCGAGGAGGCCAGTCCCATGGAGATGTCGTGCTATCAGTGGGACGAGAAAGATGACATACTGCGGGATTCACACGGTAAGGTGCCGCCGAATGACGTTGACTTAGCCGACGACGCGATGGTTGATGTTTTACCGCATGCCTGGCAGTACGTGGCCCCATGGCCCGAGGATGTAGACGTGACAAATCCAGATTACACGTTTTATCCGAAGCCAGTGAAGGAGCAAATATCTGGGGAAGGTAGTGCCGCAGTAGTGGCTGACAAGTCGACATCGAGTACAAGTACGGCGTCCAGCGATAGTACAAATTTCGAGAAGAGTGGTGATGGTGGTGACGGAGGTGCCGGAAATACCGGAGGTGCCGCCTCTGCGTGAGGTGAGTCGGTGATGCTTTTGCTATCTTGAATGGTTATAATGTGCTATGTATATAATGGAAATTTTCTTTGATTGGCAGATACGGAGTAGTGTCGAATCTACGTGAAGCGATGCCCAGTGCGGCGTTATAGGCGCATAAATGGTTTTGAGTATGTTGTAACTACTAGCATTAATGGGAGGCCCTCGATGTGTGAGGGTAAACAGAAAGTGTGTACCTTAATAGTGGGTGATTTGTCGAGGGATGTCTCTCGACCACCCTTTAAACAGATGTCGCATTTGTAGTTTTAATCACGACTGTTTTCATGCAGAGCTCTTGTTTCCCTCTTCTTCTTCTATTTTATTTTTATTTTTTTTTATTTTTTATTTTTTTATATATATGTCGCTGTGTTGTCGTGTCCAAGGGATATAACTTCAAACGACACGCGGGCCATGCGGTGTCGGCTTCATGGTTATTAGTGTAAGCCATTTGTATCCTGAAGAACTTGGGCGAGTATTCATAGGTCTGACAGAGGTGTGCGTTGCTTAGAGGCTTTCATTTATTCCTCTGTCGACACTTCGTTTGGTGGTAATCGTAACTTGTAAATTCATGTGAACCTCCCAAACATCTCGTTGTGCCTTCCGAAAGGACTTGTGTGGAGTACCACGTATAAGTAGGCATTCGTTGACCTCGAGACTTATGGTAGACTTATGGTATAAGTCTCGAGAATATTCGTATTGCCTGATGTGAATACATTGTCTCGTAAGGCTATTCATGATCCTGCAGGATATTCGTTCGCCTTTATTCATCCATTCATCCAATAATACGTAGTCAAAACAAATATTCATGAAGTAGTGTGCTTAGAACTTTGCGCAAATAAAGTGTAATAGGTAGATAAATCTTGTGCCCTACTCAGGCACGAGAAAAACATGCGTAAAACATAAATAAGATACAATGATAATAATCTTTTAAAACGATAAGTCTCAAATGTAAAATTTGCGGAGATGCTCTATATTCCAAGGTCTCGGGAGAGTGGTCCCGGTGGAATCTTCCAACTCATATGATCCTACCCCACGAGCTTGGACGACCCTGTATGGCCCGTCCCAGGCACGCTGTAGTTTGCCAACCGGCTGTCCCGCAGCAGTTACTCTCCTTAAAACTAAATCGCCTGGTTGGAAGTGTTTTGGCGCAACATGCTTATCGAAGGCACGCTTAACACGCCTCTGATATTCCATCGTACGAATTCTAGCTGTGTCGCGCATTTCCGTAACCAAGTCCAATTCCAACCGGCGTGCCTCGTCATTGTTTTCTTCGGAGTATGTCTCGAGTCGTAAGGATGGTGAGACGAGCTCCAATGGAGTGACGGCTTCCATGCCGAATACTAACGAGTATGGTGTTTGTTGAGTGGCTTCGCGTGGTGTAGTGCGATATGCCCACAAGACTTCATCTAACATGTCGGGCCAATCTTTCCTGTTTGCTGCTTGTCACGGTTGTTCTGGCGAGGACCATCTGGCCTTCGAAAGAACTCAGGCTTGCTTGAAAAGGTGCTCTTTGGTCGCCCTTCTACACAGTTGCTCTGTAAACCGATGTTCCGCCTATGCCAGCCACTTCCGGGTTGTCTGGGCGAGCGAGACCTTGAGTGCACAGTGTCTCGGGCATCATCCTCTGCTCTGATATACCCCTCTGCCAGCTTTAGAAATTCGCCGAGGGTGTGTATTTCCTTGAGGTGGGCATCATGCCTTAACGTCCCAACCCTGCCTCGTCGAAGTCCTTTCCGCAAAGCTGCGATGGCAACTTCTTCATTTAAATCGTGTATTTTCCTGGAAGTGTGCATGAAGCGCTCCAAAAATTTGCCGGTTCCTTCTTTCGGTCCTTGTTCTATGTCGAACAGCATCTCACAGGTGATTCTGGGCTGGCGGACTGCCAAATATCTGGTCAGGAAGGCCTTGACTAAATCGTCAAACCTGCTGATGGACTTGCGTGGAAGTCGCATGTACCATTCCCAAGCTTCGCCTTCTAGACACGTGGTAAAAACGCGGCACATTACTGAGTCTGAAGCTCCCTGGAGACGAAGCCGCTCTCGGAAGCCAAAGATGAAACTTTGCGGATCTTGAGAGTCCCCACTCCCTCGAAAAGAAGGGAGGTGGTTGGGATATTTAAAGTCAACCATCGATTCGGCATATACTCCAGGTGCCAAGGGACCGTCTTCCTCATTCATGGTATAGGTATACCGTCCCGACTTCTTCGATTCGTATTCCTCAAGCTTAGCTGCCACTCGTACCTGGATCATCTCCTCTATTTGCGTTAAACTCAGCTTTCCAGTTGGGCTCTCAGATTTGTGTTTCTCTTGTCGTCCGTGTTTATCACTGTCACACCCCGAAACATGGGGTTGTGCAGTTTTCGCCGTGAATATATAGTCGCCTATATACTCACAAGGCAAGTACGATATATATAATTTCCAAACAAGCCTTTCATTTCACCAAAATTACCATTTAAATACAAATAGTGCAATATGTTTATAATACCATAATCTCAAAATAAACCATTATATGAACAATAATATTTACACCTCCTACATACACATCCTACATATCATTACAATAACATTTAACAATATTTCATAAGGCTTACAAAGCAACAAATATCACCCCATTTCCAATACCGTTATAAAGACATTTAAAGCATAAAATCAACATTAACACAAATTATACATTTTAAATTATAATTAGGGTTACAATCATACGAAATGGTCCGAGAAAAGGGTCATACAACAAAAACACCATACAATAGTTAATCGGACACCACAAGGGACACATTGAGATGGCATACCCTATCTTTAATTGGCTTACACCTCAATTGTCGAGCACTCGAATCCCTTCTATTCGCGCTTACCTGAAACACATGCAATAAAATAAAATTCCCCAAGGGGGATGGGGGGTGAGAAAACTTGTCATCCATTTTCTCAGTGCGGAATTTAGTCAGGGCTACTGGATTTGTAAGAAATCCATTACCGGAACTAAATAAACCGCAAATGAGTGTCAATTCGGTAATTCATTAAAAGATAAATGTATATGCAACAATAATAGGAACAAATGAAATCCAACACATATTTCCTTCAAATAAAATCGAAGAATTCATAGGATTGTTTGGCATAACCAATGAAATTATCAAGTCCGGTTATAAGTAATGGATATCAACTATCCATCTCGTTTGGCTTAACATTTCTATATTCCGGTTTATATTCAAATATTCACATCAAGTTTAACAGATTCCAATGAGGGTTGCATATCTCATGATCATGCAACGGAGTGTCACTCTTTCTAAAAGAGAGACCAATAACAATCAATTATCCACAGTCTCGATATTCCTACAATCACAAATATAGTGCTCTCCAATAACAAATATAGTGCTCTTCCATAACAAATATAGTACACAATAAGGGTCATTCACCGTATGCGCATATGGGTCCTGAAAACAAAGTCTAGTCGCGAGCTAGACTTTGTACCCTTCCAATATGATTCCTCATCCACACATAACAAATATAGTTCCACTCAATCCAATCCAATACTGTGGTTCCATTCAGCTTTCAAACGATAGAACAACAAGCGATAAAACCATACCAACATGCTAGATCAATACAAACATATCAATTCAATTGTACCGTTACCATTTACTTATGCAATGCGGCAAATAATGCTAACAAATAGAGATCCAACATGAGGTCATGCACAATAAGTCAGTTTGCAATTCAATAGGTATATATATATATATATATATATATAAGCACATATATATATATATATATATATATATACAAGTACCGTTATTTAATTCTAAGTAATAGAATTCAAAACAGATCCCGTGAACCCCCGCACCTGATTATGAAAAGCGTATCGCGCTCCTATGGTTCGGACGTCTCGAACGGTCCTGCAAGATCTTGCTCAACCGAGCCTACACCTATACCAATATACATACTTAACTTAGTTTTTGTTCGACGATTAATATGATTACTTGAGTAATATTATTGTCTTTACACTTTCCTTAATTTAAACCCTTAAAATTCGTACCCAAATTAAATGAAAAACAGAATTTTGGGACAGCAGCCCCAATTTCTGACCATTGGTTACAAAAGCTACTAGAACCTTTTTATAGGAAACTTCAAACGACTTGAAACTGGAACCATTAGAAACTAGACCCCAAGACGCATCAAATAGACTCTTCATTTGTCCAAAATGATTTAGAATTGCCCTTTTAATTTAACTCATTACTCAGCCCTAAAATCTGCCCACTGTGCAGTCCCGAATTTCATAACAATCAAGTTTATTTATCAACCCTTAAACCTTGAAATATACCATAAATTAGTATAGACACTGGTACGGAACGATATCGGTGCTAAGAGATATAAATTTAATCATCAAATCTTTCCAACTCTAATCAATTTTGGGAAGAATCCGCAAGTCGGGTTTTTGTTGCAATTGAAACGGAAAATCAACAATTTAACACTCAAGAAACAACAAAGACATGAATTACTCAAGTTTGGTTCAATTCTTTCGAGTTTCACCGAAACCCTAGAAATCAAGGGAAGCAAATATAGAGAGAAGAAGAAGAGGGATTACCAAATAAAGTAGATAGAAACGCGAGATTTGGGCTCCTCTTCGATTTTCTCAATTTTCGAGCAATTTCGCGGGAAATGGAACTCTCTCTCTCACTCTCTATCTCTCTCGTTCTCTTCTGTTGGGGGGCGACTCAAAGAAAGAAAGGAAGGGAGGGGACGTGAAATGAGAAGGAGGAGAAGAAAAGGTTGGGCCCCCTTTGTCATTTAATGGAACATTTGCACATAAACCCCTCCAATCTTTCAATATTCAACAAATGGGTGAAATCAAATATATTACATTTTCCTCTTCATATATATACACATGTATATATATTTATACCAATTTCAATTTGACAATTCAGATTTTTAATTCAATTTAGAAATTTCAAAAAAATTTAAAATTTCACTATGTTACAATCACGAAATCCCCTTCTCTCGCGGGAATTCGGTCGCTTTCGCCTGTCACTCCTGTGACATTCACGCCTGTCCCTATCCCTAGGAGGAGAACGCTCCTTGTTTCGCCGGGGGGATAGTTCGGCGTCATGCCGAGAGATTTCCCCTCGCTGAGAACGCATTTGACGATCTCACCCATCGACAGCGTCCTCATTTGGGGGGGATCGCTGACGTCTATCTTCCTCACCCCCTTGGGGTTCGACATTGGCTCCCGCATTCTCCCTCCTGTTCCCTTCCGCTGAGGCTATCTCGGCCCCTTCGGGATTGTTCAAGAGGTGTTCCGGTTGCGCTCGTTCCGCATGTCTTGTTTCTCGAGCAGTGGAACTTTTGCCACTCCTTTCGGTTCTGACATTATAGAACTCGTTCTCCAGGTTACGGATCGGGATGCTAGGACCTGCTCTGTCCCGGTCCGGATTGTTAGGTTGGAGACCTAGATGGGAAATAGTCGGGCAGGTCGGCGCTATAAGCTCCCGTTGACCAGCCGGTGGGGGATGTGGGATGTATGCAAGGGCTGGAGCAGAGTATTGGCCCTGCATTGTTGGATGGGTTTAATAAGCATAGTGGGTATTTGGGTAGGTAAGGTGTGCATAAGCGTATGGCGGAGGGTATGAAAACATTTGTGGAGCATAGGAGTACGAGATGATTTTTCACACTTTCTCCAATTTTGCCTCACCCATGATCATCACATCATCAACACAGAAAATATGCGTCAGCCGTGGTGCAGTAGCTGTAAGTTGAACCCCTTTAAATTCCCTTCTTTGAAGGGCTTGTTTAAAGATTCGTGTGAGGAACTCTATTACCAATATGAAAAGGTACGGAGATAAGGGGCAGCCCTGCCTCAACCCCCTATTTGGAGTTAGAAAATCACTTTCCTCCCCATTTACCAATACTGTCACTTTGCTGGCATGCATACAGTTCCATACTAACTCAATGATCCTTGCATGCATATTAACCTCTTTCATAGCCTTTAAGACAAACGACCAACTAACCGTATCGAAAGCCTTTACAAGATTGGCTTTAAGAAAGAAAGATTGGTGTTTTGTAATTTGGTGCTTGAAATTAGTGTAAAATCTCTTTAATCAACATAGTATTGTTTGTTATATTATGACCTTTTAGAAATGCGGCCTAGTGATTTAAAATTATCTTGGTCATGTGGATTTGGAACCTTAACGCAAGAATTTTCACAAGGTGGTATGTAATGTTACCAATTGTGATCGGTCGATAATCCTTTGGATTTTATGGGCTATCACCTTTAGGGATTAACACAACGCAGCACCTTAGCCATTCATCCAAGGGTCTGCCAGTTTGGAATGCTTTAGTCAATTCTTTACCAGGGACCCCTTGAAGATCAGCCAATGGTTCTAAATCAGGCGAGCTGTCAAACCATCGAGGCTGGAGCCTTTATTCGGTCACATCCTTGATAGAGTTTCCTATACCTCTTCTTCAGACGGCGTTCAACACATGCATCTTTATGATGTCGTTTGTTAGTTCTCCTACAAAACTGCCCTAGTCTTTTTTCTCATCTTGTTATTTAGTAAAATTATATAAAGATGTTGTAAGCTTCAAGGTTTCGCAAAGTCTCTACTATCAATTAAACCAGCATTCTTCTTTCACTGCTCTTTCAATATGGATGTCGACACCATTACTAACCAATCTCTGACCGGGGAAGAAATCGTGCAAGTGGGGAACGCCAGGAAAGATATCATGCAAGTGAGGAACGTCGGGGAAGATATCGTGCAAGTGGAGGATATCGCGGATGCTGTGGAACAAATCGGGCAAGTGGAGGATGCCCAGAATGCCAGAAAAGTATAAGTTGGGCAAGAGGAGAACGCTGTGAACAACAACCATCTACCATGTGTGAATCTCTCAACTACTTCTGTAAACGTCTGTCATGTGTATTTCATTGGGGGTCACCCACTGTACTCAGGTGACTGTTGTATTTCTACACATTCAATTGATTGGCATTCTTGATAACACTGGTTAAACATTTACTTTGTTATCTTCAACAAGTGGGTCATACAAGCCTCTTATGCGTAGCGTTCTCCCATTTTGTTCTTTAGTGAAATTATATAAAGCTGATGTAAGCTTAAAGGTTTCATAGTCTCTATTATCAATTAAATCACCCTTCTTCTTTCATTGTTCTTTCAATATGGACGTTGACACTATTACTAACCAATCTTTAATAGGGAATAAATCACACAAGTGGGAAATACTGGAGAAGATATCAGGCAAGTGGAAGATGTCAGGGAAGATATCGTGCAAGTGGCAGATATTGGGAAAGACATCATGCAAGTGGAGGATGCCGGAGAACAAATCGGTCAAGTGGAGAATGCCCAGAATGCCAAAGAAGTACAAGTTGGGCAAGAGGAGAACGCCGTGGACAACAACCATCTACTATGTGTGAATTTCTCAACTATTTTTGGAGACGTCTGTCATGTGTATTTCATTAGGGTATGGGTCCGAGGACGGCTGTTGCCCTCCTTGGGGGGTGTACAGGGGTGGGAGTTGTCCTCCCGGTAGAGGTGGGACGACTGGTCTCGGATCGGTCGCGATGTTGGTAGCAGGTGGGATGGCATTTCCTCCCCTCGACGGTGGGGCGACAGGTCTCGGATTGGTCATGGTGTCGGCGGGAGGCCGAGTGTTGTTGCCCAGCTGAGGGTTGAGAAAGGTTTCGGAAGGGTCCAGGGGCATTCCTAAAGGTAACGCCCCCAGGTCTTCTCCCGTCCCTTCCTGTGTCATCTAAAACTCTGGTGGTAAAGTTTGGCGTGGCCCCACGGTGGTTGATACGGAACAGGTCCTGGAGGACGAGACCGTAAGGTTTGGTGGTTTCGGTGACTCGACTCGTCCCGGCTCGGGAGGACCGGTCCGAGTCTCGCGGTAAAGACTTAGGGTAATTGTCGAGGTACTCTTACTCTAACCTGTTGGTACCTCCTATTGTCCAAAAGTCCAGCCCCTAATACCTCGGGATTTGGGGCTTATATAGATTATACTCTGACAATCATTCCGCGTTGTCAGGAATGTCAGAGTCCGCACGATGGTGGGTAGACCTCGCACAATCATTCTACGCGACGCTCCTGCCGATGTCGCGGTGTCGCCATGTCGAAGGGCTTTTCGAGCGGGCTCGGCTTTGGGTCTTCCTCGCCCGTCCGGGATCACCTTGAATGGGCCTTGGGCCTTTGTCATGTTGGATTGGTTGAAGTGAGGATAGGGTCTTATTCTTAGTCCCGGCCTGGCCCTTCATAGGATCCGAGACCGGGTTATTCATGACCCAGATCCATTCTTCTAAGGCCTTGTTTACATGGGCCTATCAAACTACATCATTTTATCTATGCACGTGTAAAAAATTATGGCATTTCAACTTTGTTTTGATCATCTTGAGCTTGTAAAAATATATACTAATGTAGATAATTTCTAGACGTTGAATTTTCAACTTATTGATTTATATAAAAGCAAAATCAAAATGTGATAATTTTTCATGGACACATAGAGAAAATAACATAGATTACATCTAACGGTTTTATTTTGATGTTGTATGTATGGAAGATGCTCAATGCATACATAATGATGTTGTGTAAAATATCTTTTAAATCCATATGTATACGTGTTCATCAAATTGTAACAAATAATAAAAAAAAATAGCAAAGAGAAGTATAGTCACTTGTGTTAGAATATTTTATCTCACTTGTAAAATTTCTACTCACAGTTCAAATTAAAAGTAATTACAATGATAAAAATATCATAAAATTTATATAAATAATTAATTACTAAATAATTAACTGATTAAAATGATAATATCAATATTATTAATCTTTCGTTTTTTAATATCTTTCCTAGCAATAATATTCTTGATTAAATGTTTATTCTCTTTATTTAATATTTTTATGGGATCATTAAGGATAATTAAGAACATTAAAGATATAATCATGATGATTAACAATTGAATTGAAGATGCAATTATTATACAACTTCAGATTAGCGTTGTATAAACAAAATTTGTTGGAAATAAATTCTAATGTTTTATTACCCTTACTTCAATAATATACTCGAGAAATTATTTAAATGGTTATGATAGGATTTCGGTTCTTATATTATATTTTATTTTCTCGGTAATAACTGAGAAAGTAATATGGGGCATTAATGCGATTTTTTTTTCTTCGGCATTAATATAAGATAATATTTTACCGAAGACCTTAAAAATTTATTTGTCAATAATTCTAAAGTTATTTTTACTACAGAGAATCCAATTACTAAATATGCCCCACTAATTGCATTCTTCCTTTTCAGAAAAATAAATTATAAATCTAATTGCCTAATAGAAAATTAATAAAATAAGATTCCTGTTTAATGAAATCATATTCATATTTTAGTGAAAAAAATCTAGAATGTCAGTAAGAAATCAAATTTAATTTTAATTTCGATTATGATTAGGATTAAAATAGGGGAGCAAATTAAGAAAAAAGTTTTCATTTTCTTTGCTGTAATAACAAACAGAGAGAAGCTGACAAATAAGGCCTCTCCAGTTAATTTTCTTCAGATGATTTTCATTTTAGTCCTCAAGTTTATAAAATATTGCAAACTGAAATTTGAAACAATTATATTAAAATGAGAATTTTGAGCTTTTCAAACTCAAGTTTCAATATCATCTAAAATCAAAGTACATTGATCAGAGCATGTTTTATCTAAAACCAGAGTATACATAATATCAGAAAACAGAAGACCTATTGTTGCCTATCGTGCATAGCCTATTCCATATATCAGTCCATAGTCGTTCATAGCAATTGCCATGTAAAGCTGTTCTCATGTAAGCATTCCCATGTAATATTAATCTCAGTATTGTAAATAACAGTATGCGGTCTTTGGACGGATATGATACTGCCAAATGATTAATCGACAATAATTGAGAATAATCGGCCATAATCGGAAATAATCGGCTGGTTTGTCGAAAAAATCAATAACGATTTGATCACCGCTAACGACTAATCGGCCTAAACAGATGTTATTTACAACACTGATTAATCCCAGTTTGCATTGATCATGTCATCCAGAACAAACTCCACCATACTAGCAGATGCATTTCAAACCCATTTGTAAATCCAAATTAAACCCTCAATGACCAGAGGATGCATTTGCAAAAGATAAATTGTACATCCAAATCAAACCTTCCCAGTATCTATGGGGCGATTTACACACACACACACACACACACACATATATATATATATAGACAGGCTAATATGCTTTCGGCAGCACTTCGGCCGAAGTGCTGCCACCTCATTTTCGATTTTTCAAAATCCAAATGATCGATTCGAACCGTTCATCTTGTTCTCCATATTAATATCTGCTTGGAGACCAAATTTTACATTTTTTGGAATTTTTTTGCTATTTATTAAGCCACTTTGAAAATCGCTGATCCAACGGTGAACTGCCAAACAGTAAAATCAAGGGTTCACCGTTGGATCAGCGATTTTCAAAGTGGCTTAATAAATAGCAAAAAAATTCCAAAAAATATAAAATTTGGTCTCTAAGCAGATATTAATATGGAGAACAAGATGAACGGTTCAGATCGACCATTTGGATTTTGAAAAATCGAAAATGGGGTGGCAGCACTTCGGCCGAAGTGCTGCCGAAAGCATATTAGCCTGTCTCTCTCTCTCTCTCTCTCTCTCTCTATATATATATATATATATATATGTTAAAGACATTCAACATTGTACAATATATTTTACGGACCAAATCAAGAAGACAAGCTTCAAAAAACAAGCTGAGACTACTATTTGCTAAATAGGAATAAGGTTGTCTATTACACTATAATAGTATTATTAAAATAAAGCAACATAATAGCAAAATATAGGAATACAACTGTCCATTACACTAATCCTCGATAATCATAATTTGCTCCTAAAGTAAATAAGCAATAAAAAACTAAATAGATATGTCAATGAATTACCGGAGCTTCTTGAGCTCCTGAAGTAGGACTTTGCACTTTATAAGGGAGTAACCCATAACAAGTGTCAATGGATTTGTAAAGGTATCCAACATCAAAATACCTCGATAATTATCTGGCTAAAGGTATCCAAATATTTCAAAAAACCTTGTAATAAAAACGATTAACAAAAAGATTAAATAGTTCATCAAGAGAGAGCATTATTTGAAATGGATAGTTCTATTAATAAAACACGGATCGCGAATGATTATTGAATTGCTTAATTAGACGTAAAAGAACTTATAAAATAATACATTTTCCAAATGATGATTGAAATAAACTGCGCAGCCAACTAGTTAAGCCACACCACACACTAGTTAAGCAAAAAAAAAAAAAAAAAACAAGAATCACGCCAAGTTATTTTAAAAAAGATCTAATTTGTTCCTTAAAACAAATATGCCATACCATAAGTCAAAAACATGAACAAAAGTCATGCTAAGCAAATATGTGACCCAAATAATAAGTCATGCCACACCACAAGTCAAAAACATGAACAAGAGCCATGCTAAACAAATATGTGACCCATAATAAGTCATGCCACACCACAAGTCAAAAACATGAACAAGAGTCATGCCAAGCAAATATGTGACCCATAATAAGTCATGCCACACCACAAGTCAAAAACATGAACAAGAGTCATGCCAAGCAAATATGTGACCCATAATAAGTCATGCCACACCACAAGTCAAAAACATGAACAAGAGCCATGCCAAACAAATATGTGACCCATAATAAGTCATACCACACCACAAGTCAAAAACATGAACAAGAGTCATGCCAAGCAAATATGTGACCCATAATAAGTCATGCCACACAAGAAGTCAAAAACATGAACAAGAGTCATGCCAAGCAAATATGTGACCCATAATAAGTCATGCCACACAAGAAGTCAAAAACATGAACAAGAGTCATGCCAAGCGCAAATGTGACATCCATAATAAGTCATGTTACACCACAAGTCAAAAATATGAACAAAAGTCATGCTAAACAAATATGTGACCTGTAATAAGTCATGCCACACGACAAGTCAAAACATGAACAAGAGTAATCCCAAGCGCAAATATGTGACCCGTAATAAGTCATGCCACACCACAAGTCAAAAACATGAACATGAGTCATCCTAAGCGCAAATATGTGACCTGTAATAAGTCATGCCACACCACAAGTCAAAAACATGAACAAGAGTCATCCCAAGCACAAATATGTGACCCGTAATAAGTCATGTCACACCACAAGTCAAAAGCATGAACAAGAGTCATGCCAAGCAAATATGTGACCCGTAATAAGTCATGCCACACCACAAGTCAAAAACATGAACAATAGTCATGCCAAGCAAATATGTGACACCCATAATAAGTCATGTCACATCACAAGTCAAAAACATGAACAAGAGTCATGCCAAGCAAATATGTGACATCCATAATAAGTCATGTCACACCACAAGTCAAAAACATGAACAAGAGTCATGCCAAACAAATATGTGACCCGTAATAAGTCATACCACACGACAAGTCAAAACTTGAACAAGAGTAATCCCAAGCGCAAATATGTGACCCGTAATAAGTCATGTCACGCCACAAGTCAAAAACATGAACAAGAGTCATCCCAAGCACAAATATGTGACCCGTAATAAGTCATGTCACACCACACGTCAAAAACATGAACAAGAGTCATCCCAAGCTCAAATATGTAACCCGTAATAAGTCATGTCACACCACAAGTCAAAAACATGAACAAGAGTCATGCCAAGCAAATATGTGACACCCATAATAAGTCATGTCATGCCACAAGTCAAAACATGAACAAGAGTCATCCCAAGCGTAAATATGTGACCCATAATAAGTCATGTCACACCACAAGTCAAAAACATGAACAAGAGTCATCCCAAGTGCAAATATGTGATCCGTAATAAGTCATGTCACACCACAAGTTAAAAACATGAACAAGAGTTATGCCAAGCAAATATGTAACATCCATAATAAGTCATGTCACGCCACAAGTCAAAAACATGAACAAGAGTCATGCCAAGCAAATATGTGACCCGTAATAAGTCATGCCACACAACAAGTCAAAACATGAACAAGAGTCATTCCAAGCGCAAATATGTGACCCGTAATAAGTCATGCCACACCACAAGTCAAAAGCATGAACAAGAGTCATCCCAAGCGCAAATATGTGACCCGTAATAAGTCATGTCACACCACAAGTTAAAAACATGAACAAGAGTTATGCCAAGCAAATATGTGACCTGTAATAAGTCATGTCACACCACCAGTCACAAAAAAAAAAACAAGAGTTATGCCAAGCAAATATGTGACCCATAATAAGTAATGCTACACCATAAGTCAAAAATATGAACAATAATCACGCCACACCACAAGTCAAATTAATGTATTAAAAAGTTTTCTTAGATCCCTCGAGAAATTTTTTGCCTCTTATCAAGATGCGACCCATGATAAGTACCATGTTACGTAGAAATAGCTGAGACAACCATCTCTCCTCCATATATATATCATATTGAGCAACTAGCAGGTCGATCTGTAATTATATCATTGTTGCAAGTTTATCATTACAAATTAATTGGTAACCTAAAAAAAAATATAAAAAATAATAATAATTCACTGACGCATATTTGATAGAGCAACACTACTAGAAATTGTCTTTAGATAAATATATAATATCTTTTTTTTAAAGTCATCTCTCGATTGATGTTACTTTAATCAACACAAAACTCCAATTGTATGGTAAAATATAATATTAATTGTATAATAATAGTGAATTAGCTATAATTAATTAAATACTTATGTATTTTTTTTCAAACAAAATTAACATTCTACTTGTGTTCTATAAAATCACCAAGGTAAAAAAATTAACAAAGGGTATTATTTCCAACTTTGATTATAGGCAACATGCTAATAATTTTTACTTATTTTCCTCTTATAGTAAATTATTTCTTTAACAGAAAGAGAGCATGAAAGTGGAAGACAAATATAGAAATTGATATTTAAGAAACTTGTTAATTAAAAAGAATTATAACTTGATTGACAATTTAATTGAGTAAAATTATCTATCCATTATAATATTTAAAGCAAGTTGTATTAATAATATGTATAAAATTGAGAAATACCTTGCAACCTCTCCATTTGATAGATATCGCATCTACTAAATTGAATAATACCACATTTTTTTTCTTTCCATGTCCATAGCTATAGTGTGTTGATCTTTTGCTACCATCTATACACAAAGATTAAATAATAAAAATTACAATATATATAGAGTTGGGCTAAAATGAGCCATGGCTTATTTCGCGTTGGTTAGCCATGAATCATTTTAGCTATTTTGAAAATTCAAACAACTGATCCGAACTGTTCATCTTGTTCTCCATATTAAAATGTGCTTGGAGACCAAATTTTATATTTTTTGAAATTATTTTACTATTTATTAAGTATTTTTGAAAATTATTGATCCAATGGTCCAGAAAATTTTACTCTTTTTTACTGTTCACAGCAAAACCGCAATTTTCAGAAATACTTAATAAATAGTAAAAAAATTCCAAAAAATATAAAATTTGGTCTCCAAGTAGGTTTAAATATATAGATCACATCTAATGGTTCGGATCGGTTGTTTGGACTTTCAAAATGAAAATACGGTATGAAGTATAAATGCTTGGTGAGCCATGGCTCACCCAAGTCCATCTCATATGTGTGTGTGTGTGTGTCAAAAATAAAATAAGTAGTTTATAAACTTAATAATATTTTCACAATTTGTTTTCATTAGTAAGAGTTGTCCTTACTGCAGGCTTGATTTCATCCAAAATAGCATGGATTTCCTTCATAGAGGAGAATAGATGCTCCATGTAATTGTTGCACTCCTATTGTACAATTTTACAATTCTCCTTTTGCTTTATTTAGATACTATGAATATGTTAAATACTTGAAAAGCGGTGGTGCACGTAATAACCGTATCTAATGAAACATATAGCTTCCATAGCTGAAATGATATTAGAAGAAGATAATTGAAAAAAATAAACAAATATTAAGTACATTCTCCATTTTTCAAAGTGCGCATTTAAAATTATAAGATTGATTGTATAAAAATAAAATCTTATTTTGCAATTATTCTTAAAAAATGTGTAAAACGACTCTTAAAGAATTTAAAAATTATGTTTTCACATAACTCCTATATATATGTTGTTTTATGGAATTTAGAAATTTTGTTTTCAAAAAAGTGCGAGAATCACTGAAATGGAGACCTCTAATGATAAAACGTGGAATTAATTTAACCATTCAGTCTACAATATACAAAATATGAAATAGCAAGATTCTTTGAAATATAAAAAATATACAAATTAATATATATTTACCGTTAAAAGCTGTAAAGTCCTTTTAAAAATATATTTCAAGATAATAATTTTTTTAGTTTTCTCAAATATCTCCAATTTTAAAGCCCAACCTAAATTTAAGGTCTGGCGCTAGTAGTTTAAAAACATACAATTTGGTTTTTTATTATTATTATTATTGAAGGAAGAAACATACAAGTTTCACCAATAATATAGGGTGTACTGTGCTGTTCATATTATATATATGGGCAACACATTTAAAATACATGAACGAAGAGGCATGTGTGGTATGAAATGATCACACCATTTTTATCCATTTCATTATTCTTCTTTTCCCAGTGAAGCATTAAGGGTACATTCTTTCAACTCAAATTATGATTGTGCTAAACAAATTATCGATCACTGTCAAATTAAAATTCAGGCTTCTGCGCCTGTTATGTCATTTATTTATTTTTAAGTGAGGATCATGCATTTAATTAGTTGATGGTGAGTATTATATAGTACTTGCCTTCCGGGAAGTTCATATATAGGTCCTCCTCAAACAAATTGTTGAAAATTAATAAAAAAAATCCAAGTTGAAGGCACTTAGCAAATCCAATACAATTTTTACCAAATACATCCCTCTTCCCTATTTTCCAATACTTGCCAAAAAAATGAGAAAAAGAAGGTTGTCAGATATGTAACAATTTAAATCTCCAAAAGCTCTTTACTTTACTAAATTTCTCTAACGGCTCTTTGAGCCTTGTATCTTATAAATAGACCTTGAAGCATTGTAAAATTATGATCAATCAATGAAAATATTTCTTTTTTAATTTAATCTCAAATTCAACACAAATCAATACAACATATATAGGAAATCATAACATCTCAGAAATTCTACAAAAACTTCAATAAAAAAGAAATTTGTAAAAAAATATAGTAAATATGTGCTGGAAATAGTTTTTAAATTTAGAGAAAATTGTATTAGTATTTTAAATCATGCTTAAAAGACACACAACAAAAAACGATGAAAAGTCAGCATTAATATAATACAATGCGGAAATTTGGCCAATTTTAAAACAAAAATGGTACAACAAAAATGTAATAAAAAATGAATATGATTGCATAATATGAAAAATTCTCGGCGATATAGCAAAGCACAAAAATTGAAATGATTGAAAAGTATGAAGAACGAAAGAACTTTTTAGTGAACTGAATTAATTCAGTAAAATTTTTAACAATATCTAGAGAATATGTAAAACTATTACGAAAACAAACTTTTGGCTACACGCTACAATTTGTGAATGAAAAAAATATCATCATAATCTTTTTGAAAGTTTATTTGATAGAACAACCAAATTTTGTATTGGTCAAATAAAAACTAAAATTGCATTAAAAAAAGCATGTATTAATTTCTAATTTAAGAATCCAAAAGAAATTGATGTCTATACATTTTCTAGACGATGCATACAAAAACTAATAATATTCACACGAATTAAAGCAAAATAAGTAAAAAAATAATATATGAACGAGCTCACAAAACATAGTCAATGTTGGTCTCACTTAATTTTACTCCTAGCGATTAGAGAAAGATTATGGAAATAAAATAACACATTCAAATTCATAGTAGAAGATATGCGCATCCCAGTAACTAAATTGACTAATATAAATACAAAAAGTTACAATTTTGAAAGCTTAAGGGTTATATTCGCAAAAACACAATAAAAGTAACTTATTCCAATGGTTAGTTGAAAGGAGTATACAACGCTAACTTAATAACCTTATGTGATGTTTAATTGTTTACATGAAATAGAAAGAAAAACTTATTTCATTCTTCGATCTACACGAAATCCACACACTACCTGGGACAGGGGGACTAATGCATGGCGTACAACTAGTGTTATAAATAACGGTATGTGACCGTTGGACGGATGAAATGCTGTCAAGCAATTAATCGATATACGGTTAATTAATTATAATTATGCGGATGATTAATTATTTTCATTAAAATTATGAGTATATTTTCATAATTTATTAAAAATAATTTATTTAACTCCCCAAACTTATCAAATAAACTTAATTTAACTTAATTTTATTATTATAACATGACACTAATCTTATTTCTTCTTAACAATACATATGCACTTTACATGTGTAAGTACACATTTATTTAATGCAAAAATAAATTTAAAAATTAAGTTTTTAAATACTAATAAAATATTATTTGAAAGAAACGAAGCATTCCAATATAAAATTACTAAATTTAATTTATGATAACAACTTAATTTCACATATGAACATATATGATGTACTGATTGAAAAAATTACATCAGTAATTAAGTAAGAAAATAGATGTTATATAAATAATAGAAGATTTAATCAATTTCAAAATAAATAAAATGAAAAAACATATGTAAAAAATATTGGATGTATATCCAAGCACAAATAAAATTACAATATATATAGAATTTATTGTCACACATAGTCACAGAAAAAACAAACAATATAAAACAGGAATAAACGGACGATTAATTAAACAGGAATAAATGGAATAATCGAAAATAATCAGCGGATTAATTGAAAAAATCTGCAAAACCTTCAATGTAGAAATTCATGTTTTTTTTTTAATTTTTAATTTTTTATTGCTTATTTACCGTTGTAACAGGTAGGGTCTTCTAAACCTTCAATTGGGAAAGAGCTAGCACTCTTTTTGGACAAATTGATAAAGCAGTACCTGGCATCCCTTGCGGAACAACTAAGCAAGGTAGCTAATTTCATGATGAAAATTCCTGTTTTGGCAGAATTTACAGTTGAAAAAGGGAACTACATCGCCAATAAATATCCTGAGATAGATTGGTCTCATGTGGCTGAAGAATTTGATATTTCGTTGTTCTTCAAGTTCGGCCCTGACCTACAGACAAAGTTACTTTAAGGGCCTGTTCGGCAGAAGCAATACCCATGATAATTTTTACAAAATTTTGAATCTTAGAAATTTTGCCATAAGACATGTTCGGAAGTCAAGTATTAATTATGTAATCCTATATAGGTTTTCTTCCTACGTTTTGCTTTCTATTTCATGGGAAAAAACCATTAGCTTAGACCTCCGTTTTTTTTTCTCAAATGATGAAGCTCCCAAAATATTAATAATCCAAGTTAACATATACGGTTATCATACATCAAGGAAGACAAAATTTTATACATCATGGAAATTTCTTTTTATTATACAAGTACATCAAACCTAATTAAACAAAAACAAAATTTTAAGTAAAGAAAGCATAATTAATAAAACAATAATAATTAAACTTACATAATACAACTTAAATTAATAAACAAGCATAACTAAACTAGTAACACTTAATTCAAGATTGTTTAATTAATTAAAGTGAAACTAACTTGTACAATCAAGCACTCAATTAAACAAACACAAATTAATAATACAAAGGCTAAAATTAATTAAACAAGCACAATTTAACAATACAAGAAATTATTAAACATGCATAATTAAACTAGTAACACTTAATTTTAAAAGATTAAGCTAATTTTAATTTAAGTTTCTATTATGACATCTAACATGTATTGATCAATTATATTGATCATAATCAGTGATTAGTATTAATACACTTAATATAGTTCAATATTAGTATTACATCTTCTCTAAAAAAAACAAATAAACCAACATCCTAACAAATTTTCCATGCATTTGTCGAACGCCTACATTCTAAAAAATTTCATGGGTTAAATAACTTTGGTTTTAACAAATTGAAATTTCCATTACCATATTAAAAATTCTCATTCCTATAAAATTCCCATGCTACCGAACAGGCTTAACTCATTTTTTTACTCAGCACAAATTAGTTCACTTAGTATTGTTTAACTTCTCTGCTTATTGTGTAGATTCACAGGCAGTACAACACTGAACTTGTCGTTTCCATGTGGGATTTGAATAAAATCCTGGATGACTTCAACCCAGTAAGGCCAGCTTAAATTTTTTATTTTTGTAGTTTCTAGCATTCAAAACTTCTATTTTTTTTAAACTCTGATTCTATTTTAAATTTTAAGATGGTAAAGAATCCAGATACTAATAAGAAATAATTGTGGAAAGATCATGAATATATATACTTTTATTTTATTTTAACATCTATAATGTATTTTTGGATTATTTGATTTGTGTAGATAGTAATAAAAGGAAGAACTATTGAGTCAAAATTATCACAATTAAAGATGTTAAATGCTGCAAACAAAAGGACTTACAGGGTTACTGACAATTGTGTGGATGTACTACTTCAGTACCTGTCCAACCATGATTACTCTAAAACTGGTCCTCAGATTATTCTCCAAAATTTCGGGTTTACACATAAATTTTGAAAAAAGCTCCTTCTGTCCAATTAGCCTTAATCCATATAAAATATGGATGGTGGGCACTGTTATGGGATGTGCTCAAACCGAAATGCCTATTTCCTACTTAGGTATGCCTCTTTCAATTAAAAGACCTCGCAGGCAAGATTTTCTGTTTTTAATCGAAAAAATTGAGAATAAAATTGAAGGTTGGCTCGGCAAACTATTGTCCAAGGGAGGCCGATTACAGCTCATCACCTCTGTGCTTTGTAGTGTGCCTATCTACTTCATGACGTGCTTTGCCTTGCCCAAGTGGGTAATTCAGAGAATTGAAAGACTCTGTAGGAAATTCTTATGGGGTAAATCACAGGGAGAAGGAAAGGGCATCCCATTAATTAATTGGGAAATTGTTTGCACTCCGAAGCAGTTTGGTGGATTGGGAGTCCCTGATTTAGAGTTACGAAACTGTACGCTTCTAATGCGTTGGTGGTGGAAGGCCACAAGCCAGCCAGGAGGTTTATGGTACGAGGTAGTGAACTCTCTACGAAAGCACAGACCGCGTAGACAAGGGCCCAAAGTCTGGCTCGTGAATGGTTCGTTCTTTTGGAAGCACTTGATTAAAATTCATCCTCTCTTTCAATGGTGTATTCAATGGGATATAGGTGATGGTAAACTAATCTCATACTGGTACGATAATTAGGGAGAAGAGGGCTCACTAAGAGGCATTCGTGATAGACAACCACGGCCTTCTTCGCAGCTCATTTCACTAAATGAGGCTATTTCTGCACACTCTGACTTGTTGCAGCAGGTTGCTGGTACGGTGCAGTACCGGTACCGGTTCTGACAGACCGGGTTGATGCTATGAGCTGGCGCTGGTCGGGTACAGGGCACTACTCGACTTCATCTCTATACAATTTGATAATCACTGCTGGGAAAACTAAGTGGAAATTTATGGAACTTTGGGTTTCACCAGCACCTTCAAAAGTTAAATTTTTTTGTTATTTCGTTCTTCAAGATAGGGTGCTAACTCATGAGATATTACAAAGAAGAGGCATGACCTGTGATTTGAAGTGTGTCATGTGTGATGCGTGCCCTCTCGAAACTGCTCACCATCTGTTTTTCCAATGCCCAAATGCAATTGAGGTTTGGGGAAGATTTCCACATCTCTTCCAACTTGGTTACACAGTGGAAGATACATGGGAAGCATCTTTGCGACATCACTGTTACACAACAGGTCAGAGGAAAAGTGAATGGGCAACTTCATTCATGGCAATTCTATGGTCATTATGGAGGCAAAGGAATGAATTAATTTTTCGAGGTGCTAAATTGCCAACTTGGCTAGTAGCTAATCGAGCAAGGGAGGATGCGGGTTTGTGGACCCGATACTGTGGCAACTCAAATGTAAGAAGGACTTGTCAAGTGAATGGAGGGGGGGCTATAGAAGGGGTCACTTAGTTTTCAGTGTAATATTTAGTGTAATATCTAGTGTTGGATGTTGTAAACACGTTTATTAATATAATATTGGTAGCCGCTACCAAGTTTTCAAAAAAAAAAGACAGCCAATTAAAAAGGCATGAAGATGAGATCTGCAACGATATCTGCAAACATGTTCCCCACACATATCGTTCCCTTTCTAGAGTGCTTTCCTTTAATTTATTTGTGTTAGTGTTTCGATCCTTTCCGTACTGTTATTATTTTCTTAATTTTCCTTTTAATTTATTTCTATTTGTTGTTTGGTTTGGTTTTATTCTGGAGTCTCGTTTTTTAACATGCTTTCAAAACGCAAGACAGAAGACTATGTATTCTTTTCCTTTTAGTGTCTCGTTTTACTTGTAACTGTCAAAATTAATTTCTTTTCGGACTGTGGTGCACATATTTTACTTGGCTCCCCTCTAGATATGTATTTGGAAGATAAAAGACAAAAATACTCTGTTTCATGGTGATATGTATTTAACTTCTAATTGCCGAAATTATTTTGATTTTAATAAGTATAAAAATTTAAATTATAATTCTATTAAAGAAAAAGAAGCCTCAATTTTAAATTCTAGTTGCCGCATAATCATGTTATCACTTCAACAATTAAACGAAAAGATAAATTAAGTGACGCTATATGGAAGTTTGGTCCATTTTTCATTATCAGAATTTCAAATTTCAGTTGGTCTAAATCTTCCTTAATACTTTTTTTATAACTAAATTAAAAGAAAAATTGTAGTGTACATCAAGCTTTTTTCTACATATATTTAAAAAATATTTAGAGTTGGGGCTATGGTATTATGCATAATTAAAGTAATACTAAACAAATGAGATAACTAAAAACTTTTCCTTCTTCCATATTTGATGAATAATTAATCACTGCATTTTCCTTCTTTTAAATAGATGTTGAAGAAGTTTAATAAAAACAACTCAGTTGGAGATGCTTTAGCTTGGGGATGCTTAATATAACCATTAGAAGGAATATTGCACATCACACCCTTCTAACCCTTTTCTAATTATCCAAATTATAAAGTAATTGAACAGCTCACTGTACCGTAGTATTAACTCACCTATGTACCCTTCTAACGGCTAAAACCCATTGGATCCGTATCCTCCCAGGTACCTGACTCAAGACAATTAAAATGGACGGCTCAGATTTACTCTCAGCAAGTTGGGATTCGGAATGACAGAGGGGGCAGGATTATTTGTGCTTTGAGATGTGTGCCAATCCATTTTTGGACCATCCGATTCAATTCTACTCAGTCAGGTAACCTGAGGGGATATGACTTCAAACCCATTTATACTCTTTATACACTAATTCATTTTAATTTATGAGAAATACTCAATAAAGCATTCAGTTGAATACAATTATCAAATTCTATCAATGAATTTCACAGGGGCCTCGAAAGAAATCAACGAACAGGACAATACTCAGTATTTGTCATCTTTTTCAATTCCTTTTGATATTTTCCAATGAACAGAGAAGTGAACAGTATTTAAAACACATCTTTTCAATCCTCTAAAAGGGAGAACTGAGAATAATCCCCCAGTACAAAAATTCTATTTGCATTTCTCTCCATTCTATTGTAATAAAATCTTTCTTCTATATAAATGCATCTATGTCAATATGACATCAACGGTTTTCAAGATGCCAGTTTGGGTCATACAAGAGATTGACAAGACAAGAAGAAAATTTCTATGGAAAAGAAATTTAAGTGATGAAAGAGGAATATCATTGGCAAATTGGGATCTCGTGTGTACACCAAAAAGGTTAGGAGGTTTGGGTGTAATCGACCTAAAGGTATTCAACGAGGCGTTACTTGCAAAATGGTATTGGTATTGGATAAAATCTGAAGAAAGGATTTGGAAATCACTATTCTTGACCTTTTTTTCATATGGACAGACCAAGTGACTTGCCGGATTGCAAGTTCTTTAAGCAAATTCTCAAATCAGTACAAAGTTCTTGCAAGTGTTCTATGAGAAGAGTAGTGGTACAAAGATAAAATTTTGGGAACATGACTGGGGACATGGTTTTCTTAATAGAGAACTTCGAATATTATATGAAGAAGCTACAGACAAGAATGTGACAGTACAACAAGCATTTCGGCAAAACTTCTCAGATCTTTTGGCAATAGTTGAACTGGTACAGCAATCACCAGTACTTACACAGTACCAGTAGCTGCAAAACATAATGGCAAATCAACCTCCATTAACAGCAGCACAAGATGACGTTATATGGATTTTGACAAGTACATAACAATTCTCAGTTAAGTCCATGTATCAAAAACTGAAAGAGGAATCTAGAAATACAGTGATAATTCGAAAGGTTTGGAAAATGAAGGTGCCTCCAAAAATTAAAATATTTGGGTGGTTAACATATCACGAGAAGATCCTGATGGCTGAGAGTTTACAAAAGAGAGGGTGGAATTTAGCGAGTATGTGTATGCTATGCAAAGCAAATATTGAGTCAATTAGACATTTGTTTTCTGAATGTCCATTCTCATTGGAAGTCTACGAAACTCTTACTGGTGCTTTTCAATTACCGAGTAGAAACTGGAGAAGGAAATTGCAACAAGAGGGAGCACATAAGTGGACTGTGCAAAAGGAAGGGACAGTAAATCGAAGGAGGTACTACTGCTGGCTATGTTCATTTGCTGGAGGGAGTGCTGCACTAGCATTTTCAGAAGGCAGAACAAGGAAATACAGGAACTTGTTGCGGAAGTCCAAGAACAGTGGAATTTTCTCCACTGACAAGAAGAGTTTTACACTTTTGTCTTTTAAACCCTGGAATTTGACAATTTTCTGTTCACGCTTTAGTTTTCACTTTTTTTATTTTTTCTTTTTATTTTCTTCATATTCAACTTGGTTGAATAACATTCTGTTTTTGTATTAGGTTTTATATGGAAACATTTTTATGATTCAATAAAACAAATAAGGACTAGATCCTTATTTTTATAAAAAAAAAAATGTCATTGGGAATGATTGGAGCATCCAGTACTTCCCGAATGGATGCCTTGCGGCAGAGATGGTGTTATCCCGATGTATTTCTGCATCAAAAACAAATTATATTGTGTAAGAAAATTATAGTATTACTATTCTAGATCAAATTGGATGTGCTTCTCAATTAAGCAAAACAATTAATAGAAATTACAAATTTCGATAACGACATGGATCAAGTGGGGTTATTTTTCATTTGTTGAGAGGAAAGAGTTCGAGTCATATATCGAGGAGGATTGTTTTGTAATTAAATGTGTGGTTCGATTTTTAAAATTTTATTTTTTGTTGAATGTTACTCAATAGACGGGAGGTTAAAAATATGAACGGTACTTTCATCAAGGATGATTTTTTTATTTTATTTTAGATTTTTTTTTGTGTAATTTAACTGAATTTTTGAATAGTTGGGAGATTTTGTATTTATAAGAGTAATTTAATTTTTTCATAGGGGTGCAAACAAATTGGATACGGATCAGATAGTGATAAAACTATATTTGTGTCCGTTTTTATTTTTTGGATACGGATACGAATCGGATACTAGACGGATATGTATGGATACAGATCGGATATCGGATATCCGTAGATATATACATATATATTTTCATAATATACATTAAACTACATGGTATATTTCTACTATTCGGATATCAGATATCCATATAAAATTTTTGGATACGAATCCGGATATGATCAGATATTATCTGATCCATTTTCACCCACTACTTATTTCACCTCTATCAATGATGTCGTCACTTTAGAACTGTAAGATTTAAATTTGTTTGCTATTTTATTTTGAATTTACGAATTCTAGATTGTTTGTGTTCTACTTGTAAAGCACATTATGATTTCATTAAGTCTAGGGAAGACTCGGAATAAAAAAGATAAGAAAAGAATGCATTTTTGTTTATATGTTCGTTTTAATCTGTTTTTCTATGATTAGGCAATGTAGTATAATGTTTTTGGAGAAAAAATGTAAGAAAAATAATGCTAGCTGAAATGAAAAATTTCTTAAATTTGATGATATAATTTTTAGTGGTCTCTATGTCAGTTTGGTAAGAGCTCCTTTGCTGAGTGCTGAAATAAAATTCAAAGAAATTGTGAGAAAACTTTTTGCAGTATCACTGTTTCTTGTGCTTACCAGAAAAATTTGAAGAAAAATGAGAACATTAATTTGCTACTTTTCTTCTTCACCTACATAATCTTCAGTTGTATAATTCCATGTGGCGAGTGGGTATTGTGTTTATATGTAAACATATTCCGTGTGGCATTGTTGCCTCTGATATGTGCATTGAATAATTCCCGAGTTTTTTTTAAAATATCCAAGTTTATTAATATTTTATTATAAATAACCAGATATTTGAAAAAATTATATTTTTGTCCAAACCGTAAGGAAATTTTACAGTTTGAAAATTTTTTTTTTTTTTAGCCCAACTTTGCACCTCTTGTTAACATATCAAACCACCTTCAAAAATTATGAAAATTACTGACATGCATTGTTGACTTCATAGAATAAGACTGTGAAGTTTCATACAAAATCTCAAAACAGATCATGAGATATCACTTCTCAAAAATTGCCTGAACTGCTGAAAGAGTGCTTCTGAGACCAAATTTGGGCCTCTGATTAACATACCAAAACACCTTCAAAAATCATGAAAATTTACCGACATGCATTCTTGACTTCACAGAATAATACCCTGAAGTTTCATTCAAAATCTCAAAACAAATCGTGAGATATTGGCTCTCACAAATTGCCCAAACTGTTGAAGGAGTGCTTCTGAGCCCAAATTTGGGAGTTCTGATTAACATAACAAAACACCTTCAAAAATCATGAAAATTTACCGACATATATTCTTGACTTCATAAAACAAGACTATGAAGTTTCATACAAAATCACGAAACAGATCGTGAAATATCGACTCTCAAAAATTGCCCGAACTGCTGAAGGAGTGCTTCTGAGCCCAAATTTGGGAGTTCTGATTAACATAACAAAACACCTTGAAAAATCATGAAAATTTACTGACATGCATTGTTGACTTCATAGAATAAGACTGTAAAGTTTCATAGAAAATCTCAAAACAGATCGTGAAATATCGGCTCTCCAAAATTGACTAAACTGATGAAGGAGTGTTTCTGAGCCCAAATTTGCACCTCTGGTTAACATAACAAAACACCTTCAAAAATCATGAAAATCTACCGACATGCATTCTTGACCTTGTTATATTTTATCATTCTTGGGTAGTATTTAAAAATAACAAAAAATACTATTTCATTATAAAATTCATACAAATCTCTAACTTAATAAAAAATAATAATTAAAAAAAAACTTTCATACATATACAAATAAAGTTCATACTTGGAATGCAATGTTTGTTCCTTGTGGCAATCTTGAAGATTGGCCGACGTCCACTACCCCTAAAATTGAGCCAAACAAAGATTGGATACAGCGTGGTAGGAGAAAACACATCCGTCATGTAATGACCATGGATGAAATGCAAGGTAGGCGACAGGGGCACCATTCTCGCCGTTCCACTACTGACAGGCAGAGTCGAGGTATGTAACAGCTTCAATATGTTGATTATATTTCATTCCAATCTTGAACAACTTAATAAGTAACATTTTTTGGGATGCAGATGCTCATAACGCAGCAAATGCAGCAGAAAATGAGCGAGTTATGGCCGAGGAAAGTGGATCACAGGGGTCACGGGGAAGCACGGCCAGAAGCCATATAGCTGATCGTGAAAATGTAACTATGATGTTTAGGGAGGCCATGGGAGAAAGATTGGCAGGAGGAGAGGCGGTTGGTTTGCAAGGGCCTTCAGGTACTACCCAGCGAAGAAGGAGCACATCTGGTATAGCCCACCGTCAGGAAGAAGCAGTGCAACCAGCTAAAAGGAGCACATCTAGCGCCAAACCATCTGGTACAACACACCATCAAGAAGAAGCAGTGTAACCAGCTGTTAGTTTGTAATAATCTAGAAGTCAATAATACGATAATTTATCATAAAACTTTGTTCATGAATTGGATGATTAATATCATTTTGTTGCCTTGAGTATTATTGCATTTATGGATCATTTCGAGTTCATGACTGAAATTGTGAAACTCCATAATATAGATGATATATACTCTTAATCTTAAAAGGTCACTGACCAAGGTAATTAGCAGGAACACTAATTACCGCTATAAGGTTAGTATGTGGATTAAAAGATGGTTAAGTTTTACAAACCACCTGACACGAGATGTCATTTTAATCACATAGATATATGTTCCAGGAACATGATATTTGACAGACCCCGAATGAAACATTAAATAGAATTGTGTTCGTGTCATTAATGTTTTCATTCAGTGTTAAGTTCTAAAGTATGAGGTATTCATCTTTCCTACTAAGAAATGTATATCTGTGATTGTTATCAAACGCTGTCGGTAAAATGCAGTTATAACGATAGCTCTTCGGTATACATGGCTTAGCTGAGGTAGTGATGGTTTACCAAAAGTACTATTGTCCCTCGTATCTCTATACGAGCTATAGCATCACTGGGCCCCTTGATAGAGTAAGATTATCAGCGCGCGGTATGATTACAAGAGTAATCATATTTGATAATCTGCTCAAGATCAAGAAAAGATTAAGTTTACAAGGATGACACACACCTACCTTGAAACTAATCTGATAGCTATGTGACAAAAGAATTAACACGAGTAAATTGTTTACTGGATCGTGATATTGTACTGTACAGCATCATCTGTGTAATTGGATGGTCATGATGTGTTGTCAGATGCCTCTCATGATTATAGAAGTTAAAACAGTTTTAATTCTATTTACCAACATAACACAGATCCTATTGGGTCACACCATATAGGAGTTAATCGGAGAATCTTATTGTGATTGATTATAAATTGGTTATGATCAATAGTAAGATGGTTATAATTAATTATACGTGTTATAATTAAATTATAAATGTTATGTAAAAATAACAAGCAAAAACATTGGTTAATTTATAAATGTGTGTGACACGTTGTATAAAAGTTAACCGGTTAATTTATAAATGTGCAGGACACGTTGTATAAATTACCGAAACAACAACCGCAAGAAAAATATATATAATTGTTCAGAATAATTATATGAATATTATTTGTGTTCGGACCGAGGGCATTCGAGTCTTTTCAGATTCGTCCTTATCCGCATGACATGTCATCGATCCTATCCAGATGACACGTCATCGATACCGAAACAAACAACCGCAGAAAAATATATATAATTGTTCAGAATAATTATACGAACATTGTTTGTGTTCGGGCCGAGGGCATTCGAGTCTTTTCAGATTCGTCCTTATCCGCATGACATGTCATCGATCCTATCCAGATGACACGTCATCGATACCGAAACAAACAACCGCAAGAAATATAATTGTTCAGAATAATTATACGAATATTATTTGTATTCGGGCCGAGGGCATTCGGGTCTTTTCAGATTCGTGCTTATCCGCATGACGTGTCATCGATCCTATCCAGATGACACGTCATCGATCTTATCCACATGACACCTCATCCCCCTAGGTGGCATGCCTTGTCATAGGGGTATTTTGGTCTTTTCACACTATTTTAGAGGCTATAAATAGAGGGGTGCATGAGAGGATTAAGATACTAATTCATTTTGTATCGTTTCGTGCAGAATCAAATCGGTATTTTCTCTCTTTCTCGGTTTCTCTCCCAAATAGTGTTTCGGTTGAAAAAAGAAAGTTATACGTAGTTGACGTATAATCTTGCGGGTTGTTGTGGAGTATATTTACGGGGTCGATGAATAGTGTTTTATCGAATTTCGCGGTATTTCAGTTTTGCTCATTGATGAAACTGAGTAACCGAAAATTCGTGTTTACGGGTTTTCGTCTTTTCCCCGTGAATAGTGTTTTTGCAGAATTCCGCGGTTTACGGTATTTCTGGCAGAAGAAATAAACCGCTCTCTGGTTAGTCCTGGTGGATAACCGATAGAGGCATCAGACGTCTGATGCTCCGAAACGAGTCGATTCCTTCCGTGATGTAGCTCTACACGCTCGGTCTGCATTCCAACTATGATTTGGAAACAAGGTATAAATATGTTATATTAATCTATTTAATTGGTAAGTAGATTAAAGTTTTAGAAATCAATCATGGAGTAGATCTGTAAAAGGATTAAATTGGGTTTTGATGCCAAAGGAATACTGAAGGTGGACCGCCTTGGAAAGTTTCCTGACATACCCCGTTTAATCCTGAGCTTAAGTTGGCCGTAGAAATTTTTGTTCTACGGTCATTCCGCACCTTAAGCCTAAACGAGTTTTGGTTACCGCGAAACCCCAAAAGTGGTATCCGAAACCCAGCACCAGCTACAAGGCACACATCATCATGGGGATCTGGACGATTGATGGGATTGCGTTTTCTCTGGAGTTGTAGAACTTAACATGCAGTCTATTTCAATGTGTTGAGAACTTATTTAATTAGATGACTTTTATTTTGTGAACAATTTTCATTTTGAGATTTGTATGAACTTTATTTGTATATGTATGAAAGTTTTTTTTAATTATTATTTTTTATTAAATTAGAGATTTGTATGAAATTTATAATGAAATAGTATTTTTTGTTATTTTTAAATACTACCCAAGAACGATAAAATATAACAAAGTCAAAAATGCATGTTGGTAAATTTTCATGATTTTTGAAGGTGTTTTGTTATGTTAATCAGAGGTGCAAATTTGGATTCAGAAGCACTCCTTCATCAGTTCGGTCAATTTTGGAGAGCCAATATTTCACTATCTGTTTTGAGATTTTGTATGAAACTTCAAAGTCTTATTCTATGAAGTCAGCAATGCATGTCGATAAATTTTCATGATTTTTGAAGGTGCTTTGTTATGTTAATCAGAACTCCCAAATTTGGGCTCAGAAGCACTCCTTCAGCAGTTCGGGCAATTTTTGAGAGCCGATATTTCACGATCTGTTTCGTGATTTTGTATGAAACTTCACATTCTTGTTGTATGAAGTCAAGAATACATGTTGGTAAATTTTCATGATTTTTGAAGGTGTTTTTTTATGTTAATCAGAACTCCCAAATTTGGGCTCAAAAGCACTCCTTCAGCAATTCGGGCAATTTGTGAGAGCCGATATCTCACGATTTGTTTTGAGATTTTGTATGAAACTTCAGGGTCTTATTCTGTGAAGTCAATAGTGCATATCGGTAAATTTTCATGATTTTTGAAGGTGTTTCGGTATGTTAATCAGAGGTGCAAATTTGGGCTCAGAAGCACTCGTTCAGCTGTTCGGGCAATTTTTGAGAGCCGATATCTCACGATCTGTTTTGAAATTTTATATGAAACTTCAGTCTTATTCTACGAATTCAACAATGCATGTTGGTAAATTTTCATGATTTTTGAAGGTGTTTTGATATGTTAACCAGAGGTGCAAAGTTTGGCTAAAAAAAAAAAAATTTCAAACCGTAATGAAAGTTTACGGTTTGAAAAAAAAAAAAAATTCAAACCGTAAGGAAATCTTACGGTTTGGGCAAAAATATAATTTTGCCAAATATCTAGTTTTTTATAATAAAATATTAATAAACTTGGGTATTTTTAAAAAACTCGGATATAATTCCCTTTCATCCTTTTACCTTTTCCTTTTTTCATTTTTTTAAAAAAAATTAAAAAGAAAAAGGCAAAAAGATGAAAGAGAAGGATGTGGAGATAACATTTTTTTTATTCTGCATTATTGGATAGAACTACTTAAACACTCAACCACAATAATGTAATATTTTTTTATTTAATGAAAAACACTAATTTTTAAAAATTCTGAAAAAATAATAAACAATTTCCAAAAGATATATAAAATTTGATCTTCAAGGCACATTATATTGAAAATTTTGCCAATATTTTTTAATTTTTTAAGAAAATCTTTCTTTTTTTTTCAATTATGTATTTATGTTAAAAATCCGTCTTCAAATTAACAAAGAAATAACATTTTCAACAACGTGAGTTTTTTATTTGAAATTAGAAATGTTAGATATATGCAAACTTATCTTTTCATCTATATATTCCAAACTTGCTTATAATGTTTTGTATTGAGCTCAGTTTGATGTTTTGTATTATGAACCTGATCATATATGATCTTGTGAAAAATTAGCTGGGCCACCTCTGCATTATTTTTGGTACCATTTTTTATGCTTTATATTTTTAAAAGAAAAGAGATATATTCTCAACTTAAATTATGCCCCCATAAACTCAACTTTAGACAATATTATCTTTCAGCATATATGCTAAACTTATAATCTCATCTATCCCTGACTTGCTGATGAAACCAAGTTTGGTATCTAGCTATCTTATTCAAATGCGGAGCTTGTACAACATCAAAGAATTTTAAGCAAGAAATAATAATACATAGATGTTGAAACTCCAAACCATATGAAGATACAAATTAACACGCAGAGGTATTGAAATTTTTTAAGAAGAGTATCTTTTTCTTTTTTTTTCCAATTATGTATTTATGTTAAAAATCCGTCTTTAAATTAACAAAGAAGTAACATTTTCAACAACGTGAGTTTTTTATTTGAAATTAGAAATGTTAGATATATACAAACTTATCTTTTCATTTATATATTCCAAATTTGCTTATAATGTTTTGGTATCTAGTTTACCTGGTGATTTGCAAATTTATAAACGTGTATTAAATGAATAATTAATTTATTGTAATAAATATGTAAATTTTTTTAACCAACACAAATACGGACTAATCATATTTTCTATTTTTTGTTGTATAGTTATGTGTGGCGTGTGGCTATTGTGTATGTATCATATATATATAACTGATGTTTTGTTGTTCTATTGTTTTCATCGTTTGTCAATATTTACCAAGCTGGGATAATTTTATGTTGCTCTGTTTGATGTTTTGTATAATGAACCTGATATATGATCTTGTGAAAAATTAGCTGGGCCACCACTGCATTATTTTTGATACCTTTTTTTATGCTTTTATATTTTCAAAAGAAAAGAGATATATTCTCAACTTTAATTATGCCTCCATAAACTCAACTTTAGACAATATTAGCTTTCAGCATATATGTTAAACTTACAATCTCATCTATCCCTGACTTGCTGATGAAACCAGGTTTGGTATCTAGCTATCTTATTCAAATGTGGAGCTTGTAAAACATCAAAGAATTTTAAGCAAGAAATAATAAGACATAGATGTTCAAACTCCAAAGCATATGAAGACACAAACACGCAGAGGTATGAGTCCCATTATTATTCATAAAATTTCTCTGTCATTTAATTTGATTAATTAGTCTGCATGTCTTCATATTTAATTGCCATTCCTAATTGCATATTTAATTGTGGTCTTATTGGTAAAAAAGTGACAAACTTAGGAGCAAATTCGGTGAATGCATGAATGTGTTGATTGTGAAAATAGGAGAATCGTTGAGCTGAATTGATTCAACCTGAAAGGTACGCTGCAATTACTGGTTTTCCCTAGTTTATTAATACACTGTTTTTACCCGAATTTTTATTGGTACAATTGTTCACCCAGTTTGTAGGTAACTTGAAAGATGGCCGAGGGTATAGTTAGTTTGGTTTTGGGTAAGCTGTCGGATGCTGTTATTAAGGATGTTTTACTATTACATGGTGTCAGCAAGCAAGTGGAGAGATTGAGTCATGAGCTCAAGTGGATTCAATCTTTCCTAAAAGATGCTGACATGAAGCACATTATAAATGAGAGAGAGAGGTATTGGGTTAAGGAGGTCAGAGATATTGCTTACGACATAGAAGACGTAATCACGCCAAAAAAGTATTAAACGGGTATAATTCGGGTATCTTTTCACTATGTGTCGTACTGAATTCGTATCCCCTTTACATGACTGAGTAGAATTGAATCAAACGGTCCGAAAATGGATTGGCACACATCTCAAAGCACAAATAACCCTGCCCCAGTGCCCCCTCTGTCATCCCGAATCCCGACCGGCTGAGAGTAAATCTGAACCGTCCGTTTCAATTGTGTTGAGTCAGGTACCTGGGAGGATACAGATCCTGTCGTACTAGTGTTTGCACTGTTCTTGCTAGTTGCTACTATCTTTTGATCAATCCATGGCTAATGGGCCCAAGGATCAAGCCATGGGCCGAATTAAACTATCTTTTCTTGTGCTTTCAATCTTTCGCTCAGTAGGCGGTTCCTGATTAAAATTCCCATACAGGCGGGTTCTCTATTGTCCAGTGAAAGCTATGTAAATAATAGTTAATAATTAATACCATAGGATATGTTAGAACTAGGGCTGCACAAAAAATTTGTAGTTTGTGATTCGATTCGAGTTTGATTCGAAAATATTCGTAAAAAATTTGATTCGAAATATTTCGAAATTAATTCAAATCAAATTCAAACTGAACCTGATTTGTTCGAAATAGGTTCGCGAACTATTCTAGTTTGAAATTCAAAGTATCGTAAAATGTTGATTTTCGATGATGACTTAAAATATAAGGCCGCCCAGCAATAAATCAGAACTCATAATTGTTATGTTTGAGAATATAAAAGAATACGAATAAGAATATATTTTTTGAGCTTTGCCTTTCTGTTTTGTTGGTTATAAATATTTCGCAAGGATCTTTTGGGCTGGAATGTGGCTTACGCATCTGAAATTTGAATCTTCGTGCTTAAGTTGGAGCCTGTCATCTTTGCAGGAGCCACTGGTGCGTTTCAAGTGTCAACAATTAAAAAAAAAACAGAGGTAATCTGAAACTCTACAAAGCGAGAAAAGTATTCACATTTAATTACCATGCAACATTATTTGTGGCATCGTCCGTCTGATTTGCTGCTGCTTTATTTATTTTGATAAAAAAAAAACTTTTATATTATTATTCTTTTTCTCGTTAAAAAGGAGAAAGTGTTTCATGAGGTACGCTAGAATAGTTCCCTGAAGACTTATTGCTATAATTGAGGATATAAAAGAATAAGAATAAGAATATATTGCAATAAGTCATAACTCTTAATTGTTATAACTGAGAAAGTTATTCTTTTATAAGTCATAACTCAATTTTTTTTTTGTTTTATATTCTCATTTTCTAGCTGTGGGTGACAGAAAATTGTAGTCAAAGTAAATTGAGGATATATATATAGAAAAAAAAAAAATCCTTGAAGACTTGTGAACTAACTTGATAAAAATGCTCGAGTACTAGAATATTTTTATATAATACTCCTGTTGGAATAATTGTTGTCTCAGGGATAATTATTTTCGTGGTTTTACCCACAACATTAGTCATTCTTTTACCCTTGTCTATAAAACAGATTATTGTAGTATCAATTTAACCATGTAGTATTTTTCTGCGGTAAGGTTAATAATATTACAAAATAATATATAAAACTATTAGTTAATATCCAAAAATCATTTCAACTTTCTTTAGTTAATCAAATCACATTATTTTTTACTCATTCTGCTTCCTTGGCACCTCTCATAAAAAAAACTATTATATTATTAATTATTTCATGGTAGATGTTCACTTAGTTTTTCTTGTATGATCAACTTTTGTGCTTATTATTAATTAGGTTGACTCGGAAAATCACATCAACAAGCTTATTTTGGAGGTGGTTAATTTCAATAAAATCCTGATAGACTTTAACAATGAACTACAGAGCTATATTTCCAATGGTTACTTCAAGCTGGTAAGGCCAGCATTATAATCTTATTCTAATATATAGTTTTATGAATTCAGAATTCCATTTTATTTAAATTTCATTATGGTAATTAAAAATAGCTACATACTGAAGAAAATATTTTTGTTAAGACCTTGAATATATACTTTTATTTTATTTTTGATATATTTGATTGTAATTTTGGATTATTTGATTTCTTTGTGAAGGAAGGAGACCCTATTAAGTTTGAAAGAAATAAAATCAATTTATTATCACTAGATAATATGATCAAGACGTACTCTTGATATCAAAAGGCCTCATTCCAAGGTATATATTCTCTCTTTTTTTCTTATCCTTTTTGCAAATTACAGCCAATAGATTACAGACTTAATTACAATATTACAATAAATAACTATTCAAATTATAAATTGTTTCAAAACACTTTTTTTTTGTGTGTGAGAAATTTATACAGCTAAATCTAAATAAATAATCTGATTGTTATTAAATGTAGAGGGATCTGGCAGAAATAATCTAAGACATGCCACAGGACTTGGTAGGAGTACTTTGTTACTCCCTTAGTCCCTTGTGGGGTACGAAGGTATACTCGAGGTGCTTAAAAAGCTCAAGTAAATATTTAAATGTATTATATATAGTTTGAATTTTTTTTTTATGACTGGTGTTCGGTTTTCTATGACGTGTTATGCGGTTTTGAACTTTTGAATTTCAATGTATATATTATGTACGTTCTTTAATTTTATTCTCTATGAATTGTGCTAGTTTGTGTCCTGTTGATTTTGTAATTACATTATGAGCCCTTGAATGTCTTGTATCAAGCACTCACGATGCCTCACAGCCGTGCCGATAGCTGAATCACTGGAGGAGGTCATAGGCAGTGTTGTAAGAAACAGTTAGGCCTGCTAATGGGCTTGATCCGGCTCAGACTCGGCTCAGTTCATTGAAAAAGTCTTAAAACCTTTGATTCAGATCCGGCTCGGTTTTGAAAGAAAAAGTCCGGCTTGGCTCGGCTCGTTTGGACATTTGTCTCGGCTCAGCCCATGATTCGGCCCGGCTCGAAAAATCTCATTTCTTAGCTAAGAATAATAGATCGATGCTTTTTGTTTGTTTGCTGAACAAGTGAGGTGAGTAGAAAAGCGTGAACCGTTTGTTTTTTGTTTTTTTACAGAGGTCACCAGTTGATGTATTGATGACGTGTCCCTCTATGAACCGTCGATCACTGTCTATTCGTAATCTCAGTCGTCTGATTTCGTGCAATAAGGAAGACAAACTTAGCAAGTTTTGAATGATCCTGGTTTGTTTGTTTTGTTTTTTTTTTTTGGTTCTTAATGATCCTGGTTTTAAAGTAATACTTTACAACAACAATGACAGGTTCATTCAATTGAGTTTCAGTAATCGGAGGTCTATTTGTACTTTTTTTCGATTAATCTTTCGATCATTCCCGATTGTTATGTTTATTCAATTTTAATCCTGTTTATTCTATATTATGTTTATTTTCGTATTGTCTTTTTTTCCTGTGATTGTATGTGACAATAAGTTCCATAAATTCTATATTGCAGTTTTATTTATGGATATACATTCAATATTTTCTATATATATTTTTTTATTTTACTTATTTTAAAATTGATTAAATCTACTATTATTTATATAACATCTATTTTCTTAGTTACTCATATAATTTTTTCAATTAGTACATTATGTTCATATGTAAAATTAAGTTGTTATCATAAATTAAATTTAGTAATTTTATATTATAATATTTTATTTCTTTCATTTAATATTTTATTAGTATTTTAAAAACTTAATTTTTAAATTTATTTTTGTATTAAATAAATGTGTACTTACACAATTTTAAATTAAGTTTGTTGGTAAGTTTGATGAGTTAAATAAATTATTTTTAATAAATTATGAATATATACACATAATTTTAATAAAAATAATTAATCGTCCGCGTAATTCCGATTAATCAGTTACATTTTAATTAATCTCTTGAAAGTACTTCATCCATTCGACAACCAATAGTTATTTATAACACTGGTTGAAGGCATGCATTAGTCCCCATCTCAGTGTGTGAATTTCATGTAGAAGAGTTAAATTAGTTTTTTCTTTCTTTTTCATGTAAACAATATTTTTCATGTAAACTATATATGTTTTGTGAGCGCCTTCATATTTTTATTATTTTTCACTTATTTTGCTTTAATCCGTGTGAATATGATTAGTTTGTGTATGCATCGTCTAGAAATGTATAGACATCAATTTCTTTTGGATTCTTAAATTAGAAATTAATACATGCTTTTTTTAATGCAATTTTAGTTTTTATTTTACCAATACAAAATTTGCTTGTTTTATCAATTAGACTTTCAAACAGATTATGACGATATCTTTTTTCATTCACAAATTTTAGCATGTAACCAAAATTTTGTTTTCTTAATTGTTTTACATATTCTCTAAACAATGTTAATTTTTTTACCGAATTAGTTCAGTTCACCAAAAAGTTCTTGCGTTCTTCATACTTTTCAATCATTTCAATTTTTGTGCTCTCCTATATTACTGAGAATTTTTCATATTATGCAAACATATTCTTCTTTTTTTTACATTTTTTGTTGTATCTTTAAATTGGCCAAATTTCCGCATAGTATTGTATTAATGCTGACTTTTCATCGTTTTTTTGTTGTTTGTGTCTTTCAAGCATGATTTAAAATACTAATAAAATTTTCTCTAAATTAAAAAAATATTTCCAGCACATATAGTATTCGAATTATATATGTATTCGTATCTGTTATTGTACAATCCGTATATGTATCCCTAGATGTCGTTCTTATCCTCTATTTATTTCGAATTAGTATCCTCTGCATTAACTCAAAAGAGAATCTTTCAAACAAGAAATTATTATCCTCCTTAATTTGAACATATATTTTATGATTATTTTGAAATATTCTGAAAAAATAGTAAAAAAAATTCAAAAAATATAAAATTTGATCTCTAAGTACATTCTAGTATGGAATTTAAGACATACAATATAGTCTTATCTAATTTATTCATTTATTTTATATTTTCGAACTAAACACCTAATACGTTTTACTCGTGAATAAAATGCAAATCATGAAATAGACATAAATTTTGGCAAGAAAATCATCTCTTTTTGGTTGCTTGGTTGGATCGATAAGAGGCTTGAGTTGTTCTTTAAGCTGTTCCGTTATTTTTCTCAAAGGGCTTTGATGTTTTCCTATTGCTTGTGTACAAAGAACATCATTATGTCCACTTATTTTTTGCTTCTATATCTCAAACTTCTTACTCCTCTTAATTGCAGTGTAAAAATCTATCACAGTCAAGTGCTTTAGATCGATCATTTAGACATTAAAAATGTAAAAATAACTTATAAGTATATGTCCTCATATGTTTATGGAAGTAGAGTAGCCAACCTATATATATATATATATATATATATATATATATAGTAAAGTTACCATGCTTTGCAAATAAAAGAGAGTGTTTTAATTTGCACTCATATCTCTAGTTTTAAAGTCCAAATAGTTAAATATTTAATCTATATTAAAATATGCTTGGAGATCAAATTTTATATTTTTTGGAATTTATTTACTTTTTATTAATATGTATTGAAAATCGTTATTCTTATTAAAATTCTGCACTATTAAAAAACAGCGATTTTCAAACCATCTTAATAAATAGTAAACAAATTCCAAAAAATATAAAATTTGATCTCCAAGCACATTTTAATATAAATTAAACATCTAACGTTTGAATCGGCTATTTAGACTTCGAAACTATAAATATGAGCGCAAATTAAAACACTCACTTTAATTTGCAAAGCATGGTAGCCTTACTCTCTCTCTATATATATATATATATATTAAATATATATGTAAGTATTATAAATTTTCCACATTGACGTTGATCGTTGAAATGGAGAGGATTGGCAGTAAGTGTTGAGTAGACTAGGCGAGCAGTGTTTTATGATTAAAATTGTATTCATTAAATTCTCAGAATTTGTTGAGAATTTTTTCCATAAAAAATATTAAAAAAGTAAAGATAAAATAGAAAGAGTATTGTTATATTTTTTTTCATAGAAAGAGTATTGTTATTTTTTTTTCATAGAAAGAGTAATGTTATATTTTTTTTATAGAAAGAGTATTGTTATATTTTTCTCTATAGAAATAATATTGTTTATTTCAACTTATTCACTATGATCATGTTTGGTTATGGAGTAAACCCCTTACTCCACACTTAAGGAGTCAAATGAGGAGTAAAATTGATGGAGTAAGATGGAGTAAGGTTTGAATTAAACCGGTGTAGCTTACTCCAGCTAAAGAGATGATTTAGCTTACTCCATAAAACATAATTAACTTATTCCGATTTAGCTTGAAGTAAGCAATTTACTCTGATTTAAAGTTATTCCACAACCAAACATAACCTATAAGTATTTATAAAAAATGACGCCGCGCCCCTGGCCACATTTTTTCTCCGAACTAGGGTTGGAGTGCAGTGTGGGTTTTTCCCGCTCGGCAGGATGTGAGGTTCTGAGAAGACTGAATGTAATTTGAGTTCTCTTTTTTTTGAATTTTATCACTTAAGCCTTATTTATTAGTTCTGTTTCGAGAGGGAAGAAGTCGACCGACGGGTCTCGCGGTGAATTGGGATCCTCCCAGCTACCTGAGGTGCAATTAGTAAATCTGAACCGTTATTTTAATTTGGTACGAATCTCAAAACGGACTCCTACCGTTTCCAAGGACCAAATTGAGTTTGGTCCAGCTAGGTTTAAACTGGACCTTCCATTTCTAATTTTTCTCAGTCAGGTACCTGGGAGGATACAGTTTCAAATTTTCATGCATAAAAGGCGAATTCAAATCCTTCCCATCACGGTACCGTAATAGGGAATCTTTTAGAAATAGTGAATCTAGACCGTTCTTTTGAACTTTACACGAATCTCAAACAAAATAATGTATTATATTCTCATTTATACAGTGGTGACGATAACAAGGCAAAAGAAGAGAAAGAATAACCACACCATCCCGTTAAAAACACTTATTAATAAATTTATTTTATTCTGCCTACGGACTTATGTCAAAAAAATATATATATTATTTTATTCATTGTGACTTTATAGTTGTACCGTTTTTATTCATTGTGACTTTATATAGAGTCAAATATATAATGTACTTTCATTCTTTCAAGCCCTTATTAAAATATTTTATTATTTTGAAAATTATTTCTTTACAACAACTTATTTAAAGAAGAATATGTTCTGAACCATATGTAGCACATTCTTTACACGATTGCACTCATAATTAACTATTTGCAATTTTTGAGTTCATAAAAATCATAGTATTTTTTAATTTCTTTTTTAATTCAATTTTTTCACAACTCATGAAGTGCAAGGTACAAGTATTAAAACGAGTGCCAAAGACACATTTAGAGGTTAGTCATTTTGTACTGAAGCTTTAATTACCATGTAATGGTACCAACTCATATCTATTAAAAAAAGTTGCATTATAATGAGGAGATGAATTACAAATATAAAATTAGTTCCGATTTGTTAACACCCGGCCGCCACCTGATTTAGTTACGCTTATAATAATTATGATTAAAACCGGAACAAAAAAAAAAACATTCAACAACTCAAGAAGGTAGTTTATAAAATTTTCCTAGTAGACAGACCACTTCTAGTAAAAGTTAGAAAATAAGAGGGTCTAAGTTAATCACCAATTTAATTTATATTAAACCTTTATAACCGTACGATTTCAAAAATTATAACTACTGTTGATAGTTATCTCCTTTTATTATGATCTATACACAAAATCAAATGATATAAATTACAATATAAATGTCAAAAATAAAATAATAGTTTGCCGTGTTCAATACAAATTAATGTATCTTTCTGTTTAAATTAAGGCTCGAAATGTAGAAAAATTTAGGGGGAATTTCATGTATCCCCCTCAAAAACCTTGAAATTACATATTTTCCCTCCTAAAATTCATAATATCATATTTACCCTTCTAAAGTTCAAAAACTCACAAATTAAATATATAAATTACCTATTCTACCCTTCCCTCTTGTCTCTTTTGTTTCAATTCGTCCCAGAGAAATGAAATCCAAGTTCTTTAATTATGCACATGCATGCTCTCTCTCTGAAGCCATGGAACTTCTCCAATTCGATCTGACAACGTTCCTAAAGTTAGTACTAGTTTTAGTCATCTTAGTCTCCTACATTCATTTCACATCATCCCTTCTGAGCTCCGACCTTGCACGTTTTCTATCTCCTCTTCCAGTAGTCTTGCTTCTCCATGTATCGTTTCAAGGAAGAACTAAATTACAACGTCCTCCTCTTGGTGCATGTATTGTGTTTATATTTGCTTATTCTTAGAATTACTAGCCAAGCACTTGGCATGAAATTAGAGCCTCAATTTAACAAATCCTACTTTACAACCTCTCCCACAGATTTATGGGGTCGACGGTGAAACTTAATGGTCTCTGCCATTCTCAGACTGTCAATCTACGAGCCCGTCAAAATTTATTTTGGACCTAAAATTTAGAACAGAGTTCAAGTAGATGCTACATTGCTTAATCGCATACCACTATACCAATACAACTTGCAATCGAATTTTATAGGTAAATTACGCTTTAAATTACAGTTAAAATGTAAAAATCAGCTTGCAAATAAAAAACAAGACTCCTGGTTGACTTTGCTAGCAAAGTCGAGCAAGTGATTTGTCTTATACATATCATGCCAAACAATTTGCCTTACACAATGTTTTTAACCGTATACTTTTTTTTTTTTGGAAAAAAAAGGCATGAATGCCCTTCCATTATATAAAAGAACCATATATACAAGAAGTTAAGGAAAGTATGTAATATATCATAAAAACCAAAAAAGAAACTACCCAGGAGAAAACCCAGTGCTTGTATAGGTCTCAGCAACATAGACTTTAACCCGTATACTAAAGAATAATAATAAAGATTAGTCAACAATGCACACCAATCAATTAGCCGTTGTAATTAGATTATTAAGGTATAAAGTTTGCAACAAAAATAAATTAGGGTATAAAGCTAATTACTATAATAAGCCATACAATATCTTGTAAAATTAAGAAAGTAACCCACGATAAAAAATGATAACTTAGGAATTAGGATTAATTTTACAGATACACATGAAATTATCATTTCTAAAGAATGATCCAAGTTCTTAATAATGACCAGAAAATTTTTATTTCTTAATAATGACCAGGAAATTATCATTTATGGCAAATGCTTTTGTTCAACACGCAAGAACAGCATTATAATATTGCCCGTTTTATTGATGGTCATAAGTACTAGATCTGAAATGAACTTAAAAAAATAAAAATAAAAGCCAACTTTCTCTGTTTTCTAATTTTGTGGATTTTTTTTCATATTTTTCTAACACAATGATAAAATGAAAAATATACAATTACAAAACTATGAAAATTTTCATATATTCTTTTACATTGTAAAAATAATAGATGTACAAACTACGTGAATTTTGAAAAAAATTTAATGATAATTATAAAATGTATTGATTGATTTTGTGTAATTGTATATATAGATGAAAATTTAATAATACATGTAGCTTTATAAAAAAGATTAAAAAAAATATATGTTGTATTGATTTGTGTTGAATTTGAGATTAAATTAAAAAAGAAATATTTTCATTGATTGATCATAATTTTACAATGCATACAATTAAGGCTCAAAGAGCCATTAGAAAAATTTAGTTAAGTAAAGAGCCATTATAAACTACTTATTTTATTTTTAACATTTATATTGTAATTTTTTCAAATTTGATATTTGTGTATAGATGGTAGTAAAAGAATACACTATATAGCTATTGAGATGGAAAGGAAAAAATGTGGCATTATACAATTTAGTAGTTGCAATATCTAGCAAATGGAGAGGTTCCAAGATATTTCTCAATTTTATATATATTATTAACCCAACTTGCTTTAAATATTATAATGGATATACAATTTTACTCAATTTGATTTTCAATTGAGTTATCATTTTTAGTTTCTTAAATATCAATTTCTAAATTTGTCTTCCACTTTCATGCACTCTTTCTGATAAAGAAATAATTTACTATAAGAGGAAAATAAGTAAAAATTATAATCAAAGTTTGAAATAATATCCTTTGTTAATTTTTTTACCTTAGTGCTTTTATAGCGCACAAATAGAATGTTGATTTTGTTTGAAATAAATACATAAGTATTTAATTATAACTAATTCACTCCTGGAGTTGATATAATTTATTATTATTATTTTTTTCATTTTTCCTATCTCTATATTTTCGTTGATTTGCAGTAGTTTCAGATATTGTAAAAGTTAATTAAATCAGCTTGTTTCATTGTTTCTAGTATATGAAGTAGTGTTTTGAGTGGGTGACCCTGCTACTGGATCTGATCGACGAGTTTCCCGAAAAGACTCGAGACCTTGTACCGGTGTTTAGCAAACAGGGATTTTTTTCTCTGCCAACTTGTAATGTTTAGCAAACGGGGATTTACAATATAGGAATTTTTGTAATCCATATTTTCTGATGTATTACCTAATTTTGATTTCTTATATTTTCATTATAAGCTTTGTAAAAAAGATTAAAAAAAAAACTTATAATTATATTTTGATTTTCTCCAATATTTTATGTATGTGGTAAGAATTTATATATTTTAATAAAGATTTTAAGAAAAATATTATTGTGAAAAAAGTAGTATTTCTTTTGAAAAATAAATGGTATATGTAAATGAAAAAAAATGCAAATAGAATGATACTTCACTTGAAAGATTTTAAGTAATCATGAGCATTTTATGTATGAGCCAACATAAATTGTAATGAGCATTTTTTGTATGACTCAACAATTTATTTTGCATGAAATGAAAGGTTTTGTGTGCCCCCATTTTATTTTACTGATCTCTAATTAACTAGTATGTGGTAATTAATACAAGCAATATTAAAATGTATATCTACGAATAAGCAGTAGTGATATAAATTATGACTGATCATGAGATTTTAAAAAATAGAAACATATTTTTAAACAAATTTTAAACATTGTTGGGTATTATATATTGTAAATGATTATTTTTATTTAATGTTATGGTTACTTTTTATGGACGCACTTAGGATTAATTTTACAGATAAATATGAAATTATCATTTCTAAAGAATGATCCAAGTTCTTAATAATGACCAGAAAATTTTTATTTCTTAATAATGACCAGGAAATTATCATTTATGGCAAATGCTTTTGTTCAACACGCAAGAACAGCATTATAATATTGCCCGTTTTATTGATGGTCTTAAGTACTAGATCTGAAATGAACTAAAAAAAATCAAAATCAAAATAAAAGCCAACTTTCTTTGTTTTCTAATTTTGTGGATTTTTTCCATATTTTTCTAACACAATGATACAATGAAAAATTTACAATTACAAAACTATGAAAATTTTTGTATATTATTTTATATTGTGAAAATAATAGATGTACACACTACGAAAATTTTGAAAAAAATTTAATGATAATTATAAAATGTAATGTACGAATATCCAAAATTTGAAGGATGCTTGTTATAAAATATCATTATTTCAATAAAAAAATAGGTAACATGCCCCTTTTATATATTACCCATAAGCAATATTTTTAAAAAATATATTTTCGTTTGGTATTACCCAAAAATATAATTATCCTTTCCTCCTCTGAAGCATCCACTTCGTCCACATAAAATCATTATTTTTGAAAGAAAACAACATTCTTTTTTTAAATTCAAATGATCAATTAGAAGCTGTGTGTGTATCCAAAACACAATAACCAATTATATCAATGAAGCTACCTTGCATCAAATCTATTTTTTTGGACGTCCATACCTTTCACAAACAAGATAGGATATAAAGATCATTAAAGTATTTCATAGATAACTAAAACCTAATAAACAAATGATAATTTGAAACCCGAACTAATTAATATTGAGTAGGAACATACATGTTAACGTTTTTTTAAAACTTAATTAGTTATGCCGTTTTTATTAATTAAGTACTTTCGGTCTTGAATAGCATCTAGGAATACAAAACAAACATATTTGGATGCGCACTACTGTTACCATCAAAATCAAGCTAGATATATATTTATTCACTTAAAAGTTTTCAATTCACATTTATTTTATTTCTGTTTTTGTGCTAGAGAATTGAATTAAAAAATAATTTGCATAATATGAGGTTTCTTAATAAAGAACTTTTCCTAAGATTATTGCATATCTTAATTTATGAGAAAAGGTAACGTCTCCCGGACTACAGTTCCTCGAAAATACCCGCATATAAAAACCTTCCCGTTTTAGTGTCGTTCCGACGCGCTTTCAACCGCCGATAACAGCCACACGCTTTCAACTACCATAACTGGCAGCGATGCGGTCCCCACTACTACAGCCGCCATTTTTCCTATTAGGGGCATTTCTTTTTTTTTGAAAATTGAATTGTTTTTTGAACCTTCCTGATCTGATTTTGTTCCTCTTCTTTTTCTTATCTGTTTCAATCGAGTATTTAGTGGACAATTGAGTAGAATCAGCATTGACGAACAGCATTGAAATTTTGAAAGGTACATTTTGTTCATTTTATATTGGTATTGATATAATTTTTCAATTTTGTATAATTTTAAAACTTCTTTCCTTTTCTGATCTAATTTTTTTCTTTTTCTTTTTATTTTTCTTCTTTGTTTCAATCTAGTACTGAGTCTCAGAATCGAAGAGCAACATCTCCTATAGTTCTTTGAATTAAGTATTGACGAACAGCATTGAAGTTTTGAAAACTACAGGTCATTTTTCTCATTTAATATTGTTTTGTAGATCAATTTTGTTCATTATATGCTGGTATCGAAGCTTTGAAAGTTACATAGATCGTTTAATTTTGAACCATTAATTGGTGATTAATTTACTTAACTATGATGTGAAGAGGATTCAATGATTATTAATTGTTGTTTGTAGGATTCAATAAGATAATTAATAGAATTTATTACATTAGATTGTCATGTTTATGTTTCAATTACATATTCACAATTTGGTAGTTTTTTACTTGAACGGAATTAATAAATTAGCTTACGTTGTGAATTAAGCATTAACGAACAGAATTTAAGAAAAAAAACGTACAATTATACTTTGATTTCCTCCAACATTTTATGTATGTGGTAAGAATTTATATATTTTAATAAAGATTTTAAGAAAAATATTATTCTGAAAAAAGTAGTATTTGTTTTAAAAAATGAATGGTATATGTAAATGAAAAAAAATGCAAATAGCATGATAATTTACTTGAAAGATTTTAAGTAATCATGAGCATTTTATGGATGAACCAACATAAATTGTAATGAGCATTTTTTGTATGAGTCAACAATTTTTTTTGCATGAAATGAGAGGTTTTGTGTGCCTCCATTTTTTTTTACTGGTCTCTAATTAACTAGTACGTAGTAATTAATACAAGCAATATTAAAATGTATATCTACGAATAAGCAGTAGTGATATAAATTATGATTGATCATGAGATTTTAAAAAATAGAAACATATTTTTAAACAAATTTTAAACATTGTTTGGTATTATATATGATTATTTTTATTTAATGTTATGGCTATTTTTTATGGACACACTTAGGATTTATTTTACAGATAAACATGAAATTATCATTTCTAAAGAATGAACCAAGTTCTTAATAATGACCAGAAAATCTTCATTTCTTAATAATGACCAGAAAATTATTATTTATGGCAAATGCTTTTGTTCAACACGCAAGAACAGCATTATAATATTGCCCATTTTATTGAAGGGCTTAAGTACTAGATCTGAAATGAACTAAAAAAAATCAAAATCAAAATAAAAGCCAACTTTCTATGTTTTCTAATTTTGTGAATTTTTTTTCATATTTTTCTAACACAATGATTACTTGAAAAATATACAATTATAAAACTATGAAAATTTTCATATATTATTTTATATCGTGAAAATAATAGATGTACAGACTACGATAATTTTGAAAAAAAAATAATGATAATTATAAAATGTAATGTACGAATATCCAAAATTTGAAGGATGCTTGTTATAAAATTATTATTTTTTTCGATAAAAAATAGTTAACATACCCCTTTTATATATTACCCGAAAACAATCATTTTTAGAAACTTATTATCGTTTGGTATTACCCAAAAATATAATTATCCCTTCCTCCTCTGAAGCATCTACCTCCTCACATAAAATCCGGCCATTTTTATATTATATTAGCTATACTCATTAATACATGGGACTTCATAATATCATTTGAGTAATTAGCTAACAAGTAAAATTATATTGTTCAATAATTTAATTCTATTTATTGTGAAAACATATTTTGAGTGATTATATGTTATTGTATTTTTTATGTTCCTTGTTATCAACAGTTCCTTTATAAGGGTATTGTAGATCGCAACATTAACCTTAAGATTCATGAAATACATGTCACGCATTAAACTCTCAGTCTTCTCTATTTTTTTTTTTTGTTGCACAGACATCTATACACAGGAGAATAGCTATATCAGACATTCAAGTCCAGATTATCTCGGTTATCAAAAGACAATAAGATCTAATTATTTCATTATTAAATGTCTAGATCCATGATATCTGTCTAGATCCATGATATCTGTCTAGATCCATGATATCTGGTTTTTACTTTTATGTTTAAAAAATAGATGATAGAAATTAAGAACCATTTAATTTAACTAAGAGGCCCAAATTTGTTTTCATCAAACAAAAAAAAAAAAAAAAAAAATCAAGTGATAGGAGTTCAGTAGGGGGCATATTTTTGTAACTTCTAGTAAACAATTTGGATTGTTCTTTTTGTAAGTTAAGTATCATGATGTGTGCCGAATTTTAATTATATGATTGATTATTTAATCTGGCCATTATTAAGTGAAACATTAACTAATGGAGTATTTTATTAAAAAAAATGTATTAAATAAGACGAATTCTTATATTGATGGAAATTTATCAAAAGATTTTATTTTGGATGTAGAAACTTTTAATTTGCAGTTTATTTACTTGTTTTGTTTTCTATAATTAAAAAAAATTATGGTACATTTTGGTGCTTTAAAAATTTATTTCTTTCAAAATTGGTTAACCACGTCCAAAAAAAGTTGGTTTTTGGATAAATTAAAAAGATAAATAATATGAATGTGTAATTATTCTGGCTGCTTGAATTTAATTGACAAAAAAAAGAACTTCATTTCATCAATTCTACTTATTTATTTCTCTATTGTTAAATATACAAATTGGATTCTCATAAGTAAAAAAAAAAATAATAATCTATTTTATATTCTTAGATGAATTAATCAGATTAAATATTTTTTTCTTAAAATGTAGAATAAATTTGTTGGTAATTATTAAGAACTTGAATCAGTCTATAATATATGAGATGTGAAATGTTCATTTAAACGTTGAGATGTGAAAGGTCCCAATACATTACTGCATTTTGACCAAAAAAAAAAATCAGTTCTAAATGAAATCTATTGTAACCATTTCCTTTCAATTGAATTGAAGTTCAATCAGTTTTAATTTCCAATCACAAGGAAAAGAATATCAATACCAATCAATTTGCATCCTCAGAATTGGGCTAGACTCCTATTTTTCCTCCAAAAAAAAAATTGCTTCCTCAGAAATAAATATACGCTTTCAATGTAGTATTTGCTACTAGCTGCACAATATGTTACATTGAAAGCGTAACATAAAATTCCTAAAAGAACGACATCTAGGGATACATATACGGATTGTACAATAACAGATACGAATACAAATATAATTCGTATACTAATATATGTGCTGGAAATATTTTTTTAATTTAGAGAAAAAATTATTAGTATTGTAAATCATCCTTGAAAGACACACAACAAAAAACGATGAAAAGTCAGCATTAATACAATACAATGCGGAAATTTGGTCAATTTAAAAAAAATGATACAACAAAAAATGTAAAAAAAATTGAATATGTTCGCATAATATGAAAAATTCTCAGCGATATAGCAAAACACAAAAATTGAAATGATTGAAAAGTATGAAGAACGCAAGAACTTTTTAGTGAACTGAACTAATTCAGTAAAAAAATTAACAATGTTTAGAGAATATGTAAAACAATTAAAAAAACAAACTTTTGGATACATGCTACAATTTGTGAATGAAAAAAGATATCGTCATAATCTTTTTGAAAGTTTATTTGATAAAACAAGCAAATTTGGTATTGGTAAATAAAAACTAAAATTGCATTCAAAAAAGCATGTATTAATTTATAATTTAAGAATCCAAAAAAAATTGATGTCTCTACATTTTCTAGACAATGCATACAAAAACTAACACTACAAGAATGAGACAGTATCCGCGATGGATACTGTTGATGTACTCTTGCAGATTCTATTGTCACTAATAAAAAAAACATTTTTTTATCAGTAAACTTTCACGAATAGTTACTTTTTAGTTTCGCAGATACACTTGTCGACAAATTTGTCCGTTATGTGTTCTTAAGTGTAGTGTCCAAATTTTATGGAACTAGCAAGGAATGTTAATTAATTATATGCATCCAGAAATTAAATGTTATATGCACCCAAATTGCTCAAATGACTACTTTTTAGGTTGCACTGCAAAATTAATTGAAATTACTATTTTAATTAACCTTGCTTATTTTATTTGGAAGTAAATTGATCCCATTGCAGCAAAACAAATTTGAGTAAAGCATTGCAGCAAAATTTAATGACAACACCGACTTAAACTAGGCCTGAGCCAAACTTGATAATGTTTTATACTTTTATGAAGTGAATGATGAGTACGGTACTCTCCGCAAAATCAATTGAAATTACTATTTTTCCACGCCGTTAGAGACAGCTGCCACGTCAGAGAAAGAAAGGTGACAGATCTTTCTTCATACGACACAATCCCAACTTCAACAGCAAATCTCACTATACATATCAGAGATATTTTCAAAATATCAACTGCTCTGAGCAGGTAAGTTTATTCATTACCAAGATGATAATCATCACAGTCTCTGATACCAGTATAATGCTTCACAGTTCACACAGAGAAACATTAATACTGTTGGTACTACAGTCTCCTCTTTGCCACGCTATGTCAAGTTGTCAACTCAATCATTAATGTCATTAGTGGTTCCCATCCACTGTCGATCTTCTTCTCAGTTCTCACACAACACAGACAATTGACTGCAACTCAAAAAATGCATTAATATATAACCAAAAAGAAATCAAACACCTCCATACAGTTCGGCCAACATTCAATGAGTTCTTCTCAACCACCAACCCTCCAAGCCTTTACTCGCTTTTAAACCCTTATCACAATGTGACCTATGCGCATAATATTGGAACACCATAAATGATTATAGATCTGTGACTCCAACTCTCCAAAGAAATATTTACATTAAAATTACATTGAAATATTACCGTAAAATGGTTGTGTGCATGTTGATAATCATAACTTTGTTTGCAAGTCATCAACAAAAAATTTAAATAGTCAACAAGGGCCGTTGGAATATATATATTTCGAGCAACATTATTTCAAATTATAATCATAACGTACTAGTAGGTTTGGGAACAAATTATTAAATTTGAAGATTTTTTGGCAACATAAATATAATTAATGTTATTATTAATGTCGTTATTAATGTATGAATATAAATAATGAAAAGAAGTTCCAAAATAATTATAAAGTCACAACAGCTGCACCATTAAACTGGACAAACATGACAAAAGTAGCTAGAAATGGAGAAATGATATAAAACCAGAAGTAATGCTGTAACATGAAACCCTAATTACCTACTAGTTATCTGCCAAAAAACATGAAACCTAATCTGACTTTTTGTCCAAAAAAATAAATAAATTAATATATCCAATTCCTTCATGGTGTATTGGTATGGTAATATATATATTAATACACCATAACATTCATATATTAATGGAATATTAAAATGACATTGAAACTCTACATACAAAATTAATTCATGATGAGGCTAAGCAATTAATAATCCTTATGTATAACTTGTTTTTTCATAGTTCAATTAATACCACTATCAAATTGGGGTGTCTTCAGCGACTGACAACTGGACTGGTCGTTAAAATCGGTCACTGAAGACCAAATTTGTAGTAATCGAAGCTGAGAATGGGTCAAATGGGTCATACAAAAAATGTGCAAGTTGTGTAAAGATGATACAGGCAAAAAAAAGTTCCAAAATAATGTATGAATATAAATAATGAAAAAAGTCTCATTGGTTTTATTCATCCTTGTTTTTTCCTGTTGTCAAAATTGGTCATACAAAAAATCCCGAATGTTTTATTTTACCGTCCAATAAAATTAAAATTAATTGATTACTATATGTTTCATGGTTTCTCATTTTCTACCATTCACGTAGACTGGATTTGTGCACCGATTGAGTTCGCACACACTGAGAATGCACACCTATCGGACATATTTCCAGTGTGAGCATCCACTCAGTGTGACCGTATCAAAATTCAAAATTTTCATAATCAGTGTTTTTATTTTTTTTTATTTTTTTAGATTATGTTACTTTAAAAATTTCGGTCTGATGAGATTCTGATAACATTATAATACATAAAAGGTTTCCGAATGAATCAATATATCATAAATTGCACCGACCACTTACCCAATTAATCAACAAAGAAAATTATTATTACAACGGCTCAGTAATAAATCTGTTAAAAAGTAATACACATTGATTATTTTCGATAAAAGACTGAAAGTAAAGAATTTAATACGAAGAACTGACATCTGACGCCTTTTTATCAATAAAAATTTTGTTTTTTTCCCGCCAATACCTCTTTATATAAAACACCATTCCAACTGATTACCTGTGTCATATTTCTTACGACCGTATTTAGTTTGCTTTATTATGGTTTGTGATGTTTTTATGCATAAATCTCATTTTATTTTACATGCATGAGACTTCATTTCATTAAATATGGTTAGTATGATTTGTTAAATATCCATTGCTTTAAGGTTCATGTCATTATCTATGTTAATAGTTTGCATATGTGACCACTAGCTCACTGTAGCAATGATTACTATATTTATTAATTGAAATTAATAGTAATTAATGAATATTAATAATAATTAATAAAGTACCTTCTAAAGAGTTATATGTTTAACTAAAATTACAAATATATTAATATTCTTCAATATAAATTTGTTATTGTGCTGAGTCTATCTCTAAATTGTTGCACAAATATGGCATTGTTTACAGTGATAATAAGATTGAAAATAAGTGTCATGCCAAGTATTTGTAACAGTATTTTGAAATTCTAAAAGTTGAAAAAATGGGGTCTAACATCTAATTTTAAGCTCTTATCATAAAAGTAAAATTATTTTCAGTACGATCAACGTAACCGCTAATTTTGTTGTTGTTGTTGTGTGTATTTGTATCAGTGTTGTAAAAAACGTCTGTTTAGGCTGATTAATTGATCGATTAGTCTTTGGTGGTGATCAAACTGTCACAGATTTTTCCGATTAATCGGCCGATTATTTTCGATTACGAGTGATTATTCTCGATTAATCACTTGACAATACCCTATCTGTCCGACGACCGTATATCGTTATTTAAAACACTGGTTTTTGTATTTTTAATTTGGTTGATTATTCTTTTGTGCAAGACTAAATATGTTTTGATGGACATTGTCCAAATTAGTTTTTTTTTTCTAACTAATTTGGACATTTTCAACTTTTTTGCTGGATTTTTTGGACATCAATATCTTTTTTCAGAATTTTACACACTAATTATATTTATAAGTTTTTTTTTTTAGAAACTTAGTAGTGACTACTAATTACAATACATCAACAAAAATTAGTAGTGACTACTAATTATATTTATAAGTTAAAAACTAAAATCATGAATAGCGCTGTTGGTGATTTTCTCCTGATAATAAATAAACAATAATATACAATATTTTTGCCCGGAGACTGTGTTAATAAAACACCACTTATATATTTTGGAACTCAAAACATGCAAACTACATGGTGTGGTGTTCAGGTGTTGTATGGTAATACCAGCCTGTATTAATGAGTATGATTAATATAACATTAATGTCATTTTAGTCTATACAATACCAACTTCAAAATCTATCAAATCGAGTTCAAATGGTGAATCCAAACCGTTCAAACCGATGTACTTCATTAGTGCGTTTATATGTAAAATTTATAACTTTTTGAATTTATTTGATATCAAGTCAAGCGGTCAAATGTTTGAGTTTTTAAGTTAATTTTAATACATTTATTTTTCAATTTTTTTTCCGCTTGATTTGATACTAAAATAACTTGAAAATATAAAAAGTTTGCATGTAAACGCATCACTCATAAAGTTAATTGATTTGAACAGTTTGGATTCACCATTTGAACTCGATTTAATAAGTTTTAGAGTTAATGTTATATAAATTGAAATGACACTGATATTATATTAGCCATACTATATATTAATAATGTTTTTTAGTTTTTCCATCGCTTCATCTCATTTCCAAGGTATTAAAGCCACTTTTAATACCGTACTCGTTTGCGTACGTGTTGGGTTGCAAAATATATGATTTCTTGATCAGGCCTGACTCAAAAGTGCTGGACGGTCTGAAAAGGGAGTCCGCATCGTCTACATTTACTCAAAAGAGCATCTTTTGAGTTAACACATCTTGGACGTCCGATTATAAACGGAACCCATCCAACACCCGCCTAAATATATAAGTCTTCAATATTAGTGTGGAATTATTTTACACGAATTTTAAAGCTGATAGGACGGTCCAGATGCATTAACACAAAAGATTCTGTTTTGAGTTAATGCAGAGGATACCAACTCCTTCCGCATAGTAGCGGAGCCTACCTGGCTACCTCCCCTTTAATTTCCTTCTTGGAATAGGAAAGGCTGTAACCAAAAAAAAATAAAAAAAATAGGAAAGGATGAAAGATGCACGCAAAGTCTCTGTCTTCCTCTGCGCACGCGATGAGTACAAGGCCACCTCGCCTTAACTCTGCCGGATTTTCTTTAATAACTCTCTCTCTCTCGGAGAACCTTATCTCTCCACTTCCTCAGTTCCTCTCTCTGTTACTTTTTTTGAATTCAACCAAACAACATCTGAATTCAACCAATTATTGAATTATTGATAAATATAAATGTATTGGTTGATCCTATTCAAGAGTTTTGAACATTTGAAAATTTCAAGAGAAATATGAGTAAGTTGATGATTCTGGAGTATTGACATTATAAGGTAAATTTTTTATTACAAATGTTTTTTTTGTTAAAGTTTTTATACACGTTTTTAACTTATATCTGAGATGTTGTGATTTACTATGTTGTATTGATTTGTGTTGAATTTGAGATTAAATTAAAAAAGAAATATTTTCATTGATTGATCATAATTTTACATTGCTTCTAAGGTCTATTTATAAGATACAATTAAGACTCAAAGAGCCATTAGAGAAATTTAGTTAAGTAAAGAGCCATTGTAAACTACTTATTTTATTTTTGACATTTATATTGTAATTTTTTATTATTTGATCTTTGTGTATAGATGACAGTAAAAGAAGACGCTATAGCTATTGAGATAGAAAGAAAAAATGTGACATCATATAATTTAGTAGCTGCGATATCTAACAAATGAAGAGGTTTCAAAGTATTTCTCAATTTTATACATATTATTAACACAACTTGCTTTAAATATTATAATGAATAAACAATTTACTTCTCAATTAGATTTTTGCCCTAAATTATATAGACAATTTAAGTAGATTTTTGCACTAAATATTATAATGAATAGACAATTTACTTCTCATAACTGGTTTCTCTCGAATCCCTCTAAAAAAAAGCTGAAGAGATGGAGATGGTTGGAAATCTTGACATAAGTTATGTCTTTAAATTGTTGCAGGAGAAGTGCAAGACTGAACCTGACTTATCCAAAGTTAGTATGTGTACTAACTTTTGTCTACAGAGTTTTATATTCTAGTGGAGAACTGTTGTGAATATGATATAAGGAATGTGTATTTAGTGAGTTTTTATTATTGTATCTACTGAAATTTTAGAGGTTCTTGAAAATTATCCATTGTGACATCCAGGTGTCATTTCCATTGCATACGCAAACTTGATTGAGTATGCATGCAATAGTGTGATGTATCCTCTACTAGATAAATTGGAAGAGACCCTTTCCAAAATGGCGAGAGTGATTTGTTTTTAAAGATATCATTTATTGTTTTGTAATATTCCTCGTATCATCAATATAAAAGTTAATGTTCTATTTTAATATTTATTTATTGCAGCATCTTTCAATGGAAAAAGAGGCAACCTTCTATGCAAGCAGACTAAAGAAGTGAGAGCTGGCAATGAAACTAAGGGAGGCGATTGACTGGCTAAGGAAAGACCAAATTTGGTACTCTTGAAATTTAGGAACTTGTTATAAGTAACAATTACTATTCCTTCTAGTTAACATATGATATACATTTTATAGTTGTGGTGCCACAACCCACAACAATCTTGAATGGCATTAAAACTACTGCAACAAACAGTTTACCATCTAGTGAGTTATCTTGACGATTAATGCATTAAGTTTGAGTACTGTTTCACATTATCACATATTCGTAAAATCTCTTTCTTCCCTTTCTGTAGGAGTGCAAGAATTACATCGAGAATCTATTCTTCTCTATGGAGGAAATCCATGCTATATTGGATGAAATCAAGCCTCTATTCTTCTCTATGGAGGAAATCCATGCTATATTGGATGAAATCAAGCCTGCAGTAAGGACAACTCTTACTAATGAAAACAAATTGTGAAAATATTATTAAGTTTATATAAACTACTTATTTTATTTTTGACATATATATATATATATATATATAGACAGGCTAATACGCTTTCGGCAGCACTTCGGCTGAAGTGCTGCCACCCCATTTTTAATTTTTCAAAATTCAAATGGTCGATCCGAACCGTTCATCTTGTTCTCTATATTAATATATGCTTGGAGACCAAATTTTACATTTTTTGGAATTTTTTTGCTATTTATTAAGCCACTTTGAAAATCGCTGATCCAACGGTGGCTTGCCAAACAGTAAAATCAGGGGTTCACCGTTGGATCAGCGATTTTCAAAGTGGCTTAATAAATAGCAAAAAAATTTCAAAAAATATAAAATTTGGTCTCCAAGCAGATATTAATATAGAGAATAAAATGAACGGTTCGGATCGACCATTTGGATTTTGAAAAATCTAAAATGGGGTGGCAGCACTTCGGCCGAAGTGCTGCCAAAAGCGTATTAGCCTGTCTCTCTCTCTATATATTTATATATATATATATATATATATATAATTTTTTATTATTTGATCTTTGTATATAGATGGTAGCAAAAGAACACAATATAGCTATTGAGATGGAAAGAAAACTAGCGGCCATATCTAGCAAATGGAGAGATTGCCAGGTATTTCTCAATTTTATACATATTATTAACACAGTTTGTTTTAAATATTATAATGGATAGACAATTTTACTCAATTAGATTTTCAATTAAGTTATCATTTTTTTTCATTGACAAGTTTCTTATGGTACTTTATGGGTCGCATCTTGATAAGGGGCAAAATCTATTTGTAGGAATTTAAGAAAACTTGCAACAATTATATAACAGTACAAGTGGATGTATCACAAGGTTGAAAACTAACAGTATAAGGTTTTGGTTTATTAAATTTCAAAGAGGGGTTTGAAAACCATATACAGGTGGATGTTATCCAGGTTTAAGTTTTTCTTTTTATCATTCTTGCATACGTGCAAAATATTATAGTATTATTTTATGCTACATGTTTTTATAATTTTCTGTTACCATTACCATTGTGTAGGATTGCAATTCTTTAGATATTCATATTTTGAATTTTGTTATTCAGATTTTTTGATGTATTACCTGATTTTGATTTTTTATATTTTCATTATAAGCTTTATAAAAAAGATATAAAAAAAAAAAACGTACAATTATATTTTGATTTCCTCTAACATTTTATGTATGTGTTAAGAACTTGTATATTTTAATAAAGATTTTAAGAAAAATATTATTCTGAAAAAAGTAGTATTTGTTTTAAAAAATGAATGGTATATGTAAATGAAAAAAATGCAAATAGCATGATACTTCACTTGAAAGATTTTAAGTAATCATGAGCATTTTATGTATGAGACAACATAAATTATAATAAGCATTTTTTGTATGAGTCAACAATTTTTTTTGCATGAAATGAAAGGTTTTGTGTGCCCCATTTTCTTTTACTGGTCTCTAATTAACTAGTACGTGGTAATTAATACAAGCAATATTAAAATGTATATAAGCAATATTAAAATGTATATGTACGAATAAGCAGTAGTGATATAGATTATATATGATTGATCATGAGATTTTTAAAAATAGAAACATATTGTTAAACAAATTTTAAACATTGTTGGGTATTATATATTGTAAATGATTTTTTTTATTTAATGTTATGGTTACTTTTTATGGACGCACTTAGGATTAATTTTACAGATAAACATGAAATTATCATTTCTAAAGAATGATCCAAGTTCTTAATAATGACCAGAAAATTTTTATTTCTTAATAATGACCAGGAAATTATCATTTATGGCAAATGTTTTTGTTCAACACGCAAGAATAGCATTATAATATTGCCCGTTTTATTGATGGTCTTAAGTACAAGATCTGAAATGAACTAAAAAAATAAAAATAAAAGCCAACTTTCTCTGTTTTCAAATTTTGTGGAATTTTTTTTTCATATTTTTCTAACACAATGATAAAATGAAAAAATATACAATTACAAAACTATGAAAATTTTCGTATATTATTTTATATTGTGAAAATAATAGATGTACAAACTACGAGAATTTTGAAAAAAATTTAATGATAATTATAAAATGTAATGTACGAATATCCAAAATTTGAAGCATGCTTGTTATAAAATATTATTTTTTTGATTAAAAAATAGGTAACATGCCCCTTTTATATATTACCCAAAAACAATCATTTTTAAAAACATATTTTCGTTTGGTATTACCCAAAAATATAATTATCCTTTCCCCCTCTGAAGTATCCACCTCCTCACATAAAATCATTATTTTTGAAAGAAAACAATATATTTTTTTTAAATTCAAATGATCAATTTCAACTAGTGTTTAATTTGATATAGTAATTCCTGTCATGGCCCACAACAATGTTTACCTGGTTGACTGGTTAAAAAAAAAAAAATTAAGCGTTCAACTAGTTTTGTCCAATTTTTTTTTTTAATTATGTTGTATAGATACGAATACGGATATCACATCGGATACAATACAAAATACAATGATATGACAATTTTAAATATGATGATATAGGTATCGAGTATCGACCGATACTATATGTATCAGATACGAAAAGAGGACTATCTGTGAAAGGAAATTGAATTTACGGCATCGGTGGACCCCACCTCTTTCTTTATTTCATTTATAAATTATTTCTCAGTGGACCTCACTCTTTAATTCCTTTCCCTTTATTTGGGTTCGCTCCTGGTAGGCTGCTAAACGAGCCGGGTCGGCCCATAAACTCTGAGCTGGACTCTTGAATGAGCCGAATTGAGCTGAGCTCAATTTGAATCGAGTCTAAACTCAGCTCGAACTCGAAATATAACATCCTTTCCCTGATCGATCCGATCCGAGCCGGGTCGCCCATTGAGTCGAACCGTCGCTCCGTTTCTTCCTTCGCTTCGCTCTGTCGCTCCACTAGGAGAAGCTCCATCGCTCTCTCGCTCGGTTGCTCTCCAGGTGCGCTATCTCTCTCTCTCTCAGGTGCGCTATCTGTCTCTCTCTCTCAGCTGCATTATCTCTCTCTCTCTCTCTCTCTCTCTCAGCTGTTTAAATTGAAAACGAAATCTGTTGTAACCTATAAATTTGATACTTGTATTGCTATTATTTTGTGGGTTTTGTTAAATTGAAAACGAAATCTCTCTCTCTGATACTGGTACCATTGATACTGGTAATTCGACTTTCTGTGATTATTGGTAGCAAAGTGAATTTCTAAAAGCATGGTTATGATTTTAATGGTACTAATCTTAGTGCCAATGGTATCAATGGTATCAATTTATATTCCAGTAACACATTGCTAAAATTCTCCTGAACAAAGAACTGGCACTGTCTTACCTCTGGTTTCCTTGCCTGCATCTCTCTTCTTACCAGTACAGCAAACTGACAATGCTTGAATAGTCAACCCAGAAATAAGTGACTTCAGTATTTTAATGTTTTTATTAACACACATGCAGTCATGCAGAACTGATTCTTTAAAATTTTAGGGCTAATATTCAATTATGTATACCAGGACTTGACAAGTGAACTTCTCTTGTAAGTTGACACCAACAGTGAGCTTAGACTGGTACCGGTAGCGCTCACGGTACCAATTACCAGATAATACTGTAGGTGTTGATTCATGAGATAAGAAAATTTATCAAATGTCCATTTGCAAAATAATTTCATGTGAAAATATATTTACCAATAAAATAAGTTACCTTAAACTCAACTGAATGTTTAAGGATTTCATGAGAGCAGAATTTCATTTGAAGATGAAAACAGGTTACCTTAAACTCATCTGAATGTTTAATTGTAGTCTTCATTGGCTTTTTAGTTTGGATATAATAGATGTATTAGTTTGGCTTTATGTGATATAATAAAATGTGTCGATTTATCTGTATTGATTAGTTTGTTGTATGCTTGTAGGCGACTGATCTGCTACTGGTAGAGCTTCTACAGAGATGAATCACCATTTCAGAAGAGCTTGGACAGCCCTTCCCTAACTATTCTGGTATATATATATAGATATATATATATATATATATATATATATATGTATGAGCTTGGTGCTCAATTTAAGAGCAAGTTAATTGCCTTGGAATAATGGATGACAGTATTTGCAAATGGGATGCTTGTAGTACTTCTGGTGTTTTAACCTCAGATGCACCCCCCAAGTAGGCCACATATGACTGAAATGAGAAAGTCAATTTATTAAGTTACATGTGGTGCCAGTTCAAAAACTATGAAATTACACACAACCAATGTTGCCTCAATTTTGATATCTGGAGTAGCAAGGCATATATTGGAGACCAGTAAGAAGGTGATAAATTTTAATAGTTTGGCCATTGTTGGAATGGAAGCATAGAAAAGGATGTAACCAGTAGAGCTTTAATAACAAGGGTAACAGGGCCCAATTTGTCAGAAATTTCTTAAGCATATATTATCTTTACCTTTTTGTGTTTTAGAATCAGATTCTTCTATTTAGATCAATCAAGCTTTTGAATTTTTAATGGCTCGTTGGTTCTTCTTCTGTCTCCACTTTTCTTTTAAGATATGTTGGAAGCAGACTACCCTTTAAATTAATGTAGCAAAAAAAAAATGCAAATATGCGTTTCCATTTCCTTATATAATGTTGTCTTTTTAAATTTTAATAGTTTTTGAATTCATAGATTGTTTAGTCTATTGTTATAATTTGAACTTATTTGTTGTTTTTGGATTTCTCGTGTCTCTTAAAACTTTGATTTGTAATATTATAGAAATTATTTTTCTTTAAATCTATCTCTTGATTCATTTATTGTGACAAGTGATCTGCCGAGTTATTTGCCACATCATTTTTGGAGGTTCCTGGCGAGACCAAACCAACACTCTTGTGACTTCCGAAAATAAAAAACCATCTCCTTTTTCTTAGGTTTAGCTCCTCTCTTCTCCGTGACGGCCGCTCTTTCTCCTCATTTCGCCTCCATAGATCGCCTCCACAGACGGACAAGCTTGCCTCATTTGCGCCTTCCTCCGCGACTCCGACTTTCGAATACCAAAAACCACTGATCTGCGCCTTTCTCCGACAAGCTTCACCACTGATCTAAACAAGTATGTCATCTTGTAGATTTTTATTAGCGTCCATTTTGTTGGTTCTTATTTTGTAGAAATTGGATTACAGATTTAGTTGTTTACAATTCAGTTGTTCTCTTTATTTTTACTGTATTAACTAATTTACTAGTTTACTGTTGGTTTTACTGAAAACCTAATCTTCGGTTGAGTTGTGCCAGTATGGCCGTATGGGTCGGTACATGATTATAGTTCTTATGTGCTTATAAATTAAGCTAGGTTAGATCAGTTCAGCGGACATTTGGATTGAAATCAGACTTGCTTGGGACAAATATTTGGAAACTGTTTGCTGATGCGTAGAGTATGTATATCTCTATCATTATTTCTAAAATTTTAGAGTACAGTTATGGAACATGTATTTATTTGCTAATAGTTAGAGACTGAAAAGGAAAGGATAGCAATTAAATCTAAAAGCGTATTAATCACATGGATTTTTTTTCTTTTTTTATTCACATGCATGAATTAAGTTTCACAGGTTCATATTAGAATGGAACTCTAACTAAATTTCTTATCTATTGAGAGTTGGGTATTATATGTTATGCAATAACTTGTATCCTAGAATGAGACATATATGTTATGATATAAAGCCTGTTATGGGACTTGTACAAAGCATGATGACGGATTGTTATTTTTCTCTTTGTTTTCCATTTTTTATGTTGTAGAATTCCCTTGAGGAATGTCGGATTATAGCTTTCTATTTTTCTGGTTTAGATGTCATTTTTGGAAAACACTGCAGCAGTGCTGTTGTTTGTAGTTAGGTACCAGAGTGAGGGATGAGTCTCTGGTGTGGTTTAAAATGATGTTTGTTGTTTATTTAGATAATTATGGTCTCACAAGTATTGTTACTGGTAAACAGTATAGCACGAGGTGATGTTGTAATTTGTACTCATTTTTTAATTGATATATCTTTGGCAGCTCCTGCCAATTCTTCTTCTTAAAAAAATATATTTATATATTAATTAGACAGAGAGTGTATTTTGCTTGGTGATATTTATATATTAATCTTTGGCAGCTCCTGCCATAACCTTTCTTCTAATTTATACAGTTTTTTTTTTTTTGCAACTGATCAAATACTTCTATTTTGGTAGGAAAGGCGCACGCAATTAATTTCCCTCTTCCACTTACTAGCGGACCCCACCTCCCCTCTAATTTCCTTCATGGAGAAGGACTAGTTTGAGTGGATGCACCTCTTGGTAACAAATACCTTCCTACTTTACAATTTCATCTTAGCTTCGCTTACACTTTTCTCAAGTTATCAAAATTCTTCTCATTTTTGTTTATTTTATTTCGCAGGTCTAACCAAACAACATCCGAATTCAACCAATTATTGAATTATTGATAAATATAAATGTATTGGTTGATCCTATTCATGAGTTTTGAACATTTGAAAATTTTAGGAGAAATATGAGCAAGTTGATGATTCTGGAGTATTGACAATATAAGGTAAATTTTTTATTACAAATGTCTTTTTTGTTAAAGTTTTTATACACCTTTTTAAATTATTTCTGAGATGTTGTGATGTACTGTGTTGTATTGATTTGTGGTGAATTTGAGATTAAATTAAAAAAGAAATATTTTCATTGATTGATCATAATTTTACAATGCATACAATTAAGGCCAAAGAGCCATTAGAGAAATTTAGTTAAGTAAAGAGCCATTATAAACTACTTATTTTATTTTTGACATTTATATTGTAATTTTTTCTAATTTGATCTGTGTGTATAAGATGGTAGTAAAAGAATACACTATAGCTATTCAGATGAAAAGGAAAAATGTAGCATTGTACAATTTAGTAGCTGCAATATCTAACAAATGGAGAGGTTCCAAGATATTTCTCAATTTTTTATATATTATTAACACAACTTGCTTTAAATATTATAATGGATTATACAATTTTACACCTCAATTAGATTTTCAATGGAGTTATCATTTTTAGTTTCTTAAATATCAATTTCTAAATGTCTCCCACTTTCATGCACTCTTTCTGATAAAGAAATAATATACTATAAGAGGAAAATAAGTAAAAATTATTTAGCATGTTGCCTATAATCAAAGTTTGAAATAATACCTATAATTGTATTTATTGAAATGTTGATTTTGTAGCACACAAATAGAATGTTGATTTTGTTTGAAATAAATATATAGCACACAAGTAGAATGTTGATTTTATAGCACACAAATAGAATGTTGATTTTGTTTGAAATAAATATATAAGTATTTAATTGTAACTAATTCACTCTTGGAGTTGGCATAATTTATTATATTTTTTTTTTCATTTTTCCTATCTCTCTGTTTCCATTGATTTGCAATAGTTTCAGATATTTCAAAAGTTACATCAACTTGTTTCATTGTTTCTAGTATATGAAGCAATGTTTTGAGTGGGTGACCCTACCACCGGATCTAATCGATGAGTTTCCCAAATAGACTCGAGACCTTGTACTGGTGTTTAGCAAACGGGGATTTTTTTCTCTGCCGTTTTGTTGCTCAGGTTCTTAATTTAGTTCATATAAATATTAGATTTTTTTTTTTTGAAGGTTGGCGAAAAAGCCGTCCTGTCAGAATTTATATTGCATCGAAAATCTCTTAATGAAAGAAAAAAGAAAGAAAGCATGCATGCTATATATATTACATTATCTTGTTCAAAGTGCGCATTCAAAATCTGAATTTTCATCTTTATTTGAATTAAAAAATTCTTAGGTTGATTTGTTGGTGAAGGCGGCTTACTTTTCATATGGCTTCGAGTTAAGTATAGGAGCACAACATTTTCTCCAAGGCATCATAACTAATTTCTCTTGAATTCCCCTTGAAAAAAGTTGAAGAGATGGCGATATTTGGAAATCTTGACATAAGTTGGGTCTTTAAATTTTTGTAGGAGAAGTGCAAGACTGAACCTGACTTATTCAAGGTTAGTATGTGTACTAACTTTTGTCTACTGAGTTTTATATCCTAATAGAGAATTGCCATGAACATGATATAAGAAATGTGTATTTAGTGAATTTTTATTATTGTATTTATTGAAATTTTATAGGCTCTTGAAAATCATCCATTGTGGCATCCAGGTGTCATTTTTATTGCATATGCAAACTTGATTGAGTATACTTGCAATAGTGTGGTGTATCATCTACTAGATAAACTGAAAGAGATCCTTTCCAAAATGGCGAGAGCAGAGGATACACCATACTATTGCATGCATACTTGATCAACTTTTGCGTATGCAATGAAAATGACACCCGGATGCCACAATGGATGATTTTCAAGAGCCTATAAAATTTCAGTAAATATAATAATAAAAACTCACTAAATATACATTCCTTATATCTATGTTCACGACAGTTCTCCATTAGAATATAAAACTAGTAGACAAAAGTTAGTACACATACTATCCTTGGATAAGTCAGGTTCAGTCTTGCACTTCTCCTGCAAAAATTTAAAGACTGAACTTATGTAGGAATTCAAGAAAACTTTTTATGATTAGTGTAATGAACAGTTGTATTCCTAGATTTTTGTTATTATGTTGCTTTATTTTAAGAATAGTATTCTAGTGTAATAGACAACTTTATTCCTATTTAGCAAATAGTAGTAGATCTCAGTTTGTTTTTTGAATCTTCTCCTTGATTTGGTCTGTAAAACACATTTTACAATGTTGAATCTCCTTAACATATATATATAAATCACCCCATAGATAATGGGAAGGTTTGATTTGGATGTACAATTGTGAATCTCTTTTGCAAATGCATTCTCTGGTCATGGAGGGTTTGATTTGGATCTACAAATGGGTTTGAAATGCATCTGCTAGTATGGTGGAGTTTGTTCTGGATGACATGAATGCAAATTGGGATAAATCAATGTTGTAAATAATGTCCGTTTAAGCTGATTAATTGGCCGATTAGTTGTTGGCGGTGATCAGATCGTTATGGATTTTTTCAACTAATCGGCCAATTATTTCACGATTAATTATTTAGTAGTACCCTATTCGTTCAACAACTGCATACTGTTATTTACAACACTGAAATTAATATTACATGGGAATGTTTACATGAGAATAGCTTTACATGGCAATCGCTATGAACGACTATGGATATATGGAATAGGCTATGCACGACAGGCAACAATAGGTCTTCGGTTTTCTGATATTATGTATACTTTGGTTTTAGATAAAACATGCTCTGATCAATGTACTTTGATTTTAGATGATATATGTTGAAACTTGTGTTTGAAAAGCTCAACATTCTCATTTTAATATAATTGTTTAAAACTTTCGTTTGTGATATTTTATAAACTTGAGTACTAAATTGAAAATCTTCTGAAGAAAATTAATTGGAGAGCCCTTATTTGCCAGCTTCTCTCTTTTTTGTTATTACAGCAAAGAAAATAATTTTTTTTTCTTAATTTTCTCCCCCTATTTTGATCCTAACATAATCGAAATTAAAATTTGATTTCTTACTGGACATTCTAGATTTTCTTTACTAAAATATGAATATGATTTCATATACACCTTTTGTATAATGTTACAGAATGAAATTTGACCGATTGAAAATTCTCTAAATTTTTAGTTTCATCAATTTCATTTCATCTAATTCAATCTGATTCAATTAAAGTGGATTATACTTCTGAAATTTTGATCAATTTAAATCAATTCAGAATTATGTCTCAATCTTCAAAATTCTAGCTCATCGTACGAATAATAGACTAATTTTTAGACAAAGATGCAACAGGAATAATAATCAAAATAAATAACCTCGATAGTAAAGAAATGATTAATAAATATATCAAGAGAAGAGTTCAAATGCACTATAATTATGTGCTTCAATATATTCACATGTTTTTTATCTCCGTTTTTAAAGTTTTTTATCTCGATTTATCTTGCACTACAGAATTTTTCACCTTTGGAGCTACCTACTTGGTGATATTCAACTTTTTGGGAGGTAAATTTGTAAAGTGTAATAATATGGATTGTACATGAAGCAAGATTGTCATTTTCTGCACCACCTAATAGTGGTACTAAAATTGACTAAAGTTTGACAAATTGGTAATCATACAGGCCAATACAATAAACTTGTTTCATATTTTTTTAATTGAATCTTAATTCTTTAAATTGGGAGGTAGAGAAGACAAAAATAAAAGGAGTTCCAGAATTGCATTTGTCACCTGAACCTTTTATTTTCTGATTGACCCCTGAAATTAACTTTGCAATTTGGAATAAATTTAACATTTCAAACTGTCTGATATGATCTTGTTTAATGCACATTGATGTTAACTGTGATGTAAATATAAATTTCAAACTTGGCTTTGGCGAAGACTATTTTAATATTTGGTAATTTGAGGTTTATAATTACAACTTTTTTTTTTCAAGGTTTAGTTAGTTGAACAATAGCATGTTATTTTGTTTTCGAGTATAGAAGCGGCGCTAGCTGGTCTTAAAGGGAAATAAAATCTGCTACTTTTCTGAATCTAACCGTTCAAATTTGTTAAGAATTGTGCATAAAAATATTTCTTTATAGAGATATATCAATATAAAATTTTGAACGGTTAGATTCGGAAAAGCAGCAGATTCATATCTCTCTTAAAGTATGTTTTACAGGGAAACAGGGATTTTGTGAGGCAGTTAAAAACTATCCCTTCAGTGTCACTCTCTACCCAGTGGCTTAGTGAAACCATAGTAACAAATAAATTATTTGGGTTCGGTTCGGCGAGTTCAAAAATTCGTCATTTGGGAATAATTCCAATATAATTCGGGTATAATTCGGGAATAATTCGGAATTTTTCGGATCAGAGATCTTAGTCTTGCAAGAGAGCAAAAAAGAAAATGTCTTGGGAAAAATTCAGAAAAAATTCGTAAAATGTAGTAAAATTTTGGAACTTGACAACATCGATCTCACACGTTTTACTGTGAATGTAGTAAAATGTTAAATTAGATAATCAATTATCCGTTCAACTTTGTAACATCTATCTTGTACATGAAATATTGTAAAAGAGTAGAACTAGATAATTAATTATCCGTTCACCTTTTGCAACACCTATCTCGCGCGTTCTACTGTGAAATGTACTAAAATGTTAAATTAGATAATTAATTATCCGTTCAAGTTCGCAACATCATATTGGCCATTCTACTGTGAAATATAGTCAAATGTCAAATTAGATAATCAATTATCCATTCAACTTTGCAAAGTCTATATCACGTGTTCTACAGTGAAATATTAAATTAGATAATCAATTATCTGTTTAACGTACTTTGCAACATCTATCTTGCCCAAGGTTCTAAATAGCATTTATCACATCATAGCGGGGAGTTTTCAAAAAGAACTATAGCGAAAACTATGCCACATAACGTTTTTTTTTATTTTTATAAAAATTATATTATATATTTGTACTAAATATCAACATTATTTAGTCTCATAAAACAATAAATAATACCAAATTAATTAAAAAAATTATAATATTTATATTGAACCAATACAAAATTTAAATTGCGACTCAAAATTATAATATCATAAACTATCGATCTTTTTTTATTCAAAATATCTTCAACATCATAACATAATTTATCATTTTTTTCTATTTAAATTTCAAAATAACCTAGAAATTGAAAAAAAAAAAAAATTCATACTTCTAATAAAATAAACAGATGATCCTTAAAGAAATTCTTGTTAGTTCCTAAAATTTCCATAATTTAGCAATTATTTATTTGATTTATCATTAGTTAAAAAAAACCAAGAGCAAAATGAAAAAATTATTATAGCGGACCTGAATTTGATATAATGTAATATTCATCAAAATTAAACAATATATTCACCATTTATTTATTTTAAAGCCCATATAAATTGAAAAAAAAAAACAAAAACAAAAACAGCTCATGTTGCATAGCGTGCGCTATTTGCACTATAGCGGACCGCTATAGCATCCGTAGCTCAAATAACAGGTGTTAATGCTATAGCTTAGCGTTTAGAGTCCAAAAACACTATAGCGTGCTATTTAGAATACTGATCTCGTGTGTTCTATTGTGAAATATTTTAAAATTTAGTGCTTTTAATTGACGTCATTTTTATTTTTATTTTTTCCCTTATTTGGCTTATTTTATTCAAACAGATTATTATATTCACAATTTCTTTTCTTATTTTAAAAAAAATTTGACATATAACATGTTTCATGTACGACAAATTTAATATAATGCAACTCTTCTATATTTGTTTTCATAGATTTTCATATGACTGATTGAGTTGTTATTTATTGTGTTTACTATATTTCGAAAAAAATATTTGTGTTTAGAATTTATACCAAATGAAATAATTTTTTGTAATTGATGTTTTATCCCATAAAGAAATTGCATTTTAGAGTAGAAATACAAAAAATAACTAATTATATTGTATTACACTTGTAATAAAAAAAAAAAAAGATCACGAAAGACAGATGAGAGATCTTCAATTAATTATTAAGAAATGTTTGTTAATTAAATAATTAATCAAGTAGTAAATTAACGAGGATAATTGTTATTCTTAGCTAGCCTTTTTTTTCAAATATAAAACATCAATATTGATAATTAAAATTTCTTTCATTAAATGCCTAGGATTTGTGCTGGTCTTCTTGTACAAAAAACGGTGAGAAATGAAAAAAAAAAAATGAAGCTGTAGCACCTATGTCACCAGTGTGCCTCTTCGTTGTTAGTAATTCAAAGGTTACATCAGATATTTTTCTATCTCTCTGTTTTCCTTGAATTTTTGATACTTTCATATATTTCAAAGGTTACATCAGCTTGTTTCATTGTTTTCATGATTAAAAATCCTGACAACGGTCTCCTTTTTGGAACAGTTTTCATGATTAAATACCCTCTTCATTAAATGCTTAGGATTTGTGCCTGGAGTGTGACTTAAATTTTGTCCATAGAAGCATTTGCCGTATATATATATTTGTTACCACTCACGCACCAGTCTTCTTTTTTTCCGGTTTTCTTGATCAAGCGGTCACAAATTTGATTGTCCCGTTGGATGAAGACCTTATTAATTTGAAGTGGATGTTGGCCAAAATGAAGAGGCATAGCGAATAATGGAAAAGGTGGACTTATAATTTTCTTTTAGCGAGTAAAGAAAACCGGAGAACTGCTCTATTTGATATGAAAGAAAAAAAAAAATACTAATGCTCATTATAATAGGCTTAATAGGAATTGCGCTTGGAAGAATGGAACATAACTCTCTTTTGATAAGCCATAGGCCCAAGGCCCAAGGCCCAAGTTGAGGTTAGTTTTGATCAAAGCCATGGGGCGAAGCTATCTCTTCTATTTGTGCTTTCAATCTTTTGCTCAGTAGGCGGTTCCTGATTAAAATTACCATACAGGTGCATTCTCTATTATCCAGTGAAGGCTATGTAAATAATAGTTAATATTAATACCATAGGATGTGTTACAACTACAATAATAGTTAATACAATAATTTGCATTACTATTTTTCTTTGCATTTGCATAGAAACGATGAGTACATGAATCTAAAATATTAAGAAAAAAGAATCTACAGTGCAATTGTCCAACTCATGATTATGTTTTGCTACCAAACCATGAAGTATAATAAATAACTGATAAATAAAAGCATATTAACCTACATTTTTTAGCTAATTAATCTTGCATTGTAAAATAGCATCAAACCAAGACAATCCGAACCCTTAACAGATTTAATTATTAATAAAATAACATAACAACGGTAACTAATTGGTTTGTTAAAATAAGCCTCTGAAGTCCCGTTGAGTATGATAACAGCACATTTGTTGGCTTAGATGTATTTCCCATGCCATACAGAATTAGGCATATGTTATAATTTGCATGTGTGTGTTTATTTCTTCTGAAGTTGCAAACAATTATAACTGGCTAAAATAAGAAGCCTCTAAATAACAAAAACAAAATTTCAGGGCAAACAGGTTCAGAATCTTAAAAAAAGATGGTACTGTTTTGTTATTTAATTTTTTTTACCTGTTTGATTTTGTTCCATTTGTTATAACTATAGAAAGCTATATATTTTCTGGAGTTGGTCTAAGATGAGCCATGACTTATTTCGCGTTGGTGAGCTATGGCTCATTTAGCCATTTTGAAAATTCAAACAACTGATCCGAACAATTCATCTTGTTCTCCATATTGAAATGTGCTTGGAAACCAAATTTTACATTTTTTGGAATTTTTTTACTATTTAGTAAGTATTTCTGAAAATTGCTGATCCGATGGTCCAGAAAATTTTACTGTTTTTTACTATTTACAGCAAAACAACAATATTAACAAATGCTTAATAAATAGTAAAAAAATTTCAAAAAATGTAAAATTTGGTCTCCAAGCATATTTCAATATAAAGATCACATCTAATTATTCGGATCGGTCGTTTGAACTTTCAAAATGAAAATACAGCATGGAGTACAAACGCTTGGTGAGCCATGGCTGACCCAAGTCAATCTCTATTTTCTCTCAAATAAAGCCATTTATTATACTATGTACAAAAAAAATAATAAAAGGGAAATTAATCATCTTTACCAAAGTAATATTGATTACTTGGTTCTGGTTCATGCGTAATTCCTCTGTTGATAGTCTATAATTACAAGAAAGACGAAGAAAAAAATGAGTAATTTTTCCATTTTTTTTTTAGACAAAGGCTCTGATCATTTTGGTATTCAATTTGTTTGTGCTGGTCATGAATGTTTTGAGGAAAAATAAGGGTCAAAGCTCAAATTTCATTTATGGTTTTGTTTACAAAAGGATGTAGAAAACAAAATCAAAACAGAATAAATATGAAAAACCGCTCAAAATAGTTGAACAACAAGGAAATTCAAAAGAAATGAAAACTAAATAGACATAAATTTTAAAAAATAGAGCATGGTAAATTACGGCAAGTTTTCACAACATTAATAGAGTCCAAGCTTGGTAAGAATTACATGTAAAATTGCAACAAAAATGTTAACAAGGGATTCAATCTTTTGAAATTCCCAAGCTTTTGTAAGAATATATATTGTGAATTTACTCAAAAAATATATATATTGTGAAAATCATAAGATATAATTTTTTTTTTCAAATCTCATGTACCATAAAAATACTCTCGATTCGTTATCAACTTATCATCCCAACAATTGCAAAACAAGCATGCAACGATCTGTTAGTAGATAGCGAACTTGTATATATGCAAATAGCAATTATTGGAAAGAATACACAAATATACTTTTTTTTTTTATTTGAATACAAATATGTACTACTAGATACATCATACATACGAAAAATATTACAAAATAAGGGAAGACATGATTGTTATGTCGAATGGTAGAAAAATTCCATGATCACTTAGGTATGTAGATGCATATAATGTTGAAATAAATTAAAAAAAAAATATGGATAGCATCAAAATGAGTTAAAATGAAATAAAATAAATTAGAATTATGTTATTCATATCGTTATACATTGTTTTTAAGCGTATTTCAACTTTCTACGTGCATTATATTTTAAATTTCCACTGAGATAACATATATTAAATTGTTTTAGAGCACAACCATAAAAATGATATATTGACTATAAATCTATTCAATATCCAACAGAAGCGGGATGAACCGACAACCAAAGGCCTTTTTTCGGTCATTTGTCATTGGAAAAGACCGGCAACCAATTCAGTCCCCAATGTTTTTTCAGCTGGGATCAAATTAGCATTTCGGTTGCATGTCTATATATATATATATATATAGATAGATAGATAGATAGATATTTTATATGAATACTCCTCTTCTCCCTCCCTCCAAAAAAGTATTAACATGCAAATTCAATTAAATATTAACATTCATTCTATTACTCTATATTATTCTACAATTACACTAAAAAAATTAAACCATTTAACAATTGATTAATACTATATGCAACGAGTTAAATTACTTACAAAATAAATAATTCTACAATTAATATTTATACTACATAAATCTAAATTACACTAAAAAAAAATTAAATCATTCAATAATTAATTTATACTACATGCAAAAAGCTAAATTACTCTACATGTAAACTAAAAAATTATACAATTAATAATTACACTACAAAAATCTAAATTACACTAAACAAAATACTGTTCATTGCATATCTACCATTGATAGAAAACTTAAATTGAATTTTTGAGGCACTAGAAGAATTTTTTTGCAATTCTGATTCTTCAGATGCCTGGAGTTTTACCCAAGCAAAATTCGGATCTGTCTCGTTACCCCCTTCCGAATTGTGGTTATACGCACAAATCCAACTTTCATAGCCAAAATTATGGATGTTTAAAGTTTTTTCAAAAAACAACGATGCTTCCATGCAAAAACAATGATGATTCTTCAATATATGTATTTTAAATTTGAATTTTATATTTTAAGTTGGATATTAATAAAAATATCGGTAAATTACTCTACATGCAAACTAAAAAATTCTACAATTAATAATTACACTACAAAAACCTAAATTACACTAAACAAAAACCTAAATCACAGTTTTTTCAACATGTGGCCACAGAAAATTCGAAGCCACAAGGGACCGAATTGGCTATTCGATCTAGGATTTTCTCGAATTTTCTTTGGCTACTTCCACATAAATCTACAAAAAAGGTGGGACCGAATAACTAATTCGGTCCCAAAAAAACCAAAAATTTTGGACCGAATAGGGAATTCGGTCTTTGCGGTTTTTGTAAAAAAAGAAGAAGTAATCATGTTTGATAGGGCCATGTTCCCAAGGCTATTTTAGCTTCAATCTAGGCCACGAGGACGAGCCCAATCCAATCTTTTTTTAGCAGGACGAGCCCAATCCAATCTTTTTTTAGCATACGACCAGCTGTCCTAAAATAGTCCGTATCAATGTTGGTTTAGTGAAAATTAATTTTTTAATTATGGTTTATAAAAAAATTCCAAATTTGACTCCGATCAAATATTCATACAAACAGAGGCAGAGCTAAAAAAAACAATATGATTAATTACCTTCTATTTTTTTTCAAAAAACTTATATTTATATATAATTTACTATATAATTTAGAATAAAATATCATAACAATGTAACAATGTAAAATTGACTCATCATTCTTTGCAAAAAAGATTGGAATCATTGATCCCCATGTGAAAGATAGTGCATGTATCTATTGTGTTGCTGTTGTGAGGCTAGTTGTGTCTGACTTTGTGACTTACGTGTCCGACACGATATGAATATGGGATGTGAATGCTATGAATATGGCTAATACGTGTCCGGCACGTGTCTAATTCCGTCCATGATCCTGTTGGTGCTGTCTAAACAGAAGAGATAGAAAATTAGCCCTGTTAGAATTAATTAATCAACCCTTCAAAAGACCAAATTCATTTTCTTTTCTATCCGAAGAGATTTTTCTTCCCACTGGACGACAACTTTATTATCCTTGACTAACTTTAGAATTTACTAGCTGAAGCGTTGCGCACATTCAACCTTCGTTAAATTCTAAAATTCAGCCCTTCCGTTGTTATTAATTTTATCATGTCACGTTATGTCATGTGTGTCGATTATATAATTTGACTCACGTGTTACTTGATATGACTATCATCTATTACTTTAGTCATGTTATAACACGTTACACAAACTGATTCAGACATGTCACATCCAATAACACATTACCTAGTCAATTTTTTCAATATTATTTGTTAATTATAATTTATTTTGTAATAATTTTTTAATGTTTAGTATTTTTGTTATTATTTGTTATGAACAAATTTAAAACTTAAAAAAATAATTAAATATAAGTATTCACGTCACATTTGATCACTTCACGTGTGGTAACAGCATGATCATACGTGACATGTGGGTTCACTCACCTTACTTTACATACAATTCTTAAAATTAACACTGTATAGCCCTAATACCGTCTATACAGACTCCGAGTCTCCTGCTGTTATTCTTCTTTTTTGATAATTTTCAAACGGCCTGTAAACATGTCAGAATACATAGACACAAATACACAATAATTGGCGGAGGATTAAAATATTAACAGAGCTTATTTGGCTTCATGCAGCACCATTCTGCTCAGGTGAATATTCTCTGCAGGAACACAAAAAAAATTTAGTCCCTATTTGAATCATGAGATGATCTGAACCCAGTTTGTTGACGGGCTTATTCTCAAACAAACAAACAAAAAATTTATATCATCAAACCTGGTCCAATCGAACTCATTTCGGCCCTGTTCGGCCGTCACTGTTTTCGTGAGAAAAGAGTGAATTTTTTTTTTCATGCACACAGTGTTTCTACTATTTAAATTAGATTCGAATCTAAAGGTAGCTTAACAAGCCCTTCAAGTTTTTGATTTTTGGGAAAAAAAAAACTGATCCTTATAAATAATTTTCCATGAAAGAAACTTCACAGTTGGTATCATCCATTGAAGAGCAAATCTGATATTGAAAATTTCTAGAAACAAAAAAAAAAAAATCTGCTTTCATTACCGGTCCAGCCTTGCTCTTATCCACAGTAGACAGTTGCTATCAATGTGTACTTTAGTCAAATAGCAGAGCATCACTATTCACTGTTCATTCAATCAAACAATGAAATATAAAACATGGGGGAATGAACCGCATGGTGTGACACACATTCTTTAAACAAAAAAAAAAACAATGAAGGAATTGAGATCCTCTGCAACTCACACCCAGATAGTCATTGACAAATGGACCCCACCAAGACCAAAAAATTGATGCTTTTGTTTCGCCACATGAACGGCTATATTTTTCAACCGTGTAAAAAGAATTCGAAGCATCTTTTTTGGATTTTATATTGGCACCTTTCCCCGGTACGCAATTCACTATGGGGCTGTAATTGGAGCATGAATCAAATTGATTGACTTTACCGTCTCTCTCAACTTGCCAATGTACTGCCAAGTAGTGATTGGTAAATGGGCCGGGCCGGGCGGTCCGGGCAAAACCCGGGCACGGGCACGGGTAATCACGGTCACGGGCATCACGGGCACACGGGTACAACGGGCCGGGCGTCACAGTTTTTTTTTTCAAAAATCCTGCCCTGCCCGTTTAATACCCGTGCCCGTCACGGGTTCGGGGGCAGGACGGTCCGGGTACCGGGGGCCGGGCGGTCCGGTCCGGGTCCGGACCGGGTTTTTTCTTTTCTATTCTGGTTTTTTTCTTCTGTTTTTTTTTTCGGTTTTTTTGGTTCTGTTTTTTTGGTTCTGTTTTTTGGTTCTGTTTTGGTTCTGTTTTTCGGTTCGGTTTTTCGGTTCTATTTTTTTTTGTTATGTTTTTTTTTTTCGTTCTGTTTTTTTGTCCTGTTTTTTTTTTCGTTCTATTTTTTTGTCCTGTTTTTTTTTCCTGTTTTATTTTTCTGTTTTTTTTTCTGTTTTTTTTCTGTTTTTTTCTGTTTATTTTTTTTAAAAATCAATAAATTATAAATATAAATTCATACCAATTTAAACTCATTTGACATGGTTGTATATTTGAACTCAATAATTTTTGTTATAATAAAATATAAATCAAAAATTTCTTAAATCAATTATTTTAAAAATAATTAAGCTCTTATTTTAAAACAATAGATTAAAAAATAAAAGTTACCCTCCTCTTTTATTTCGGGCTTGGGACCGGCTATGTAAAATAACATAGGCAGAGTTCTAACTTTTTTTTTTGTTAGTAATTTTTCAACAATAAAATCTAACCTATTCAAAACAAGTCTAATTACTTCACATATTCAAAAAAATAAATCTAACATCTTTTATTAACCTATTAAAAATAAATCCGAATTTCAAAAATAAAATCTAACCTATTCAAAACAAGTCTAATTACTTCACATATTCAAAAAAATAAATCTAACATCTTTATTTAACCTATTAAAAATAAATCCGAATTTCAAAAATAAAATCTAACCTATTCAAAACAACTCAAATTAGTTCACATATTCAAAAAATAAATCTAACATCTTTATTTAACCTATTAAAAATAAATCCGAATTTCAAAAATAAAATCTAACCTATTCAAAACAAGTCTAATTACTTCACATATTCAAAAAAATAAATCTAACATCTTTATTTAACCTATTAAAAATAAATCCGAATTTCAAAAATAAAATCTAACCTATTCAAAACAAGTCTAATTACTTTACATGTTAAAAAAAAAAAATCTAACATCTTTATTTAACCTATTAAAAATAAATCCGAATTTCAAAAATAAAATCTAACCTATTCAAAACAAATCAAATTACTTCACATATTCAAAAAAATAAACCTAACATCTTTTATTAACCTATTAAAAATAAATCCGAATTTCAAAAATAAAATCTAACCTATTCAAAACAAGTCCAATTAGTTCACATATTCAAAAAAATAAATCTAACATCTATATTTAACCTATTAAAAATAAATCCGAATTTCAAAAATAAAATCTAACCTATTCAAAACAAGTCTAATTACTTTACATGTTAAAAAAAAAAAATCTAACATCTTTATTTAACCTATTAAAAATAAATCCGAATTTCAAAAATAAAATCTAACCTATTCAAAACAAGTCTAATTACTTCACATATTCAAAAAAATAAATCTAACATCTTTATTTAACCTATTCAAAACAACTCAAATTAGTTCACATATTCAAAAAATAAATCTAACATCTTTATTTAACCTATTAAAAATAAATCCGAATTTCAAAAATAAAATCTAACCTATTCAAAACAAGTCTAATTACTTTACATGTTAAAAAAAAAAAATCTAACATCTTTATTTAACCTATTAAAAATAAATCCGAATTTCAAAAATAAAATCTAACCTATTCAAAACAAGTCTAATTACTTCACATATTCAAAAAAATAAATCTAACATCTTTATTTAACCTATTCAAAACAACTCAAATTAGTTCACATATTCAAAAAGTAAATCTAACATCTTTATTGAACTTATTAAAAATAAATCCGAATTTCAAAAATAAAATCTAACCTATTCAAAACAAGTATAATTACTTCACATATTCAAAAAAATAAATCTAACATCTTTATTTAACCTATTAAAAATAAATCCGAATTTCAAAAATAAAATCTAACCTACTCAAAACAAATAAAATTACTTCACATATTCAAAAAAATAAATCTAACATCTTTATTTAACCTATTAAAAATAAATCCGAATTTCAAAAATAAAATCTAACCTATTCAAAACAAATCTAATTACTTCACACATTGAACAAAATAAATCTAACATCTTTTATTAACGTATTAAAAATAAATCCGAATTTCAAAAATAAAAGCTAACATCACATATTTAAAACAAATCTAATTACTACACATCTAACAAATCTAATATAAACCAAATAAATCTAACAAATCTAACATAAAATAAATCTTATAAATATAATTACTTAACAAATTTAATAAATCTAACATTCAATAAATATAACAAATCTAATTACTTAACATTCAATAAATCTAACATAAACTAAATCTAACATTCAATTTAAATTCTAAATTTTTTCTACAAAAATAAATCTAACATTCAATATTTCAATCTAACAAAATTTAATCTAGCAAAATTTAATCTAACAAAATGTATTCTAACAAAAATTAATATTACCTTTTTAATTTCGTGGGAAAATCTTTGAGAATACCTTCGTAATTCCCTTTCCGTTTGCGTGTTTGTGTTTGTGTATTTGTTAAATTAACAACTATTTTTTTTTAACAATAAAATTAAAATTGGAGAATAATAAAAATATTGAGATTGAGATTGAGAGAATGAGAGATGAAAATATTGAGAGAGATGTGAAAATTTGTAAGGAATGGGTGTATATTTATAGAATTTTGTTTGGAGAGATTAAAATTTGAATTTAAAAAAAAAAACTGAAAAAAAAAATGGGTAGGGGTTCAGGTAGAAAGTGGGGATGTGGGACATGGGGGGAATGGGGGGGGGGAGAATTTGAGTTCAAATTTTGAATTTTACACCCCCAAAAAAAAAAAAAAAAAATTCTGCCACGGGCTCACGGGCACGGGCACGGGCATGGGCGTCATGGGCACGGGTTACGGGTTCGGGGGTCCGGGTTCTCACGGGCATTTTTCAAAAAACCCGGGTCCGGCCCGTTTAATACCCGTGCCCGTGTGCCCGTGTACCCGTGCATACCCGTGGCACGGGCACGGTCCGGTCCGGGCACAGGCACGGACGGACCGGTCCGGATTGGGTCCCCGGAGGCATTTACCAAACACTACTGCCAAGTAATAGCTCTAGTTGTATGTTGTATCTATACAATTCCGATATTTTAAGAATCTTCAAGGAATATTACCTGTAGACCAGGCCATTGTTCCATTGAAGATCTCATAGGTTCAGATCAAATTGGTTTGATATATATTAAGATTTGTGTGTACCAAACGCGTCTAATTTTAAAGCTATTATCATGAATCTCGTGCGAACTGAACATCTTGATCCGATAACAGACCAAATTTGATTTGATATTCATTGAACGATTGCTCGGTATTCCTTGTTCAATTGCCTGATTTAATCTCCTATTTAATTTCTTAAAAAAATATCCTACTTAACTATACGGATTTCATTAGACTGCATGGAGAAGGTACTATGCACATTTCTTTCTTTTCCTCTACGCGTGCGATTGTGAAGCAGACCCTTTAGTAATGTAACAAAATCTATATAGTCATCTCATATAAATTTGGCCATCAATTAAAGATTGTTTTTACAACCAACAAATTTAATTACTGTTTATTTCTATATATATTGAACTTCAAAGCAATATTTCAAAAGCTTTGAACTGTTACGACAACTTTGTACTATTTAATTTAGTTTCGGGCTCCACGTAGGAAAGATTTTTGCGTGACGCCAACTATTTATAACGATGATTTTGTATATGGGTAAGGTTTGGGTGCTATAGATTAGTATAAGGTTATATGTGCTATGTTTTCAAAAATCTATTATATAAATTTTAAACTTTGATTTAAGTAGCTCAATAAATTAGTTATATAATAAACTTGTAGAATACTAACTTTTACTATTTTTTGAATTTTTTTACTATTTTTATGATTTATGAAATATGGCCTAAAATATTGACAATTTTCTTTTATTTTTAGATCTCTTTTGGCCATCTTTCATAAATCATAAAAAATAGTAAAACAATTTCAAAAATAGTAAACATTAGTATTCTACAAGTTTATTATATAACCAATTTATTGAGCTACTTAATTTGAAGTTTGAAGTTTATACGATAGGTTTTTGAGGCCATAGCACGAAATACCTTATGCTATCCATAGCACCCAAGCCTTACTCTTTTTATATATATTACAGATATCGCTATAATGTTATATATATATGAGGAGGGATCGGATTACACTTTTTTTTTGGTGACACCGGTTACATCCTATGTTTACAAAGTTCAAACAGTCGATCCAAACCGTTAAACTTGTTGCATATGTTAAAATGTGCTTGCAAATCAAATTTTACATTTTTCTGAATTTGTTTACTATTTATTAAGATGGGTACAAAAATTCAACGGTCTGAATATAGCGATTTTGTTAAATACTTAATAAATAGTAAACAAATTCCAAAAAAATGTAAAATTTGATCTGCAAGCACATTTTAACATATCCAACAAGTTGAACAGTTTGGATGGACTGTTTGGACTTTGAAAACTTTGAAAATGGAGAGTATAATTCGGTGTCACCAAAAAAGGATGTAATCGGATCCCTCCTCTATATATATATAAACTATTGAGTATTTAATGCATTATTAATTGTTGTGGGTATATTTAATCGAGAAGTTTTACAAATTAATCTTCTTTTTAAAAAAAAAAAAAAAACTAACAAAATACTCTCTTACTAAATTTCTTGACAAAATGCTTGTGGTTACAATATTCCCTTTTCTTCTCCTCCCTCTCTATCTCTCCATATTAATCATGTCTTCCATTAAAATAAAATTAGAATGACGCCAGGGATTTTCATTTGTAAAATAAAAAAATAAAAAAGAGAGAAGTAGAACTTTCTAGCAACGCCAGCAGGGAAGAGAGAATAAATCTGATCTGACAATAGGACCCAACTGGAAGTCATACTATTCATTTTACTGTAGCACGCCATAAAAAATTAAGTATATAGTAATAGATAGCATAGACTATATTTTTTTTATGAATATTAAATTTTAAACACACTGCACACACGTCGCCCCCGCATATCCTCCAAATGAAAAACCTTAGTCCTTGCTAAAAAAAAGAAACTTTATATATATATATATATAAAAAATTGTTCCCCTCACTCCATTTTAGAAAAAAACAAATTCAATTTTTTTATAATGAGAGAATTTTTTGTAAAATAAAATTTTCTCCAAATACTAAAAATGTTTACAATGATAAACAACACACTTATGAATTAATCACTTAGGAGGTCTGTTCGAATAGCCGATTTTTGTGAAATTTGTGATAATTTTAGAATAAATTTTATATCCTAATGTGTTAGGTGATCACTGAAAAATACGTATGAATTAAATTTGTACACAAATACATGAAAAAAAAAAAAAGGTAAATAGCAGAGCACCAAACAAACAAAAAATACATATTTTTTTGATGGAATTAGCAACTCATGAGGTCATATATATATATATTTTTCTCCAAACAAAAAATAATAATTTAATGTGACAAGAAGGAACACGTGATTGATTGCTCCATAATCCATGACAGAGAGGCAAAGATGTGATATGGGCAATGGACCAATCAACTCGAACGCGACGTGACAAAATCGCTGACATGTGTACATACATCATTAAGTTTCATTCATCGGGTAAAGAGCTCGTATCCTCTGCATTAACTCAAAAATAAATCTTTTGAGTTAATGTATCTGAACCGTTTGAATTGCTTTAAAAGTCGTGTGAATCAGATCCACACTAATATTAAAGGACCACTGAATTATAAACTATGAACAGATTGAGTCCATTTAAAATCAGACGACTAAAATTTGTTAACTCAAGAGATGCTCTTTTGAGCTTATGCAGACGATGTGGACTTTTAGATAAATGCAAGACTAAGACACTAGCACTTAGTCCCTTTTTCTTTCTTTTTTAATTTCATGGCAGAACTGCAGAAGGAAGATTTTTTTTCAAAAACCATAATTAAAAAATTAATTCTAGGAAATTAATATAATTTTTTTTTAAGAAAAACATAATAATTGAAATATAATTTTAATCAGTTCTTTTCTTTTCGAACTGAAATGACCTTTCAGTCCGTTTTGATTTCACAAGTACTCATACCACCAATCACATAAAATCCATAAACAACTCCAAACTAAAATGACATTTTACTTCCATATTAATTTTTCTTTTTGTACCGAGACAACCTCCCACTTCTGCCAAAAAACTTTGATCTTCATCAATAATACGTATGGTATCTTCTGCCAAAAAAAAATACATATACAAATAATGTATATAATATATATGGTACCTTCTGCCAAAAGAAAAATTATAATGTATCGTATATTTTTGCCCATTTGCACAAAAAATTCGTATAGAATAATCAATATGATATTTTATGTTCCTTTCTTCAAGAAAAAATTAACAGACAAATTAAAGAGTTGGCGACAATATGTGACTATATACATGATACATGATACATCCAAAAGGATAGAAAACATAGCAGTCAAAATTGAATCAACCTCAGAAGATTTGATATCTTCCAAGTATCTGACCTATACACCAAACCATATCATATCATAGATAGGTACCAACTTCAAATTTACTTCCAACTTTCATTCTCATTTTCACATATAACAAATTTACTTGTTCATCATGTCACTAGCCATGGATACCGTTGATTCAGAACCGAAACCTTATTTTGTCCTGGTCCCACTCATGGCACAAGGCCATATGATTCCCATGGTCGACATGGCGCGTCTACTAGCCGAGCATGGTGCAACCGTCACCTTTGTCACAACTCCCGTCAATGCATTGAGAATCAAAAAAATAATCGAAAAGATCAAAGAATCCCAACTTCTGATCGACTTTCTGAAGCTTGAATTCCCTGTTGAGAAAGTCGGTTTGCCGGAAGGTTGTGAGAGTGCAGATATGCTTTCTGGATTGGACCAGATTATTAAATTTGTTAATGCATGTTCAATGCTCAAGGATTCCCTAATATCATGTCTAAAGGAGAAATATCCCTCACCTACTTGTATAATAGCTGATATGAATCAACCGTGGGTGGGTGATGTTGCAAGAGAACTCAGCATCCCAAGACTAACCTTCAATGGTTCTGGTGTGTTCCCAAACCTTGTAACATACATTATTAGACATCAAAATATATTTAGCCATGTAAAAGATGATAAAGAAATCGTCACAATACCGGGGTTTCCACATCGGCTTGAGATGACAAAGGCCAAATCACCAATAGGTGTCCAAAGGCCAGGAATGGAGAAATTTTCAGAAAAGAGGCTACAAGAAGAACGAAGTGCCAATGGTGTTGTGGTAAATACTTTCTATGAATTGGAACCTTTGTACGTAGACTCTTATGCAAAAACCGCAGGGAAAAAGATATGGGCGATTGGACCGATGCTGCTATGTAATAGGAACACCAATGAAATGTCTGAAAGAGGAAATAAGGCATCAATTGATGAGGATGATTGTTTGCATTGGCTTGACTCGCAAAAGCTGGCTTCAGTTGTTTATGTAAGCTTTGGAAGCCTCGCACAAACAACATTCTCACAACTGGCTGAGATCGGGTTAGGGTTAGAGAGGCCTCTGGTAGGCCTTTTGTGTGGGTAATAAAGGACAGCGACAAATCTACTGATGTGGAAGAATGGCTGTCGAATGGTTTTGAGGAGAGGATCCATGATCGAGGTTTGATAATCAAAGGATGGGCCCCACAGATGATGATCTTGTCTCATCGAGCCATAGGAGGTTTTCTGACGCACTGTGGTTGGAACTCGATTTTAGAGAGTATATGCACGGGCGTGCCTATGATAACATGGCCCCACTTTGCAGATCAGTTCCTGAACGAGATGCTGGTAGTCGAAATACTTAAAATAGGTGTGAAGATCGGTGTACAGTATCCTAATAATTGGGCAAGAGATGTCAAAGACGATAATAATAATAATGTGATGGTGGGGAGGGATGATGTGGCGAAGGTCATATCGGAATTGATGGATGGAGGGGAGGAGATAAGAGAAAAGGCTAGAGAGCTAGCAAGGATGGCTAGAAAAGCCATGGATGAGGGAGGCTCATCTTCTAATAACTTAATAGAGTTGATCAAGGAGTATGGGGATACAGGGAAGACAAGTGCAGTTGAAGCATAGATTGTATATTTACATTAATTGTTTGTTTGATAGTTTAGTTTACTATTTCCTGAAATTGAAGTAGCATGAGTTATTTTTTCTGATGTAGGTTGTACGATACAATGTTTGCTTAACGTAATTAGAATCTTTTTGTTATATGCAACTTGATGGACTAAAAAGAATTTCTAGTTGTTTGCTTTGGAAATATATTAGGTTCTGGTCCTTACTAGAATCGTGATGATTTTGGTATCTCTATATGTACTTCTGTTCACAAAAAAAGAAAAGAAAATAATAAAAAAAACATAATCTGCAGACCTGACTGCTCCCAAAAGTACCATTTTAACCCCTAGATCAGTTATATATATTCATTTGTTAACTTGTACTTTAGAGTTGTTCAGACGGGTCAGAAATCTTCCGAATGAGTATGTGCAACGGTACTTGGCTGAGAAGATTATATTCGTCAACATGTTGCTCTTTATTATAAATAAAAATGTGTTTGTATCAAGTAAAACTAGTAAAATTGGTTGTTAGAGTTGTTTTCTATTTGCTGTTATTCTTTTGTTATGGATGCTATTGTTGGTCATAAATTTTTGTTATTGATGTTATTATTGGCCGTAAATTGATTTGTTTGTGGTTGGCTTTATGTCGTAAATTGATTTGTTTGTAGTTGGTTTTCTGTTCATGCTGAAATTTCTTTGGAACATCACTATAGTTGGTACAAGCAAATTATGTAAATTGAGCATCCAATTTTGATTATTTGTGCAAGAAACTCTAAAGCAAATTGAATCTTTCCGAACAACTTTAAAACATTAAATGGATACTTATGAGATACAAGGTACCAGCAGTGGAATAACTAAAAATCTAAATGAACTACTTCAACTGCACACATTCAACACATTATCTTCTATTGTCAGTTACAAAACAAATGAAACAAAAACGATGACTTAACCTTGGCAGCCTCTGCCAAGGGTTAAAAAAAAGAAGAAGATGACTATATAAATATTAGGACTTCATCTAAAGAATGTGGAGATAATAGAAAATTTGCTCTTAATCAAAACAACTCTTTGAAGAAGATAATGAATGTAGAAACTGCTACACAAAATGCACACAGCAAGCATCAAACAAAGATAATAAAGAACATACGTTATTTGAAGCCAACTCATACATGCTTAGAACAAGTAGAGTACATATAAAAGATATAATCCAAACTTACAAAATGAGACCCTTTTGAGTACAAATTACATGAATCTTAAACTTGCTGATTTTTGCCACGAATAAATGATACAACACATGTTACGACAAAACTGAAATTAGATTGTTTGCTTATTACATAGTGTTTTCTTGAAGTCACTCTTAAATTCGCAGCAGCAGTACCCTTCATTAGAACAAATGAATCTTTGACTAATCAGTGATCTTCTCCCCTATAGCAGAATGACACTGTTGTGCTTTCTGGATACTAAATCCAATTTTGAACCCATATAAGTTATATAATTGGTAAGTAGCTTCAACACTATCAAGTTCCATGTCAACAAATGGACATTGTTGTAAGGGTTCCTCAACTTGCTCGATTTCAAGGTAAGGATCAACAAGTTGCTCCTATTGAAATCATACAAAAGTACATCAAATTATATTTTTTAAACATAAATTAAAAAATATATTTATAATTTCAAATTTTATACCAATTTTTTTTACCGTAAACTGTATTTCTTCATCTACATCTCTAGCAAGGAGCAAGGACTCTTCTTGAGGGACCATGCTATTTGAGGGCACATCAAAAGACAAAGCTCGTGCAACATCCATACTATTTGAGGGCACATCACGGCAAAAATAATTTAGCTCTTTCAAATCTATGTCGAACGAGTTCGACACATCATGTTTTTTTTTGTTATAACATTCTGATTTCTGAAGTTCCCAACAGTTAGTAGACCAATTTTGTTCTCTATTAAAATCAAGTACTCTTTTGCATCCTCTAATTTTCTAACCAGAAGAAGGGCAAAATAGGACCAGAAATGGTGGACTTATTGTGTTTCCTAGTGCCAAACTTTGCCCCAAGTATTTGAATTCAATATCATATTTTATTTTCATGGCAAAAATAATTAATTTGATATAGAGAAATACAAAATACTTGCTATAGGAAAAAAAAAAACCACAAATTGACCATTAAGAACTTTGAAATTGATTCGGAGGTGAAGTACAAATCTTATCTTCAGCTTGCGCTGCTCGGGGGGTAACCTGGAGGTGAGGCACGAGGTAGATAGAGAGCAGCTGTAGCAGAGCGAGACGAATAACATGCTTCTCCACTGTACCACCATATGCAAAGCAAGGTGTTTACTGATAAGGGATGAATAATACAGAATTATAAAGAATCAAAAAGTTGCTATAGCATGGACTTAATTACACCCAACAGGGTCTTCTCTGTCAGTCATCCATCAGATGGATCTATTAAGCATCTTAATATGAAACTAAAAATAAACTGGTAAACATCATCAATTTATATCATACATCCAATAGCTCTAATGTTTTTCATAAGAGATTACAAAATTCGTATGGGCTTTGTCTGTGTGCAAATAAAAAAAAATTGGGTGTTGCTTTCGTCATAAAATTGGGGATTTCTTTCTCGACTGTACAAAACTTTTGAAATTAAAGGTTACAATTATAACTTTTCCGTTAATTGTTTGTATAATCAAGCATATTTATATCTTTATTTTCAAAATTCAAATAGTGATTAAACATGCTTGATTGTAACATATGATACTTTGCAATGTACTGATTGTTCCTTATGTTAAATTTATATCTTCATTTTCAAAATTCAAATAGTCGATTTGAACTGCTCAATATTATTATCATATGAAAATATATTTAGAGAGATCAAATTTTATATTTTTTAGAATTTTTTACTATTTTTTGAGATAATTAGAAAATCACTAGATCTAAAAGCTCTTGATCATCCGAAAATAGTGATTTTTTTTATCAAAAAAATAATAATTTCTTTTAAAAAAATACAAAATTTGACTTTTAAGTATATTTTCATATTATTATGATAATAATATTCAACGATTAAGATTGATTATTTAAAATTTGAAAACAGAACGATTTGGGGATTGCAAATTGCCAAGCTTCACTTAGAGAATTAACATGCCGATTTTTAAAAAAATACCCATTAAAAAAATTTATTTAATAAAAAAAACTTGATATAAATTGAAATTTTAAACTACTCTGATCGCGGATTTTTTTCAAAACCCGGAATTTTTATTCCGGGCTACGGAAAAAATTCGCGTCGCGAAATTTTTTTTTTAAAATTTTTTATTCCGAGCGCGTGGCCCGGATTTTAAAATATATATATATATATATAGAGAGAGAGAGAGAGAGAGAGAGAGAGAGAGATGGACTTGGGTGAGACGCGAAGTATACGCGTTTGGTGCTCCACGGTACAGTTTAGCCATTTTGAAAATTCAAACAACCGATCTGAACCGCTCAACACGATCTCCATATTGAAATGTGCTTGGAGACCAAATTTTACATTTTTTGAAATTTTTTTACTATTTATTAAGCAATTTTGAAAGTCACTGATCTGATGGTCCAGAAAATTTTACTGTTTTTTACTGTTCACAGCAACACTTTCAAAAATGCTTAATAAATAGTAAAAAATTTTCAAAAAATGTAAAATTTAGTTTCCAAGCACATTTCAATATGGATTAAACATCTAACGGTTCGGATCGGTCGTTTGGACTTTCAAAATAAAAATACGGTGTGAAGTACAAATGCGTATACACCGCGTCTCACCCAAGTCTATCTCATATATATATAGAGAGAGAGAGAGAGATGGGCTATGGTGCATTACAATGCATAGAGGGGTTTGTACATTGGATCATAAATATAAAATTCAAAATCCAAATGGCCGATCCAAACCGTTCATCTTGTTCTCCATATTAATATGTGCTTGGAGACCAAATTTTACATTTTTCTGAATTTTTTTACTATTTATTAAGTATTTTACAAAATTGTTGATCCAACGGTGGCTTAACAAAACAGTAAAATCAGTAGCCACCGTTGGATCAACAATTTTGTAAAATACTTAATAAATAGTAAAAAAAATTCAAAAAAAATGTAAAATTTGGTCTCCAAGCACATATTAATATAGAGAACAAGATGAATGGTTTGGATCGGCCATTTGGATTTTGAATTTTATATTTATGGTCCATTGCAATGCACCATAGCCCATTTCTATATATATATATATATATATATTTTAGAGTTTGGAGAAATTTTTTTTTTACTTTTTGGCCAAATTTTGCACCTCTGGTTAACATATTAAAACACCTTTAAAAATCATGAAAATTTACCGACATATATTTTTGACTTCATAGAATAAGGCTGTGAAGTTAAATTTTTTTTTTTTAAATCCAGGCTGTGGAAAATATCCGCGCTCGGAATAAAAAATTAAAAAATTTTTTTTTTTTTGGGGCGGAAATTTTTTCCACGGCCCAGAATAAAAATTCTGAGTCGCAGAAAAAATCCGCGATCGGGTAGTTTTAAAATTTCAGTTCAGATCTGGTTATTTTTATTAAATTAATTTTTTTAAGGGGTATTTTTAAAAAAATCGGTTGACATCCTATCTCTCCCTGGATCCATGTCCTCCCAGGTACCTGACTCAACACAATTGAAACGGACGGCCTACATTTACTCTCAGTTGGTTCTTTCTCCGGATGGTGCAGGGGCAGTATTATTTTTGCTTTGAGATTCATATCGTGTTAAAAAGAACAATTTTGAACTGTCCGATTCAATTGTACTCAGTCCGGTAACCTGAGGATGTGAATTCCTCTCTCCCTCTCCCGATCCCCTCCCCCGCCCGCTGCCGGTGCGGAACCCACCTAGCGATCCTTCCTCATCCTCAGTTCCGTCGCTTCTTCCCCAACCCCGTCGACCCATCGCTCTCTGTCGTGCGCGAACCTCGCGCTACCCAACCCCTTCTTAGGTATCTCTCAGCTTGACTATTTCTGTTTAGGACCTTGCCTTTTTAAAAATTTGCAAAGCTACTGAAATTTTTTGTGCAAAATTGAGATCAGGCGGACCGCTTTTAGCATACTGAGTTGGGAAAATCCTAGAATCAATCAACACTTGTGCAATGCCATTTCTGTTATAAATTGGTGCAAACTGTAGGGTATTGTGGTGTTTGTATTTTTTTTTTTTTTTTATTCAAACTAGTCCATGTTAAACCAGTTTAAAAACATGTTTTGAAGGGGGTTCAATATAGCCTGATTTACTGAGAGTCATTTCAGTGAACAAGCAAGAATGAATGCATGGCTTAATTGTAATATTCTTTAAATAAAAACCATTTTATTTGACTAGGAAAATTGGTGCTAGTTTATGTTTCCACCGATGTCCTTCTATCGATACCCTTCGCTTCTGTCAATACCTTTCTCTGCCGATTGTTCTCCAATGAAGCGAAGAAAAGGGGAATTGTGATCTGGTCATGATCAAAACATAGCACTTGCAGTTGGTATGGATACCCTTTCTTGGATTCTAAGGAGTTCAGACTATGTCCTTTGGCTACCAATTGTTCTCTTTTTAACTTCATTTTTCTGAATTACACTAAATTCTTGTTATATTTTCAAATTACAATGGATGTTTCTCAAAATTGTTAATGACCCCTAACAGTCTCTGGGTTGGTTGCAAATATTATCCAATCTTGTAAGATTAAGAATTTAAGATCCAACCAAAAAATGACTACATTGCTGCTGATCTCTTTCCCTTTAAGTTTTCCTTGAACAGTTCATGACCCAATCACTTATAAATTAGATTTAAATTCTCTCTGTTTGATTTTAGTTCAGTTTCGATTTAGAAAAGCAAGAGCTGGTTTGTGGTGTTAAAGTTTGTCGATTAGGCTTAGAAAAGCAAAATAAAGAACTGCATTTCTGCTTAATTTGGGTAAGTTGTGTGCTCAGTTGCAGAAATAGTAGGGACATGTCACAAGAGAAATAGTTTGGCATGTTTTTATTTATTTCATTCTGGTATGCTTGATTCTGCCTGACACGAAGCTGGTATAAGAAAATATAAAAGTTCTGTTCTGCTTTTTTTTTTCCTATTCATTGTGTTATCTTGAATATGCGAATGCTTAATAGGTGCTAATCGATATCTTAGTCAGCAATTTGCCTGACAAAGGGCTACTGTACTCTAATCACTTGATTGGGTACAGTTCGGTACCATTACCAACTCGGGTATAAACCCGTCACATTGCACTGAAAATTCAGTGGGAACAAGTATCATTTTCATTCAAATGAAACAACTTCTCTTGTATTATGTATGTTTTCCAATCAATAAATTGAGAAGAATTCAATTCTTTTCCATTTTGATTCTGTCTACAAAGTTCAATTGAAGTCTATTGAATTCTTTATGTATACTCACATTCATTGTTTCTCGATTTGATAGTGTGAGTTCGTCGGAAAAGAAACAATGGATGCGGGTCAATTGTTCAACGTGGACCCACTGGAGAGCCACGCCGCCAGGGGCCACGGTGTTGTCACATCAATGGCTGCTGGTAATGATGTCATCCTTTTAGGCACCTCTAAAGGCTGGATCATCCGTCACGATTTTGCCCTCGGCGACTCTCAGAGTACTCTTTTTTTCTCTCTTGATTTATTCTCATTCAATTCAAGTGATAACTGATTCACTTAATTAATTTATAAAAATAAAATGTATCAGATTTGGATTTTGCACCGGGCCGCCCGGGTGAGCAACCGGTGCACCGGGTGTTTGTGGACCCGGGAGGTAGTCACTGCATTGCCACAGTGGTGATATCAGGGGTAGCAGAGACATTCTACATGCATGCCAAGTGGGCCAGGCCCAAGTCCCTCCCTCGCCTCAAGGGCCTACTTGTCAATGCTGTCGCTTGGAACCGCCAACTCATCACTGAAGGTCTGTTTATCTCTCTTCTTTTAAATTTCTGACATTTGATGTAAGGTTTTGGCTAAAGATCAAGTGATTTTCTACCTATCTAAAAAAATAGTAAAAAAAATTCTGAAAAATATAAAATTTAGTCTACAAGTACATTTTCATATGAAGGTCATGTTGAACAGTTTGGATCGACTGTTTGACATTTGAAAATGAAAATATTGATCCATAGTACGGACCGATATGCGCTATGCATAGTATCATAGTCTAACTCAGATTTATTTGAATAATGCAGCTTCAACAAAGGAGGTGATACTAGGGACAGAAAGCGGGCAGCTGTTTGAGATGGCAGTGGATGAGGCCGAAAAGAGGGAGAAGTATGTAAAGCAACTGTTTGAGTTAACTGATCCGAGAGAACCCATTGCTGGCCTACAGGTGCTGTTGCTTTGTATTTGCTTACACAAATTACTTTGAGATTTAAAAGTTTTTATAATGGTAGTGTTGTGTTGTGTTGCTCATTTAGATGGAAACAACTTCTGTTGGCAATTCCACCAGGTTTTATGTGATGGCTGTTACTGCTACTCGTCTCTACTCTTTCACTGGAATCGGTTCTTTAGAAGTTAGTGCTTTTATTCTTTTGCAACCATTTTTTTGGATCCCTCTAAGTCTAGATTTACTGGTAATACTTGCTGATATTACATTGCTGTTTTGTTTCTTTCTTTTTATTTGGTTGCAGACTGTGTTTGCCAGATATGCCGAAAGGAGAATACACTTCATGGAGCTTCCTGGAGAAATACCTAATAGGTGCGTATATAAGCTATGTATAGTGTTTTTATGTTTTTAACTCATGCATACCCTTGATGAAGAATGGCTTCAGAAATATCATTTATGTATATTTTGCTTTCTAATGTAGTGAATTGCATTATTACATCGTCCAAAGAAGGGCTAAGCACTTTGGTTGGCTTTCCGGTGCGGGAATTTATTATGGAGATCTCAATTTTGGAGTGCAGCATAGGTATAATCAGTGTCTTATGTTTTCTAATCGTGCTTATTATTTTTTGTTTGGTGACTTGCTTGTACTTTTTAAATAACTAGTTCTTCAGGTGGGGACGAAAACTTTGTTGAAAATAAGGGTCTTCTGGATTATTCAAAATTGTGTGAACCTGGCTCAGGTGAAGTTAGTAAACCAAAATCCCTTGCAGTTTCAGAATTCCATTTTATCCTGCTCATTGGAGACAAGGTTAAGGTATGGAATTTTTTCTTTTATAGCTTTCTGTATGAATAACCTCAAATTATATATGCTCTAACAATTAACTGAGAGTAATTTCAAAATAATAAATTAGTTAAGAAATGTTGTGGAATATCAGGTTGTTAACAGAATAAGTCAGCAAGTAGTAGAGGAACTTAGTTTTGATCGAGAATCATCCAAAGGAATCATTGGGATTTGTAGTGACCCCACTGCCGGAGTGTTTTATGTGTATGATGACTATTCTGTTTTCCAGGTTTGCCACTCTTGTATGTATTTTCATTTTTACTTTTTTTTTTGAAAAAAGGCCAAGATGGCCCGTTTCGTTACTGAAAGGATAATTACATCATTCAAAGATTAGTCATACTGGACTTAAACCTTACCCTTCTACCCAAAATTTCAAAATATTTTCTCCGATACATTGGCCAATGCATGAAAACACAGTTTCTGCAATACCAGAAGACTTCTGTCAGTACCAGTATACACCTGGTATCGTACCAACTTAGACAGTTTTTCTTTTTTATAATTAGTATTTACTTTGAGATTAACTTTTTTCTTTTTTAAGATAGAGGCTAGGCATTTTCAACCCTAATTTTGTGAAATAAATCGGTTGAGTTGTGTGTACAGGTGTCTACTCAAGATGAAGGACGTGACATGTGGCGAATTTACTTGGACAAGGGGGACTATGCGGTTGCTTTGTCGAATTGTCGTAGTCCCTACCAGAGAGATCAAGTTTACTTAGTGCAGGTAACTCTATGCACATTTACATTAAATGCAACATTAGTTAGTGACAAAATAAGTTATTCACTCAAGGAGGTGCCCAAAATATTATAGGCAAGCATCTTATTGAAAGATGAGGGTTCCACTGCACCAACATTTTTCTGCTCTAAACATACTCCAAAATTCGGATGACATTTTTTGTCACACCAACAATTTTAATAATTATCTTTTCATAAACATCAAACAATCTCCATTTATACAATTTCCGTAATTGTGTTTAGTAATTTTTGTTATTTTGTAAGTTCTACATCTCTGCAAGTGTCAATTGCAAGCTGAAGTGACATTATTAAACATATTTATAATAAACGCAACAATAGTTAGTGACAAAATAAGTTAATGTATTCTACTTTTGATTTCCTTTTCTAAAGACCTGATATGTTTGTTTTTCTTACTCCTTTAAAAAGGCTGATGCTGCATTTGCCATGAAAGATTACTACAGAGCAGCATCTTTCTATGCTAAGGTTAGCTATAATCTGTTTAATGGTCCCTTGTATAAGTAGAAATTAAGAAAAGAGAGTTTATTAATATTTGTGGATTCACTGGAATGTGATGATGACGTTTATTTGTTCTTTTTATAGATGAACTATGTCATGTCTTTTGAAGAGATCACCTTGAAGTTTATCACTGTTGGAGAGCAGGTATATATACCCTATTTTATTTTTTTATGTAATATATGTATGTCTTTTAATTTTTTTGATCGTGTTGGTTGATTTTGTTACTAGTCCTAGGACCTATCAATTACATTTACTCAGACATGGGCCTTTATACAAGTCAATAAGCTTCATTAAATGTTGCATTTTTATTTAAAATATGTGCATGCTCAATGCTTTTTCAAACTGCATCGATAATCTCATTGCAACTTGTAGTTTAATGGTTGCATTTGTGATGGATTCAAGTGCTAATAGTATTTAACCCTAAAATTAACTAAATTGGGTGGTTTCCAAGCGCATAAACCTACAACAATACTATAGTTTTGGGGTATCGATCCATAGGGACAGTTTTGAGTATCATATGTTATTACTAAAACAACCTAAATCAAGATATTTGGTCTATTTTCCAAGTAAACCCTAATTAATTTTTATATCTTCATTTTACACTCATCAATTTAATTCATTGATTTCAAGTATGAGTATCATTGTTCTACTTGCACACAGGATGCCTTGAGAACTTTTCTACTTAGAAAACTGGATAATTTGACTAGAGAAGACAAGTCTCAAATCACTATGATCTCTACATGGGTCACCGAACTTTACTTGGACAAGGTTAATCTTTGGCACTTTTCATTAATACATTTGCCTGACACTTTTGTTCTTATTATATTTCTTTTATTACTCTTTAATTATTTTTCGATCTTACGTAGATTAATTGGCTTTTGTTGGAAGATGGCACAAATGCTGGTAAAGAGCATGATAGCTCGGAATATGACTCAATTGTACAGGAAATTCGTGCTTTTCTTAGTGACAACAAAGACGTCTTGGATGAGGCCACCACTATGAAATTGCTTGAGAGGTTACTTTTTTTTGTTATTTCTTATAAAATGCATCTCCAATTTGGTTTCATTTTCTAGCCCACCCCAACTTGTTTGGGACAAAAGGCTTGGTTGTTGTTGTTGTTGTTGTTGTCGTCGTCTTATAAAATGCATGCAAATAACTAAGAAGATTGACCTCAGTGGTTTGAGTTGTTCTCAATAAATGCAGTTATGGGAGAGAAGATGAGCTTGTCTATTTTGCTAGCTTGAAGGATAAGTATGAAATAGTCATTCATCACTACATCCAGGTATTTGCTCCAATACTTGCATTTGATGCTTAAGCTTAAATGATATAAGCTATTTTTTGTGATACAAACATCAAAGAATAGTAGAATGAACTGTGCATTGCCTTTCAGGTTTTCTCTATAACCTGACAACACATAATAATCATTTTAAAAATTTAAAGTCTCATTTCTTCCTGTTAACGTTACATCCGATCAAGAGCACAAGGTGCTAACATCAGCACAGCACTATAGTCACCATACTAGAATTTTATTATATAGTAGATATAATTAGAGGGAATAAAACAAAACTAGAAAGAGAGGAACATCAGAGCAAGTATCATAATCTTTTGGTTAATAAGTGGATAGTAAATATTAGGAAACTTTTAACTTGTCAGATCCAACCAATTTGTTGTGCTGAATTACCTTTTTGCCCGTGCCGTCCTTTGATAAGTTGAAGGTAGGTGTATTCATTAGATCCGGTTTATTTATTTTTAAACCGAACTGACAAATTTTGGATTAAATGGTTCCGTTTGGTTGACTTCTTGAATTACTTCGGTTTTTTATATTTGGTTTGGTTCAATCTCTCTTATTCCAGTTCAACCAACCAAACTGAAATTTATTAGATATGTACTTGAATTACTTCGGTTAGATTTTTGGAAACAAAATAAAATTTTGGTTTGACTATTTTAATTTGGTTTTAAGTAATTGAGCTGATAGTTTCAATACCCCTATCCCTGGTTGAAGGTATATGTGGGAATGTGATGTTAAAACTAAATGCAAGGTTATGAACTTTTGTAGCAAGGAGAATCAAAGAAAGCGTTGGGGGTACTTCAACGACCAAATGTGCCTGTAGAACTTCAGGTTGAGTTTGTATTTTCGCTTTTCATTTGGTCCTTCTTTTTATTTAATTTAATAGCTTCTGAGAGCTTCTTTATACTCTCAAATTGACAGTATAAATTTGCTCCTGAACTGATAATGCTTGATGCCTATGAGATGGTCGAGTCATGGATGATGGCAAGATCCATGTTGAACCCGAGAAAACTCATACCTGCTATGATGCGTTATACAAACGAACCACATGCAAAGTATGTATGAGAGTATAGTGTTTAACTGCTTATCTTTATACCAGTTTGGTTTGCATTAAAATCAGTCTTTGCCAATCCTATATCTATGTCCGAATTACTATGTTCTAGATTTTATGGGTTACTATGATTTTATTAATGTTATTAACCAACCATTAGAGGCCAAGGGCTAATCTTTTTTTTTTTTTTTTTTTTTTTTTTAAGGTTTCAAAGGGCTGATCTTAATGTAACCCAAAGGGTGCTTATCCACCCCTATGGTTTAAAAAAAAATTAGTTATATATTCTGAAATTGAATTGAATTTTTTTTTTCTTTTTAAGTTTTTATATAGTGTAACCCCCTTTTAAAATATCAATTGCGTGGTTGTAGTTATGGAGACTGGGGTTCAAATCCCACTTACCACACATAAATATTTTACATTTTACATTTCTGCCACCCTTATCTACACATTAAATATTTTTTGCATTTTACGTTTCAGCCCCCCTATCTAAAGTTTCTAGTTCCAAACCTGATTACAGGAATGAGACACATGAGGTTATAAAGTACTTGGAATTTTGCATAAAGGACTTGCACAATGAGGATCCTGGAGTACACAATCTGCTGCTTTCGTTGTATGCCTTGAAGGTTCTTTCTTTTTCTCACTATTCTTCCTGCTTGTTTCTATTTTTTTTATCATAAAATAAAATGCATCCCTACAAACATTGACATATGGTTTGTCTGTATGCATCTAACGTCATAGGATGATGAGACCTAGCTGTTGTAATTTATAAAATTAAAAAGAGTGAACATTTCTCTTACACAGCCTACATATTTTTATTTTTTAATAAATGTTAAAATGGCAACTTTATAAGTTTAAAAAAGTTTTAATAGAAAAGGCAATAAATTGGGTAAATGTGTGAGTTTTAAAATTTATAGGTGTAAACAAGGTTCTAAATAGCATTTATCGCGTCATAGCGGGGAGCCTCGAAAAAAAGTTATAGCGAATAGCGACGCTATAGCGAAAGCTATTCCAAATAGCGTTTTTAATTTTTATAAAAATTATATTATATATTTGTACTAAATATCAACATTATTTAGTCTCATAAAACAATAAATAATATCAAATTGATTAAAAAATTATAATATTCATATTGAACCAATACAAAGTCCAAATTGCGACTCAAAATATCTATAGTAATACTAATATCATAAACTATCGATCTTTTTCTATTTAAAATATCTTCAACATCATAACATAATTTATCTTTTTTCTATTTAAATTTCAAAATAACCTAGAAATTGAAAAGAAAAAAAAATCATACTTCTAGTAAAATAAACAAATGATCTTTGAAGAAATTCTTGTTAGTCCCTAAAATTTCCATAATTTAGCAATTATTTATTTGATTTATCATTAGTTAAAAAAAAACAAAGAGCAAAATGAAAAAAATATTATAGCGGACTTGAATTTGATATAATGTAATATTCATCAAAATTAAACAATATCTTCACCATTTATTTATTTTAAAGCTCATATAAATTGAAAAAAAAAAAACAGCAAATGTTGCATAACGCGCGCTATTTGCGCTACACGCTATACGCTATAGCGGACCGCTATTACCGCTATAACGTCTGTAGTACAAATAGCGTGTTTTAATGCCATAACATAGCGTTTGGTCTCCAAAAACGCTATAGCGTGCTATTTAGAACACTGGGTGTAAATAAGATATATGAATTTTAGAAGGGGGGAATACGAAATTTCGAGGTTTTTGAGGGGTATATTTGAAATTCCCCCTAAAATAAATTGCATCTCTGCGAACAATGATATATGGTTGTATACATGTAACATAAATAGGATGATGAGACCCAGCTGTTGCAATTTTTGGACATGAAGCATTCTAAAGGAAGTTCAAGTGGGCCCGCGTTCTTTTTTGATCCGAAATATGCATTGTGGCTTTGTCTGAAGGAGAAACGCATGCTTGCATGTGTCCGTATCTACAGCATGATGTCCATGCATGAGGAGGCTGTTGCTCTTGCACTTAAGGTACTATTTTCCATTTTATCAAGGGCTGTCATGATGATGTATGATTTACATCAATGAATGAAGCTATGCCGCTATGGTACATTTATCAAGGGCTGTCATGATGATGTATGATTTACATAGCGGCACTTAAGGTGCTTATTGAATGATTCAGATCGACTATTTGAACTTTGAAAACGAAAATACAGACCAATAAGCACTATGCATAGTACCATGGCCTCACTCCATAACAATTTATCTGATTGTGAAGCGTGTGATTTAATATTTAAGTAATAATGTGAACTTTTCTTTAAAAGGTGGATCTAGATCTGGCAAAAGCAGAGGCAGACAAGGTAGAAGAGGATGAAGAATTAAGAAAGAAACTATGGTTGATTATTGCAAAGCATGTGATTCAACAAGAGAAAGGCACCAAGAGAGAGAATATAAAGAAAGTGGTCGATTTTCTTTCAGAGGCCAACAACAATCTCTTGAGTATAGAGGATATATTGCCTTTCTTCCCCGACTTTGTTCTAATTGACGACTTTAAGGTTAGCCAATTCTAATTAGAAGTGTACATTGAATCCAGTTTATTTGGTTTACAACTGAATCGGCAAATTTTGGTTTAAATGGTTCGGTTCGGTTGATTTTTTGAATTACTTTGGTTTTTTTATGTGGTTTGGTTTAACCCAATGAAACAAAATTTACTTGATATTTACTTAAAATTACTTCGGTTTTTTATATATGGTTCGGTTTAGTCTCTCTTATTTGGGTTCGACTGATATATATCTTCATATATATTTCTCTGATTGAAAAATATATTTTTGTATGTATTGAGTTTTGACCTTCTGAAATTTAATCTCTCTTATCTTGGTTCAACCAAACAAACTGAAATTACTTCGGTTTGGTTGTTATTCAGTTGGTTCCGTTAGATTTTTGAAAACCTAATAAACTGTTGTTTTGTCTATTTTAATTTGGTTTTAATTGAACTGACCGATTGGACACCCCTAATTCCAATTAACCCCAAACCTCTCATTTTGAACACCTCTAATGTCTCATAGTACACGCACAATATGTACTTGTCTGATTCCCCTTTCTTTGGCCAACTCTTTTGTATTAGGATGAGATATGCAAATCGCTGAAAGGGTACAAGAATCAAATAGAGCAGTTAAAAGATGAGATGAACGATGCAACACGTGGAGCTGACAACATCAGGAATGACATAAATGCCCTTTCTCAGAGGTACATAGTCATTGATAGAAATGAAGAATGCGGGGTGTGCAAACGCAAAATTTTGGGGACGAGAGGTGCACAACAGATCACAAGTAGTTACATGTTAGGTGGGAATATAGTGCCTCTTTATGTGTTCCCTTGTAGCCATGCTTTCCATTCACCTTGTTTGATTGCTCATGTCACACGTTGCACGACTCATGCTCAAGTAAGTATTTATTGATCTATCTATGTTTGACACCCAATAAATATACATGAGTGAGGCTATGGTACTACGCATAGTGCAGATTGGTCCGTACTATGGATCAATATCTGTGTTTTTAAAGTTCAAATGGTTGATCTGAACCGTTAAACATGATCTCCATATGAAAATGTACTTGGACACTAAATTTATATTTTTTAGAACTTATTTACTGTTTTTCTAGATGGGGTAGAAAATCACTATTTTTGAATGGTCTAGAATCTTTAGATCAAGTAATTTTCTACATATCTGAAAAATAGAATAACAATTCTTAAAAAATGTAAAATATGGTCCACAAGAACGTTTTGATCTGAAAATCGTGTTGAACGGTTCAGATCGACTGTTTGAACTTTAAAAATAGAGATATTGATTCATAGTACGGACTAATCTGCGCTATGCATACTAGTTATGAATTTTTCTACTATTTTTTTTTCAATAAGTAGAAAATTACCTTATCTAAGATTCTGGACCATCCAAAAGTAGTGATTTTCTACCTATCTAAAAAATTAGTATAAAAATTCTAACAAAAAGTAAAATCAGGTCTCCAAATACATTTTCAAATGGAGATCATGTTGAGTGGTTCGAATAAATTGTTTGAACTTAGAAAACTGATATGGATCCATTGCAAAGTGCCACAGCCTTACTCAAAGTACATATATATATTTCTGACATGTTAATGATTGATATAGGCTGCATACATACTGGACCTCCAGAAGCAGCTGAATTTGATGGAGAATAGGCCGACAAATGACCCAACTGGTGAACCTGTTTCGAGCACCACATCAATTGATAAGGTAATACACCTATAATATTTAAATTAGATAGCAAAGATAGTACAAACTTAAGCTTACCAGTGGTATTTGGTTGTGGAGTAAAGTTAATGAGGATTAAATTGCTTACTCTATGTAACTCCTTATTTTTACATCTCGTTTGGCTTAAGTTAATCCTCATGGAGGTGTAAGATATTGGGAAAAGAAACTGTCTATGATAGTGGGCCCTATAGAGCGGAGTAAGTGTGGAGTAAATTAATGCGTCTGGAGAGATGATTGTGGAGTAACTTTCTCCGAATTAACTCACCTCTTTCTTCATCATACTCCTATTGTACTTCTCGTTTGACGGTTTAAGTGTGGAGCAAAGAGTTTACTCCACCTCTTACTCCACAACCAAACATATGTAACATAACAAAAAAAAAAATTCTACAAAAGAGGGTCCTTAATTTAATACTGGTGCTGATGGCCGGGTTCATATATGTGTAATGTAACATGGATAGATTCGTGCGCAACTGGAGGAAGCAGTGGCGAGTGAATGCCCCTTTTGTGGGGATCTAATGATAAGAGAGATATCTTTGCCTTTTATTCTACCTCATGAATCAGCAGAGATGGCTTCTTGGGCAATCAAACCACAATTCCCGCTTCTTCCTAAGATCCTTCCCATGACAATCTGATACTATCTAGTGATGCCTTCGTCTTTAATTTCCTCCTTTTAGTTTTTTTTTTTTACTTAAATGGGTGTGCATAAATTTAATTCGTGTATCATTTTTTTATAGTTGAGGAGAAATTACATTTTTGTATGATATCGGCGTGCGTTAGAAAATAATAAGTTGGTTGTAAACTTCTTTATGTTGCTTTTGCCCTTTTTTGCAAATTTGTTGACAATTTTGCATGTTTGAAACGGCTTGTTTTGTACTGAAGCTGTGAATTATCTTTTGATTTTAGGAATTAACCATATATGTGCATGTCAAATTATAAACAATTATAAATTATAATATTTATTACAGGAATAAAATAATGTAAATCAATTAGTTAGCTTGTTCTTATTTGATAACTTTATTGAAATTGTCTCATCATGCGGAAATATAAAAAAAAATATTAAAGCTATCGAGTGAGGCTGGTATTATGCACAGTGCATATTGTGGATTAATATAACCTTTTGCAAAGTTCAAATTGTTTATTAAAATAGTTTAACATGATCACCATATAAAAAAGTACTTGTAAATCAAAGTTTTCATTTTTTATAATATTTTTACTATTTTAAATAGGTAGAATATCACTTGATCTAAATATTTTAGACAATTAAAAAGTAGTGATTTTCTACATATTTAAACATAATAAAAACATTTTAAAAATATATATTTTTTTTAATTTTGGACTCAAGTCACCCAATATTCTTTTAAATCCCTGTGTATATTATTATAGAAGATTTTTTTACTTTGTGAGTTTTGAATCTATGATCTTTTATATAGAAGCCATGTGTTTTTGTCACCAGATCAAATACATTTTTTTTTTAAATGTAAAATTTAGTTTGCAAATTTATTTTTATACTGATTGAACTTTGAAAACGAAAACAAAAATATTCATCTAATGTATGATCACTATGCGCTCTGCATAATACCAATCTTGCTCTAAAATTATTGATATTTTATCAAACCATGCATAAGTATCAGTAACATCACTTGAATTATTGAAATAAGTTCTATTGAGGATTTACAAGAATTTGCGTTTTGGAGTTGTGAATATCAATAAAGCTTGATACATACGTACCTGTATTCTATTATTGCATGTTATATTTTGTTGTACATGTAAATATAGTCAAACATATAGTCAATAAATCACAAGGTTCATGTCACATTTTTAAAATACTTTTTAAAATGAATATCAACTACAAAGTTACTTTCCGTATAAACTATAATTCTATTATTTATGCAAAATTAGTTGCAACGAATTTGTGAATTCCAAAACAAAGTATTAATTGCTAAAAAAGAATCAGTATCAAAATCAAATTAAACAATTTTGATCAATCTAAACTAACAACACAATCTGTGTCAATCTGTGCAAATCACAAAATGTCATATATATGGACTAGGCCATAAAAAAATTTCAAAAGTAATCTGGTAAGATAACTATGGGTGAAAACGGAGCGGATAGTACTAATACTAAATCCGTATCCACCTGTCAAAATTCAAAATCAAATCCGTCTTAAACGGATACAGAACGGATAATTTACGAATACGGATTCAAATACGGATACAAATAAATAATTATCAGATTATTAAGTTATATAAACTTTAAGATACAAGATGCATGTACTAATTAACAAAATGCAAATATTAAAACAAATAAATAATTTAAGTTAGTTTATAATTTAATTTAATGCAGCAAAATGATTTAAGTACATCTAAATTATGTGTTACAGAAAATCTGAGCGCTTCCTTCGTGTAATGGGCTAGTGCCTGAGTGCGTATCCTCTGAGATATCTCAACTTTTGCGTGACCGACGTGTCCGGTGCCTATTCGGGGGTGATGTAGGGGGCCCATATTATGTGTGCTTTGATATTCGTGTATAACGCAACTAAACGGTTTAGATTTTCCATAAAGTCACGCAAAATTTGAGATATCTCAGAGGATATGAATTCCTAGTGCCTAGTGGTAATGTCAGGAATCAACTCTCTGTTGCTTTTCCATAAGAAAAGCTACTGATTTTCGAATCTAACCGTTCAAATTTATTAAGATTTTTGCATAAAAAATTTCTTTACGGAGATATGTGAATATAAAATTTTAAATAGTTAGACTGAGAAAAGCAGCAGATTCATATCCGTAATGTCAAATGTGGTATAAGAACGTTCAGAATAATAATATTATTTAAAGTGTCTGGTACAAGAAGAGTGGACTAACCTGGAGCCAATAGTATACATGTCACTAATAAAGCAAGTGTCCGTTAGTTGAATTGTTGGAGAGAGAGCAGTTGGAGTGGAGACCTTTGTAACCCACGTGAAACATTTGAATTGTACACTCCACGTGGAGATTGAAGAGAAGTTAGCACTGGTTAACCCGCGTGAAAGCAGTGTTGTAAATAATGATATGCGGTCATCAGAATGATACAGTACCGTTAAGTAATTAATTAAAAATAATTAGTTATAATTAAAAATAATCAATTTATTAGTCAGAAAAATTTACAACGGTTAATTTGGTTGCTGCCAACGACTAAACAGCTAATTAATTAGTCTAAACGGACATTTTTTACAACACTGCCTTGAAGAAGGAACGGATCTTGGTATTGAATTCCATCTGTTTATATATGTGGATGTATCAGGATACACCGGATATCTTCTCCGTTTGCGAGTAAGAATATTTATCTGAATCCATATCCGATTATATTAAGCATATTTGAGAAATATCTGGATCCGAATCCGCATAATATCCGAATTCATATCTCAAGTGGATACGGATTGGATTCGGATAATTCAAATCCGTTTTCACCCCTAATTAGATAACCCTATAAATAAACAAAGCTTTATAATTAATATATATTTTATGCACTTTTGTTTTACTTGCATTAAAGATAAAAAGAGAGAGTAAAAAAAAATCATAATCTTTTGAATCTTGTCAAGCAATCAATGAAATAGTGTTATTGGTTTTGGTGGTGACCTACTTCTCCCTTTCTGTTGACTATATAGGGTTATATATCTTTTCTTTGGCATGTGGTTTTCGTTTCATTTTATTTTTCTTTGCTTTATTTTTTCTTTTTCTGAAGGACACCTACGTACCTAGAATCATAGATCTTGTTTTGTTCTTTGGTGTCGCTATGATTGACCTATTTATGATAATATAATTAGTTCAGATTTGATAAGAGAGGGATTTGTCAGAATCAAATTCAACTAATGCCAGATCTTGTCCCATTTGGTATGTGATGCATACCAGTATACCACACTACAAAGCAACTAATTAAGACAAGGGCTCTAGGTATAAATATTTACAAATTTTAATTATTTTTTTGTCATATTATGAATTTTTTTCCTGAGGAAACAATTTGTTCAAACAAATTAAAAGAGAAAAAATACTTAAAATTGTGTATGAAGACTAGCACGAGTTTGCCGCATGACAAATGGAGGATTTTCTGCAATTCAATTTTCTCATTTAAGTTCAAAGTTTGGGAATAATTAGTGCATAATTAATGTGAATATAATTTAGAGTGTTATTTTGTTTTATAATGCAAAAATATTAATAATTTTACAAATTAAACATAAAAATCATATATGTCTAGAATTTTTTTTTTGAGTAAAAATAAGAGTCAAGCCCCTATTTACTTGCATTAAAGTTTGTTACAAAAGTTTTGTAACAGAGTTTAGTAAACACAATTTAGCTCAACATTGTTGAGCCATAAAGAAAAAGAAAAATGAGTGAAAAGAAAACAAGAAAAAGAAAAAAAAAGAAATCATGCTGATGTCGAAGCCGAAAGCCTACTGTATCTCCACTGACGGGGCGGAACCAAGGGGGTGCGAGCAGGGGCCAGGCACTCTTCATAAAATATGATTTTCTTACTAGATCTATTGTGCACCAAAGAAGTAATGTTCATGTGGCAACCCCCAAACTTATCAAATAAAGGCCTCCTGATTCCGCTTCTGTCCACTGTTCTTGCACTTGCAGTACCCTGAATATATGTATACAATTATTATGGGATTAATAGCATATTGGGTAACAATTAATTAAATAAATTTGGAAACATGCATGGAGAAATTTTGAAAAAATTAACACAATTCAGGTTTAATACGGATATTATTTAAGAATCTTTTACTACGTCAAAGCCATCTTTTATGACTCGCCACATTACTGACTACAAAATATCTACACGGAAAATCCAACTGTGCCTGTTCATTGTACAATAAGGTATAATTAGGAAACTATTATTTAATTAACAGAACCTGCGAATATATATATGACTACTGACAAGACAGGATAAATTCAGAAATTGGTAGGAAAATCAAAGCTTTCATTTAACAAACTTTCAATTTTAGAATTAGATTCCTACCTACAACAATTGTTGCGTTGCTCACAAGTAATTAATTAATTATAGATTTTCTCAGGGGAGGTATAGCTTGTCAATAACAAGTGGACCCCACAAAAATGAAGCACTTAATTATATCTGGAACATATAATTTTTTTTATTTGGTTCTCTCCCTACATATAGGTCAAATTAACATGCAGCTTCCCAACCAAAATTCATTTCAGGTTGACAATTAACAAGTTCGTTCAAGCTTAACAAAAACAATAATTGCAATTTATGATTAGTTGACATTCTGTCGTTTCTTGCTTCACGGCTTTCTTGATATGGGCGCTCACGGAAATGGAAAAGATTGACGAATTCGCACGTGAAATATTCCATTAATTTACATTTTAAAAATGGGAAATAGAAAACCAATAGGAGATCCGGTTCTAAGAACTCGCCGCATGCGATTAAGTAAAAAAAGAAATGTCACTTGATTATTTTTTTTTCAAGTGAAGTGATCAGCTAGTCACGTTTAACTATTTTTTTATACTTTTAAATTAATTTTATTAAAAAAATCAGAAAAATGCTAAAAAAAATATTAATGAGTTGCAAAAAAAGTTTAAATAAATAAATAATGTTGAAAAAGCTTGTCCCGTACGGGTATAAACGGAGCGGATAATGCTAATATCATATCCATATCCGTATCCGTCTTTCAATGAGCGGATACGAATACGGATAGTAAACGGATACCAAAATTTAAAACCATATCCGTCTTAAATGGATACTGATGTGGAGCGGATAATTTACTGATATGGATTCAAATACGGATGCAAAATGAATAATTGTTAGATAATTAAGTTATGCACTTTAAAATATAAAAGAGTGACTTGTTGTTGTCTTGAAATAGTGGTTAAAACTAATTTAACAGAGACTAAAAGCATACTACATTCACGGGCTAAAGTCTTGAATAAAACAAAATGGAGAGTGAAGAAATGGAGGTAAAAAGGAAGGAAATTGCGTTACTGTAGCACCATCACCAGCGAAAAATATATTATTATTGAAAACCATATCGTATTATTATTTATTCCACAACTAAGACTTAAATGAATATGGAATAATATATAACAACTTCTATGCAGAGCAGTGAAGTCGGAGCCGGTTGGAAGTAATTTCGGATCCGGATAATTGTAGATATGGATATGGATATTCACCTTCATGAAATTTTCCGTATCCGTATTCGTCAATTTTTTATCATATGCAAAAATTATCCGTATCTGTTTAATCCAGATTCGAATAATCTCCGGATACGGAGCAAATACGAAGCGGATTATCCGTATCCGTTTACACCCCTATTGTCACGTGATGTGAGGTGAAATGACTTTATTTGACGTGTTGTACCGTATTATGCAAAAATTGTAAATATGTATATATGAATAGGTATGTCACGCAACACGCGAGTAACGACCCATAACGACCCATAACGACGCTATATATTACAGCTCGATCGCTGTAAAATAAGTTACATAACCTATGGCTGTAAAATTTCTGGGAAAAGTCTATAGAAGTACAAGCATTTTCAAATAAAGTGACATGCAATGAAAAAGATGATCAAGTACTACAGGTGCACCTTAAAGAAAGGTAATCAAATTTAATGATAACCCTAGAATAAGGCCCCTATGCTTAACATAACCACTTTAGTTGGTTAGGCTAAACTTTACAAAATCTTACTTTTAGAAAGAATTTTATACCTCTATGTTGAACAGGCTAGCTAGGCGGCTAGTTAAAAAGTTGCAAAGGAAGCAAAGCAAAATTATCAATAATTTGGAAAATGCAGTTGATCTCTTTACTTAACAACCATACCAAACATATATTGATGTAAAACCTATGTAGCGTCAAGTTAAACCTAGCTAGGTAGCAGATGACATATGCAGATATATAAACTATGGGTGCAAAACTGTGGGTGCAATTAATTAATTAACTAATTTCAGTAGAACGAGGGTGTTCGTAAGTTCACCAAGTCACTTTGTGAACTCAAGTCTAAAACTCATTAGATCGGCTTCAAATGACAAGTCCGAACCGTTGAAATCCGTATATTTTACAAGTAATGCATCTACATGTGGAGATTTTAAACTTTCGAATTAATTTAGTACAAAGTCAAGCAGTAAAAGACAAAAAATGAATGCATTAAAATTAATTTATTAACCTTCTAATTTTGACCGCTTGACTCAATACTAAATTAATTAAAAAGTTCAAATTTTTCACATGTAGATACATCACTCATAAGGTAGGCGGATTTCAACGGTTCATATTAGTCGTTTGAAGCTGAATTGATGAGGTTTAGACTTGAGTTCCCAAGAAACTTGATGAATTAAATGGAAGTTATATATAATTAGTTGACCATGCATGTGAAGCTGACATCCATTGGTGAATGGACAAGGGAATATTAATCAATATAGTTACTTTATGAAAGAGCTAAATGTAAGCTACTTATATATATATATATATATATATATATATATATATATATAGAGAGAGAGAGAGAGAGAGAGAGAGACAGGCTAATACGCTTTCGGTAGCACTTCGGCCGAAGTGCTGCCACCCGTTTTTTGATTTTTCAAAATCCAAATGGTCGATCCGAACCGTTCATCTTGTTCTCCATATTAATATCTGTTTGGGGACCAAATTTTATATTTTTTGGAATTTTTTTGCTATTTATTAAGCCACTTTGAAAATCGCTGATCCAACGGTGGCTTGCCAAAACAGTAAAATCAGGGGTTCACCGTTGGATCAGCGATTTTCAAAGTGGCTTAATAAATAGCAAAAAAATTCCAAAAAATGTAAAATTTGGTCTCCAAACAGATATTAATATGGAGAACAAGATGAACGGTTCGGATCGACCATTTGGATTTTGAAAAATCAAAAAACGGGTGGCAGCACTTCGGCCGAAGTGCTGCCGAAAGCGTATTAGCCTGTCTCTCTCTCTCTCTCTCTCTCTCTCTATATATATATATATATAGGGTCTGTCTAAATTGCTACTGGTAGCATTTCGGCAGAGGTGCTGCCGGGGCTATATTTAGCCTTGTGATGTCTAAATAACAAATCCAAACCGTTAGATGTTTAATCTATATTATAATCTAGTTGGAGACCAAATTTTACATTTTTTGGAATTTTTTTACTATATATTAAGCTGGTTTGAAAACCGCTGATTTCAGTAAATTTCTGCAGCATTGAAATCAGCGGTTTTCAAACCAGCTTAATATATAGTAAAAAAATTCCAAAAAATGTAAAATTTGGTCTCCAACTAGATTATAATATAGATTAAACATCTAACGGTTTAGATTTGTCGTTTGAACATCAGAAAAATAGAAAAAACAGTGGCAGCACCACCGGCAGCAAATTAGCCACAACCTCTATATATATATGTATATATTCAAATATTCAATCATAGAATTATATTATAAAGTACATACACCTTTTTCACCTAAAATGATTTCATTTTCTTAGTAAATGCATAGTTCTTAATTAGGACCAAAAATACACCTAATTTATTGTAAACAGAAAATCAACATTTCACTTTCATTATCTTAATTTTAGAATTTAATCTAAAATGCATTGGAGGTACTTGGAGATTAATGGAGAGGTAATTATTATTTTATCCTAAAATTGTTTACTATTATACCTAAATAATTAATCAAATATAGTGTGTGTGTTTGTGTGTGTATCAATGCATGAGTCATGTGTTTTCTTCTTTTGAATAATTGCTCTTTAAAAAATAGTACTTCTGGAACATATATAATATTACTAGCACTAACCATTTAAAATTATTAGATGTCTAATTTCCAGAAAAAAAAAAAAATTCAGGCCCACTAAACCATTCAACATTATACCGTTTTCACTAATTCCTTTTGAACTAATCCTAAGTTGGCTAGCCTATATATTAGTACCCCTCTTTCATCACGTAATCTACCTTCACAAAATATCAATCCAGTACCAGAAACTTGTTATATAAAGAGGGAAAGTGAGAAAACGATCAAACCAATTTCAATATATGGCATCAACAATCTTCCTTCCAAAATCATTTCTTGCATCATGTCTCCTCTTACTAAAGAGTTTCTCCTTGTCTGACCAGCACAGAACAAACCCAAAATTACAAAAAGGTTATCCTAGACCTAAACCAGTCCATGACAAATCACTAGAGCAAATACAAAAGTACCAAGATAAAACAATAGTATTAGACTTGGAAGGAGCTCTACTTAGATCCAACTTAACCTTTGCATACTTCATGGTTATTGCACTAGAGGCTGGTAGTGTTATTAGAGGCATTACTCTCTTATGTATTTATCCATTTACATGTTTGTTGAACAAAGATATGGCAATTAGGGTTTTTACTATAATCTCCTTTTGTGGGTTGAAAGAGGAGGAAGTAACTAGGGTTGGAAGGGCAGTTTTACCCAAGCATTTGTTAGAGGATGTAGGGATGGAGGGGCTAGAGATGATTAGGTGTAAGATACAACCATGTTCTATCATTTGTGTTACTAGAATGCCACGTGTCATGGTGGAAACATTTGTGAAGGAGTATGTAAAGGGAATGGAGGTGGTTGTGGGAAAAGAGGTAAAAACTGTGGGTGGATATTACACAGGAGTTGTCATGGAGGAAAGGAGATTGGAGGGGAAATTAGGGTTACATTTTGATGAATTTGTAGGGTTTGGATGCTCTGGCATGAGATCTCAACACCAACTTTTCTCTTTTTGCAAGGTGAAGTATATACAACCTTATCTTGTTTTGCTCATGAGTTTCATATTTAAGAGGACAATTATCAATGATAAAAGGTAATTAACAAGTATAAAAATTTATCTCATGTATCATTTTAATATAACTCTCAGGATTTTTACTTTGTGGATGATGCTGAGAAGAGGAAATGGCATGCATTGCAAAGAGACAAGTATCTAAAACCCCTTGTTTTCCATGATGGCAGATTGGCCATCAGGCCTACCTCATTTGCTGCACTAGCTATGTATATGTGGCTCCCACTTGGCATACTCCTAAGCCTCATTAGAAGCCTTGTCTTTGTCTTCTTGCCATACAATATATCCATTTTCATTGGGGCATTTTTTGGAATGAAAACTAGGGTTTCCTTTGAGGCCTTGGTTAACCAATGTAACAATGCTGATGCTAAATGTGGTGACAATTCAGGCAGGCTGTTTATTTGCAACCACAGAACACTGCTAGACCCAATTTACATATCAGCAGTCCTTAACAAGCAGCATATATCAGCCGTTACATACAGTGTCAGCCGAATCACCGAAAAGATTTCACCGATCAAGACAGTTAGGTTGACGAGGAACAGAGAAGAGGATAAAAGAAGAATGGAGACACTGTTAAAACAAGGTGACTTGGTCATCTGCCCGGAGGGGACCACCTGCAGGGAGCCATACCTTCTGAGGTTTAGCTCGCTGTTTGCTGAGGTGGCAGATGAGGTTTATCCAGTGGCACTAAAGACCAAGGCGGGAATGTTTTATGGCACATCTACTGGTTTGTTCAAGTTTTTGGACCACTTTTATTTTTTGATGAATCCTTGGCCCGAGTACGAGGTCAAGTTCTTGGAGAAGATGTCAACTCGTTCGATTGACGGGAAGAGCTGCACGGGTTTTGAGGCAGCGAACCATGTTCAAAGCGAGATCGGTCGGGTGCTAGGGTTTGGTCTGACTAAACTTACAAGGAAGGACAAATACCTGTTGCTAGCTGGTAATGAAGGATTTGTGTGAAATTAATATATAATGAGGCTTGGATGCTGATCATGTCTTCAAATAATGTTTTTATTTGAATATAGGTCACTTATTGATTACTAGATATGTTATTTAATTTGGCATTAGTCAGTTCGTAAAATCTATGCAAAGCATGTCAACATATTTATATCTCTGTTTATGAGAAAAGGATGCAATACAATCATTTAGTTATTTTGATCTACAAATATATAATACTTATTTTATTAAGAGGATAGAGAAGCTTATTTAATGAAGCTAAATTTCTATAATATAAATGTATTTATTCAGATGGCTCAGGGGCACTTGAGGGGAATCAGAGATTTTTTTATTTTATTTAGAATTACGTTAAAATAATTCATTCAAACAAGCCTTCTAAGACTTGATTTTCTGTAACTACACCGGTCCTAGGGACCGGTGGAGGCCCATTTGCCCCTGCCACACCCAGTTGAACAAAAAGCGACAAAATTAGCTCTACACCGGTCCCTAGGACCGGTGGAGCCTCAAAACCATCTCTGCACCAATCCTATGGATTGGTGGAGAATGTAGGTATTTCACGTTCGTCCCGCACCTTTCTTCTTCCCTCTTCACTTCTCTCTTCTCCCTTCTTCACTTCTCTGTCGCCATTCTTCTTTCATTTTTTTTTTATTATTTCGTTTTTTTCAATAGAATAGAGGAGTTGCCATATGAATAGATCGCCACCACCATTGTATTCAGCATCGCCTCCTGATTATTATTGTGAGTTTTTTTTTACTCATATATTTATATTTAGTGTTGTAAAATTAAAAAATATTTGGAGTTAATTTAGAGTTTGATTTAGTGTTTATTTTTTACTCATATGTTTATATTTTAGTTTTTTTTACTCATATATTTATATTTTGAGTTTTTTTACTCATATATTTATATTTAGTTTATTTTTTACTCATATGTTTATATTTATTGTTTTTCTGTACTCATATATTATGTAGTGTTTTTTTATATGTTTATATATTTAGTGTGTTTTTTTTAAGCATATGTTTATTTAGTATTTTTTTTTACTCATATGTTTATTAATTTAGTGTTTGATTTTTGTTCAGCAAAATGTCACTGCTATTGATCAATTGACTCTGTTAGAAAATTTGATAAACAATATTTTTGCAACTAATGAGAGTCATCACACATAATTATATAAACAAACATTTTTTTCAAACATATGGCTACAATAATCAAAATTTATGTAAACAACATATCATCTAATTTTGATTTTAATAATAAACTTCATGAATATTACTAATTTTATACATTATAATTTTGTCTAATTTTAAACTTCATGAATATTACTAATTTTACACATTTATAATTTTATCTAATTTTAAACATCATGAGAGTCATCACACATTTATCTAATTTTATACAAATTATAATACAAATTACTAAAAAGTTACATTATACTACATGAATACTTAATTACACAAATTTATTCTACATAAATACTAAATTACACTAAATTAACACTACATTAGCACTACATTACACTAAATTAAAATCAAATAAATGCTAAATTAATACTACATTAGCACTAAATATACTCCAAATTAACACTAAATTACACCAAATACTAATTTCACACTACATTTCACAAAAACAATCTAAAAATACTAAACAGACTAAATTAAATTAGTTATTTATTTTAATTCGGCTAAAATAAAAAAAATTAAAAAAAAAAAATTTTACCTTATTAAAATCATAGATCTGAAGAGTTTATAATTCTCTTCGACGATCTGAATATTTTGAAACAATTGGATGGAGAAATAGTTGAGTATATTGAAAGAATAAAAAATAAATAAAAGAACTCACTGTCTGCAAAAGAAGGCTCGGACGGGGGAGAAGAAGGAGAAATGGGCGAGTCTGCGTGATGGATTTTGAGAACAAAGCTCCACCGATCCGTAGGATCGGTGTAGGGCTTTCTGGGATCTTCTATGGCCGAGTTATTACGCTGACGAAAAGTGAGGTACACCGGTCCCTAGGACCAGTGTAGTTTTGATTTTTTTTGCTCCACCGATCCTAGGGATCGGTGGAGGCTAGTTACAGAAAATCCAACCTTGGAAGGCTTGTTTGAATGAATTATTTTAACGTAATTCTAAATAAATAAAAAAATCGGAATCAGATCTCCTGCTTCTGGGGTGCAAAAAATTTCTGCTCCCAAAGTCACTGCGGAGTGGGTCCGGTTACTAGGGGTGAAAACGGAGCGGATACGGAGCGGATAATGCTGATACCATATCCGCATCCGTCGGATAAGGAGCGGATACGGATACGGATACAGATAGTAAACAGATATCAAAATTCAAAACCAAATCCACCTTAAACGGATACAGATACGGAACGGATAGTCTACGGATACGGATTCGAATACGGATATAAAACGAATAATGGTCGGATAATTAAGATATATGAACTTCTAAGATACAAATATTAATTAAAATATTAAATATAAATATTAATGAACTTATAAGAGATGGGAAATAATCTATTCATATAATATATATATATATATATATATATATATATATATATATATATCAAATAAGTGTATGGTAACAAAAGATGTTGTGGTGTAGTGGTTTAAAGCTTAGTCTAAAGACATTGAGATGGGAGGACATGAGTTCAAATCCAATTCCACCTATAGCAAATATTTATTTCTCTTTTATATGGGTCTGGCCAAACTATCCGAATCCGGATAATCCGGATATCCGCTCCGTTTAGGACTCCGTATTCGTATCTGGATTTTTTATGAATTTCCGAAAATTATCCGAATCCTTATCCGGAAATTATCCGAATCCGGATTATCCGGATTCGGATTATATCCGGATACGGAGCGGATATCCGCCGAATAATCTGACTCTGTTTTCACCCCTACCGGTTACTGTTAAAGAATTTAGAGTTAAAATGATTTTGAATTTAGAATTAAATAGAAGTCTACTTTGCAATGACTCTGGAAACAGATGATTCGGTTCCTGCTTGAGGCTACGTAGAACAGTGTTGTAAATCACAGTATCAATCTCAATTTTGGCAGTTAGCATCCCATTGAATAATTTGAAGGCTCCTCTATGATCTCCTTCGCTGAAAAGACCATCACGCAAAATATTATAGGTACACGTATTTGGTACATATATAACTGCACCTTCGCATCTCTGCCAATAATCTGATGGCAGCTGGGCCCGCTTGACGATTTCATTAAGCTAATAATCTTATTAAGGTTTTTAATGAGTGAGTATAATTTGTTACCATGTTAATATTGATCCTTAAATATCATATTAATAACGTATAATGAATAATAAATATTTAAGAGGAAGTGTTATAAATAAATTTAAATTATAGATGTTCATTTGCGCTCAACTCTGCACTAAGTACTCCAAAACTTCTTAAAATAGTATGTTCACCTCCCTATATTTATTAATGGAATTAATTTAGATAACTTGTAATTTACATTTTCTAGTCCATCTTTATACATTTTCAATATCTTATTTATTTATTTTTATTTTTAATTTATAACACTTTTCTCTTAGTAAAATTGTCTTCTCCAAATCCCTCCATGTCTATTCTTTGCTTAATCATCTATCAATAATTTTATAGTCTACAAACTGGTTCTTTAAAAAGCCAATTTTACACAAGCTTCCTGAAAAAAACAGCCTTAATTTGTAATATCGATTTGATTAATAATTAAATAATTTAAGTTTTTTATGTCCTAACACCCTGTTTGGATGGAGAGTAGAAGAAAGGGGAGGTGAAAAATAGAAAGAAATATTAACATATTTAACTTTTTTGTATTTGAATGAATAATGAGAAAAAATAAATTTAGTTTTCTTTTTCATCTTATTTTTTTTTGGTTAATTAAAATTTAGAAGGTTAATGAAAAATTTTGTGACTGTTGTAGAATTGTGACAAATAATTTGTGTTTAAAAATATTGGCAACAAAATTTCTTTCCATCCAATACACTCCAAATTAGGAGAAAAAACGATTCTATTGATTATAAATTTATAATGATATAAGGTTAAACATTTTACTTCCAACATAATTTTATTAACCAAATACAATTCAACAGAAAGTTTTCTTTTCTTTCATTCCGTCCCTTCCAATACTCTCCATCCAAACAAGGTGCAAAGGTCTAAAAACTTTTGCATTTTAGCATCAATCAGGATGGTTTGATTTAATTATGATGATATATTTTGTAAGAAATCTCTTTCGGTCGTAAGATAAAGTTCATTCTCGCTTTTACATTTTATCATATTTTTATTGTTGTTTAATAATGCAGCGAAGGTTGTTAAATTTAGACCGTAAAAAATTGTCTCATTTGACGAATGCTAAAAGATACATTATAACTCACTACTTTATGGACAATGATATGTGTTAATGTGTACTAAATCATGTCTATAATTTTGATTTCTATTCTATTTTAGTTTGATAATTGTTAACAAAATTATAAAATCATTAATAAATCTTATCCCGAAGAGTAAAAGAGGCCACTGAACAATCCATTTACCATTGCCAACCTCTCATATTCACTGCATTACCTTTATTCCTCTAGTGAAATATAACTTGGATTTACCATTACACAATTGAATAATTTTTAACAATGCACATCTTGCTATATACATTCTGTCAACTGGAATTGGATTTTTGTTGCTTCAGGCTGCAAACATCTGGAACAAATTCAAAACCCATAAAAAAGGTTTAGATATTATGGCAGTTTTGCTGTTTATGTTCCATTCTTCCAAGTACAATTCCTATTATAATGAGCATTTTTGCACTTAGTCAAGAAATTATAATGAGCATTAGTAATTTTCCTTGCATATCAAAAAGAGGGGAAGCCTCACAAAAATTATAACTCCACCTTTTCCATTACTCGCTACGCCTCTTCATTTTGGCCAACATCCACTTCAAATAAGGTCTTCATCCATCGGGACAAATTTGTGATAAACGGTGTGTAAACAAAGTAACATGTCGTTGTCCAGCTAACTAAACCCTGAAAAAATAAAAAATAAAAACTTTTGTAATTATAATCCTCAAATTACCAAATAGTAAAATAATTTTTGCCAAAACCAAGTGTGACATTCATGTTTACATCACAGTATCATGACTATTCAACAAGATCAGACATTTCCAAATTGCAAAAGTTTTGAGGGGTCAATCAAGAAATGCAAAGTGCAGGTGACAAATGCAATTCTGGAACTCCATTTATTTTTGGTTTCTCTTCCTCTCAATTTAAATAATTAAGATTCAATTGAAAAATGAAACAAGTTTATTTGTATTGGTATGATTACCAATTTGTTCCAACTTAGTCAATTATAGTACCACTACTAGGTGGTGCAGAAAATGACAATATTGATTCAAGTACAATCCATATTACACTTTACAAATGTACCTCTCCAAAAAGTTGAATATCAGCATTTGGGTAGCTCCAAAGGTGAAAGATCCTGTAATTTTGCAAGATAACCCAACATAATTTGTCAACACAAAACAAAGTTATTACTATAGTCCAAGCAAAAGAGAACAAAGAAAGTTACAACAAAGGAACTTTATCTTTACTACGATTAAAGGACAAATATAACAGCAAAGGAAAAAAGTTCTTCAGAACCCTATTAAACCTAAAAGCTCTAGAAGACGTAATGAGGGAGAGAGAGAAAGAGAGTACTTGATTAATGGGATCTCAGCAAGAGGGCATAAGATACCAACAAGAGAAGCTAAAGCAAAACCACGCCAAGTGCTATCAAGATAGAACCATACAAACTCCGCCAAAGCGAACAAGGCATAGGCTTCTATGTTGCTTGGAACCCCTGCTTTAAACATCTCAGCACTCACTTCAATAAACAGAGCAAGGCTTCTGGTCAACCAATCAAAATTATTTGTCAAAATGTTATTATTAGAAGTAGTTCTGACTGAAGCTGAAACCAATTCCTAATTTCAAAATTTCTTGAATCATTTTACTTGTTTATGGTCCAATTAAGCCTCAATCATACCAAAATGTAACCTCAAATAATAAACAGGATTAAGCCCCAATTATGCATTGTACTTAACTCATGCAATTAAGCACAGTGAAGAAAAAATTAATTCTGCTCATATAGATGTCAAACTGAAATAAATTTGATTCCAGCTGGTAAATTTTGGTTCAATATAAGGATTGGATCTTACTATTTCCAGATTGCTATCCATGTCTGTGGCTTACTGGTATGAAATTTCACTGGTACAGTATCATTATTTAAACACTAAACCACTAACATTAAGGAGAGGGCAGCTTTCTCAAGACTTCCCATAGGTTTAGTTTTGGATGGCAATTTTTCATCTAGAAAGAGTTGTATCAGACCAAAGGTGCAATAAAAAGCCCCAAGCAGAGGTGGTACCTATCAGATACACATATGGCACACAATTAGGCAGAAAATAACACCAGACCAGTCCCAAATGCATCATTGCAAACCCAAAATCCACACTTTAGACAATTAGAAGAAACAGATAATAACCATACACAATAATCCCAGTTCATCAGACAACTATGTAGAATTTTCTTCAGCTAACACCCATCAATTCTTCAACATAACTAAGCTTTTGACCAAAAAACAACCTTAAATGAAAAAAAAAATTACATAGAGATTGGTGTGCAGGGGCCCGATATCAATGGCTCCCGTCTGGTAAACTACCAAATTAACCCTGGAGTGAAGTCCATCAAGAAGGGGACCCAAGATGAAGCCAGACCCAAAAAGGGAAATAGCGACGGAAGGCCATGCGGTTTTCGTTGTTTTCGCTCCATCTTTTCCAAGTGCACACCAAACCTTGCGGGTGTAGCACGAGCGAGAGCTTTTAGAGAGAGAAAGGGAATTTGTTGGGTAGAAACTTGGGGAGGTGAGAGAATACAGTTGTATCATCTCTCTGAACGCTGGTTCGCAATCTTTGCTAGCAAACTATACCATATGGCCTATCCTATGGGCAATGGACCAAATTCAGGTCCGATCGCTTCACGTCAAGATTCGTGCAAAATTACAATCTCAACGCAAATTGAACGACCCAGATAACGGACCCCTTCGCTCCCGCAGATTTTTTACCCGCCAACCTCACTCCGTCACTCGCCTTCCCTTCTTCCAGTGGGTTCGGTTAAATATTAAAAAATTTCAAATCTAATCGAACCGGAATTATAATTTGATTTTAAAAACAAACCGAACCGAACTGTTTAGTTCAAAACTGACTAAACCGGACCAGTGGGCTGTGGCAAGTTAAGTCCCACTTGGGTAGGGTATTGTTGACATCCCGACACATTCAAATTTAAGCTGCTATTTTGCTAATTTGTCCAATCAAATTTGTTATATTTAGCTACAATACCACTAATTGTTCCAATTAAATTTGTTATATTTAACTACAATACCACAACAATACATCTTTCAACGGTGCATTAAATTACTCAACTTCTCTAGCACATGAAATAATATTAATATTATGGGGTTTTCGGTGATTGTAACTAGACAACTAAAAGCATCTACATTTCTGAAACTCTTGGAGTTTCTAAATAACTGTTAACTAATTTTTAGAAATTTTATCTCTGAAAGTTTCTAAACCCTCATATCCCTGAAACTCAAAATTAGAGTTTCTTAATTACCACATCAGTAAATAAATTACAAGAGAAAAAAATTTCAGCCAATTATTTGGCCATGTCAGAGTTTATAAACAGTTTCTTATTAAGAAACTTTGGAGCAAAGTTGCTAAATAAGAAACCCATCTGCATCCCTGAAACTGGTTTAAAAACTGCCACATCAAATTAGAAACTCCAAGAATTTCAGAGATGTAGATGCTCTAACTAATTAAAATTGATGAACTAAATGAAGATAATAAGTAACACGCTAATCCGCTCAAGAGTCAGTCTAAAGTGATAAGAGCAATAGACAATAAATGTATCTGACTTTAACAATAAATTTATTGTTAAAGTCTTCTTATTCTTTTTTTTCTCAAAAAAAAATAAAAAAGACTTTAAAAATTAATTTTACCTATTTAATTTTAAAGATTTAGGATTTTTGACAACGTTTTATCATGACACTGAATTCTCAAATCATGTAATAATATTAAATAGTTAGATCTGATAATGATCTGATCAGATATTCATCTACAATCAAATGGACAAATCGATATTGATCCAACAGAAAGAATCTCAAAAGTATATATATATATATATATATATATATATATATATATATATAGAATAAGGCTTGGGTGCTATGGATAGCATAGAGGACCACCGTGCTACGGCTCAATATTCGAGTTTTTAAAATTCAAACGGTCGATCTTAACCGTTCATCTTGTTCTCCATATTAATATGTGTTTGAAGACCAAATTTTACATTTTTTGAAAATTTTTTACTATTTTTTTAGCTAGGTGGAAAATCAAATATCTTAATGGTGCAGAATATTTTAGATCAAGTGATTTTCTATCTAGCTAAAAAAATAGTAAAAATTTTTTAAAAAATGTAAAATTTGGTTTCCAAACACATATTAATATGGAGAACAAGATAAACGGTTCGAATCGACCGTTTGAATTTTGAAAACTTGAATATTGAGCCGTAGCACGATGGCCCTCTATGTTATTCATAGCACCCAAGCCTTACTTATATATATATATATATAGAGAGAGAGAGAGAGAGAGAGGGGTTAAAATGCACCCTCCTTTTTGTGCTCCAAACGTGCACCCTCCCCTCGTTTCTTCATTTTTAAAATTCAAATAGTTGATTCGAATCTACCAATGTGTTCTACATATTAAAATGTGCTTGGAGACCAAATTTTACATTTTTTGAAAATTTTTTACTATTTTTTCAGAATTTTTTATTAAACTCAACAATAATAAAAAATTCAGCACAGTGATGATTTTCAAAAATTCTGAAAAACCAGTAAAAAATTTCCAAAAAATGTAAAATTTGGTCTTCAAGCTCATTTTAATATGTAGAACACGTTAGTAGATTCAAATCAACTATTTGAATTTTAAAAATGAAAAAACAAGAGAAGAATGCACGTTTGGAGCACAGAAAGGAGGGTGCATTTTAACCCCACTCATATATATATATATTATTTATTAATGAAAAGGAGCAGTAAATCCTCTCTGAAATCAGAATCTCAAAGAGTAATGGAGTATCCTTTCATTAATAAAAATAAATAAATAAATCCTCCGACCGCCTTGCTTAGATGCTTAAGAAATAAGCAGTTAAGCAAACTGAGTTCTAAAACAATAATAAATCCTCTAACCGTCTTAAAAAACAAGAGGAAAAATCTCATTAAAAGAGATGGAAGGAGACAGACAGGAGGTAAGGCTACCTTCAAATAATGTTTTTACATCTCGATTAAGAATGACAAAAATTATCAAAAATTAACACTTCGTGATCTTTCTCTTCTCTCATAACAGTAGACTTTAGCCTCTGTTTTCTCTTCCGTTCACCTCTTCTAGAGCAGAAAAAATTATCGGCAGACCGCACTCTCCTCCGCACAGTGTTTTTTTCTCTCTCTCCACATCCCTCAACATACCTCTAATTGAACAACGGCCTGAAAAAAAATAATAAGCAAAACAATAACCGCGAATAAATGCATTTTGCTTTAGCAACTTTAAAGTTATTCTCTATGGTCATACTTGATACCAATTATGTACCATAACACATCAGTATCATTTTATGAAGAAAAATAAAATCCACCAGTATAATTCCGTTTGAGGTCAGATTCTGATCGTTTCCAGTCAAAAGGAGAAGGCCTTGATCGATTCCACCAGACATGACTCATGAGAAAATTTTTGTTAATCCCGCCATTTTGGAAGAAAATATTTTCTTATTTTTATGTATCTCTTCTCTCGCCATCCTGCAGAGCTTTCTTCTCGTCGTACAGTCGTACTAGTGTTTCCATTGTTCTTGCTACTCTTTTGATCAAGCCATGGACCCAAGATCTAAGGCCCAAGGCTTTAAAGTTATTTTTGAGAAAACTATGGGCCTAAGCTCTTACTTCTTATTTGTGCTTTCAATCTTTTGCTCAGTAGGGGGGAAGCTGATGCGTTTGATGGGCATCGGGATCAAAATCGGTCTGACGTCGGATATATGTCCGATTCATTCTGAGATTTGCGAACAATTGATCTACGACTTTGAAGTGGTAAAGACGAATATTGAAGCTGTCCGCATAAACTATGAATCGAATCGAATCGGACGGTTACGAGCTGTCCGCATTAGACGGCCCCCTGTTTCGGTAGACGGTTCCTGATTGAAATTATCATACAGGTGCATTATCTATTATACAGTGAATGTTTACATAAACGTAGCCTCTGTACTATGAAATCCTCATTTTTTTCTGAAAATTGTATGAGAGTTAATTCCTTTAGTAGAATTAATTGGCGATTTTGTTGAGTGAAGGACGAGTGCACACCAAATGTTTGACTAAATTCCCCTTAGAACAATTTTTAAAGGAACGTTCCGAGATCTCCAGGAGATGTGACAGGGTCATGACATGATAAGTAGAATCTCTGGATCTCTCTTCCTATCTGAATTGGGATATTTCTAAAAATTGTGATTATGATAGTGAATCAGAAGATGGTGAACCGAAAGAGATAAATTTGAGCATGATTGAATCAGCAATGGTGTATAGTTGTATACCATTGTATTTAGTTAAACCATAAATTAAGTTTTTTGGGGTGATGGAACTGACAGGTCCGGCCTAGAGAAAAATAACACTTCACCGTTCATAGTACAAGCACCTTTGCCAGTATCCCTTTAAACTTCCATCAACCAAAATATTTATTTGATTCAATCCATCAGGCAGAATTAGGCTCATGGAGCCCCATTTCTCTCAACCCAACAAATTTCTTGAGTTATTTTTTGCCATATTGCCTCCATGAGAATCGAGATGCCCAAGATACAGCCTGAGTTGCTGCTCCTTCAACTCTGGTAAAGAACACAATGCATCTTATTCTTCACATTGGACATCAAATACAATGCAGTCTTATTTCAATTGGTTAATGGTTAGTGTGCATAATTAAAAAAATATATTAATTTCCTGTACAGAAATAAAACCACAATGGTAGCATTTAAAAAATTTATCCGGATCATCTCATCAAGATGTTACTTCTACTTCTTGTTCCAGAACTCTCAGCTTGACTTGACTGTGTGTTTGTTGTAAAACTCTCAGCTTCACTTCTGAGTGTATATGTGTCAGTCGTTAAACTGTCAACCTTGATTCGGTGATCTATTGACCGAGTCAGCGACCAGGTTGAAGGCAAATTTGGAATAGATGGGCTTGCAAGCATATTTTTTACAGTCTCCATGGTAGGCCTGTCAATCGGATTTTCTAGCACACACAGTAATGCTATATGAACACATCTTTTGATCTCTTCTTGAAATTCTTCCTCTAGAACTGGATCCATCAATTCAAATATCGTACCATCGTTCCAATGTAGCAATGCCTGTGGCAAAGGTTTTTTAGTTAGTTTTGTTTTATAGGTCTCAACTTAAATAATATGTTACCTACTATTTACTAAAATAACATATTGTAAAGAAATCAAGAAGCAATTTGTAAAATTTTATTGCATATCAGATTAATTAGCATAATTAAGGGTTGAGCAAATCACAAGCTAGTCATATATGTAAGTCAAAGAATAGAAATCAACAATTCTCCTTTTGACTTAATTATGTTCAAAATGTTATGCAACTAAAAATGTACCCTTCTTTTTATTAAAAAGGCTTGCCATGCTCCAAATAGACAAATAGTATATGCTTATGTAATTCTAGTCAAGGCTATTCATGACAGATACATTCAAACAGTGCTTAAAAGAAATTTTTTATTTTGTTCGGATTTCAATTAAACTTTCTTATAATGGCATAATTGTTGTTCAGTGTAATAATTAGGATCATCAATTGAAAGGAACAGTGATTGCAGAAACCGCAGCATAGACGAAAATTTCTGAAAGGAAATTCTGACAACAAAAAGCTTCTGGACCTAAATCTCAAGAAGTTCATGTTACTTACATGATTAATGAGATTTGAAGCGCGATTCGAACCAACAATGGCGCTATTCTTCTGGCCTGTCAGAATCTCAAGAAGAAGAACTCCAAAGCCATACACATCTGATTTAGTAGAGAAATTGCCGTACAAAATGTACTCAGGTGCCATATATCCACTACAAATTTAAGGAAGTCAAATTAATCTGTAAAGCTAAATTGGAGTTATATTTATGCAAGTTTCACCTGGTGTACATTCCCATTCCAAATCGATGCTTGTATGATGTGATATCACATTTTGATAGTTTCTCCATAATAGGAAATATACATGTTGTTCAATTTATTAAACATAAAGTCAATAAGCATAAATTAAACCCAATTTCAGTACCTAAAGGGAAAGGAATCTGAGTCAATAGGCATACACTAAACCCAATTTGAGTACCTAAAGGACCATAAGCATATTGAATGAAAATTGAAAGAACGTTAAATGCAAGGGTGTCAAACAGCTCTCAACTGAAGTTGCAGCTGCTTCATACAACCACATGCTTAATATGAAACGGTATTGTACCCATTACTGTTATACTGGACTTGAACTGTGCAATAATATATCTGAGAAGTGTTAGATCATGGTAAGTAAAGAGTTGTTGTATAATGAATCTTACAATGTTCCGGCAATGATATTTGTATCTTTATGGGTTTGATCTTCATCGAAAAACCTTGCAAGCCCAAAATCAGAAATTTTCGGGTTCATGTCCTTGTCAAGCAATATGTTGCTAACTTTTAGATCTCTGTGTATAACTTTCAACCGAGATTCCCCATGGAGGTAATTTAAACCACGAGTAATTCCTTCAATTATTTTGCGTCGCATTTTCCAGTCAAGGTTGACTCGTTGGGAAGTATCCTTTGCTGCATCAGGGAAATATCAATTACCTTATCAGCAATGCTTATTTATGAGAAATTTTACTTTGAATTAGTATCTTATATATTTTGACAAACGACTTTGTACCAAAAAGAATCTTGTCAAGACTTCCGTTAGGCAAGTATTCATAGCAGGGCAATTTCTCTCAATTTTTTATGCAACATCCAAGCAACTGTACCGGGTTCTTGTGCTTGAGTTTTGCGAGAAAATCCACTTCATTCTTAAACTCTCTTATTCCTTGGACCGAACTTCCTGAAAGTCTTTTCACAGCTATTTCTCGTCTGTCAGGAAGAGTGGCCTTTATAAAAAATATATCCATTATATATGTTATTTTGTATTTGATCAGTCAAAAAATTAGATAAGGAAATTTTCTGTTGAAGGTTTAGATAAGGAAAATCACTAGGTAGAAGTGATTGTACCTTGTAAACCGGACCAAAGCCTCCTTTACCGAGTTTATTCATGTCAGAGAAATTATCTGTGGCAGCTTTAAGTGCAGTAAAGTTAAACACTTCATATTCTGCACTTGGATTTAAGATGTATTCCAGTTCTGTTTCTATATTTTCTTGTATATACATCGTGTTGTCATCATCATCATCTGTTCAGAAAGAAGACATTCACGTTGTATCATAATGATGAAAGAGAAAATTAGTAAATTATTCTATAGTTTTCTAAGCATGTAAAATGCTAAACAGAATTGACAAATTACTTGTATCTTTGTCTAATGAGCGCTTTCTCCTCCAGAAGCAGAATCCAAACACAGCTAGACCGGAGACCACAATTGTGACAGTTGAATTGGATTTTGATCCTGTATGTTGAATATTTGATTAAATTGTTCAGAAAATTGCAAGCAAACTTTAAATGCTATATCATCTGAGTCAGAGAATTAACTCAAAAAGGAAGGTGCTCATAGTATTTCCACTCTGTTCAGTTAAGGACAAAAGTACATAACATAATTTTTTGAGGATTATTAATTACTTTAACGAAATGTTTCCCTTTTTCATTTTTTGAAACAACCAAAATCCATAGTTGAAAATACAATCTGAAAAACACAATTATTTACCTGCTAATGATGTTGATAGTGGTGGAGAGACCAATGATACCGGAAATGAGCTAATGTTTAAAATATATTGCTCATACCGTAGGTAGCAATTCCTTGCCATCATCCTCATCCCCAGTGCAGTCCCATTTGCACACGTGTAAGACCTTAAATTTGAAATGCACCTGCTACACTCCTGTGGCGAGAGGTCTCTTGTACACTGCAGAAGTGTTGACATATTTGTGCCATTGACCACTTGAGTTGAAAACAATTCTGGAGTATTTGGTGTCGTCGTACTTAAATTAGTTAACACCGTCATAAGAGCTTGCTGTCACTTCTGATCAAGTGAATTACCCACGCTATAAAAGCAGGAGGGCTCATAGGGTTCTGCAACAGAGAGGAAGTTCTTGCTGGAGTAGTTCAACAAGCAGGAGTCATAAAACACGGTGGCGGTCGCACTCTTAGAGCATGGTTGTGTCATGTTGGATGTGACATCTTGAAGGCAATTGACACAGTCGACCAGTGTGGAATCGGCGAAACACATTACTAGACCATAAACTTCGTTGGGACTATTGCCAAATGATTTGTTGGAGAAGGCACTGTTGATCAGTGCATCTGTGTGGAGGGAGGAGAGGAGTTTGAAGAGGTTGGATTTGAAGGTGCTTCCAATCGCAAATGAATCATTTTGTGAGCAATTTTGGCTGAGTAGTTTCGCATTGGCATAGCAGTTGAATTGTGTTAGTATTAGGAAAGGAGAAAGAAAGAGAATAGAGAATGCTTGAAGCATACTGTTTGTAAATTTGGTACCGTTTTTGGTAGATGGACTAATTGGAACGATATATGAGATTGTAGAGGGTGCTGATATAAGCACAGTAACTTATGATTTTAACACAACCACTTCAAAATTTTAAATATAATAGACAAATTTGCCCTTCTATATATGAGATTGTAGAGGGTGCTGATATAACAACGTGGTAACTTTTGATTTTAACACAACTTCAAACTTTTAAATATAATAGACAAATTTCCCCTTCTATACATATTATTTCCAAACCGTCACTATCGTTCTTTAAATATCTAATTGGAAAAAGAACAACAACAACGAAACAGTCAAATAATTCATGCATCTCTGGGTGTGCATCAATGATTTTAGCTCTTCTTAAATATGTAGTTTGGTCCTCTTTTGTTTGAATATATGTAGTTGATACATTAATTATAATTTTTTGTACTATATTAACATTATTGTTTTAAAATATTAAACATGATTATTTTATTGTTATTATTATGTCATTAATATATATACAAATTCAAAACAACACATCTCTTGAAAAAAAAATGCAATAAAACTATAAAAGTACAAGATTATTACTACAAAAAATGATTGCTTCGTAAATTTTATAACTACAATTTTGAAAATTGAAAAATTAAAAGTTCCTAATAAATTCTTGAAAATTTCGCTTGACGTTTTAGTTATGAAAAAAAATAATCAATGTGTTGAGAATATGAACAACGCACAAAAAAAGAAAATTGAGAGAAAATCAAAATTATAACATACAAATTTTTCGTGGGAAACTCTCTAGGAGAAGAAAATTCACGGCCGCTCGTCAAAATAAATCCAATATTTCTCAAAGTTAGTTACAACAAATTACAGAGAGATTTAATATATATATATAAAACTCCCACTAAAAGGGCATAAAAACAGACTAAGCTGGACTGCACATCTTAATGGGCAACTTGACTAATCTAGGCCGTCGGTTAAAGAATTTTCATGCAATTGACTTCTCAAAAATAAAATTCTCTGGACTGAACAGACACCGCTCGCAGGGGGCTGCCGCCCCCCTGCCACCCCCGCATACTCCTAGAATTAGGCCCACATATATAACACAATGACCATTAATCAAAGAAAATTTACGAAGCAATCATTTTTTGTAGTAATAAGATATGGCATCTAGAGAGATTTTTAAGCAAGTTCAAATTTGTCCATATAAGTAAAAAAAATTGAAGTTGTTTTGTTAATATCAGTATCGGATTGTAGTTAATAAATGAATGATTTGTTGGAAGAGAAAGTTAATGGAAAAATAATTGATGCAATATATGCACATCATATTTGTATTCGTTTTTATTTTTCGAATACGAATATGGATCAAATATTAAACGGATACATATGGATACAGATCAGATATTTGATATGTGTAAATTTACACATAAATATTTTATAATATATATTAAATTATATGATAAATGAGAAGGGATCCAAGTACACCATTTTATGGTGATACACCTTGACACCATATTTTTATAAATTATTTTTGCGATTTTAAAATCCAAACATACGATCCGAACCATTCAACATGAACTCCATATTAAAATGTGCTTGGAGAACAAATTTTATATTTTTTGAATTTTTTTTAGTATTTATTTATTAAGATGTGTACAAAATTATTATTTTCAGACAATTGTGGACCATTGAAAAACAACAATTTTAAAAAAATTATAAATAAATAGCAAAAATTTCCAAAAAAATGTAAAATTTGGTCTCGAAGCACATTTTAATGAGTATGGCTAATATAACATCAGTGTCATTTTAGTCTATATAACACCAACTCCAAAATCTATCAAATCGAGTTCAAATAGTAAATCCAAACCGTTCAAACTGATCTACTTCATTAGTTGTGCGTTTACATGTAAAATTTATAAGTTTTTGAGTTTATTTGGTATTAAGTCAAGCGGCCAAATGTTTGAGTTTTTAAGTTAATTTTAATACATTCATTTTTTCAATTTTTTTGCTACTTGATTTGATACTAAAATAACTCAAAAATATAAAATATTTGCATGTAAACGCATCACTCATAAAGTAAATTAGTTTGAACGGTTTGGATTCACCATTTGAACTCGATTTGATAGGTTTTAGAGTTGGTGTTATATAAACTAAAATGACACTAATGTTATATTAGCCATACTCCATTTTAATATGGACATCATGTTGAACGATTCAGATCGACTATTTAAATTTTGAAATCGCAAAAATAATTTATTAAAATATGGTGTCAAGATGTGTCACCATTAAATGGTGTAATTGAATCCCTTATGATATATATCTACTATTCGGATACAGATAATTCAAATTCAAAATCATATCAGTATCTATATCCGTACGGATATATATATATCTATACCTAATTTTCGAATACGGATTTGAATACGTTTTCACCCCTATATAAATACATTGATAATGTTGGGCTAAACCCAAATTTAGCTTGAAACGCATTAAATTTTTGTCCGGATGGATTAGATTTTGAAGAATTCACGAGATGTTTGACGGTGAATTTCACAAATTATATGTATAGGCATCTTTATTTAATTTTTTTTTTTTTAATGGTTGGCAGCAAAATGCGGCTGACACATACCACTGTTTTAAGCCTATCTATTAATTGTCTCTTGACCAAAATTGTACATCTAGGATGGTATCCTGAATCAACAAGTACATCAGTTTTGTTTTGTCAGAGAACAACCTTCTGTTTCTTTCTCGCCATAGGGTCTATGCCTCTGCTGACCACACCTTATTTTTTTGAATGCCGAGTAGCTTGCAGCGTCCTGACTGAGGTAAGATGTGAACGGTGAAATGTATAAGATGTGCAGACTAATACAAATCTTCAAAAGCGTGCGCAAGACAAATACCCTTTGAAATTAATTGGATATTTAATAAGGTTTTTTTTTTTTTTGAAATTAAAGCCTTGATAATTCTGAGAATTAATGAGTCAATGAGGGTTAATATCCTGCCAATTAATATGTCGAAATATATGGTTGGAATTTTCCTTTAGAAAGTAATATCGTTGAATTTGAAGTCATTTCGAGAAGATGCCTCGTACTTTTCGTCTAATTTATTACGATTTCTTTTTTCAAATTCCAACCATGTATGTAGGGGTGGCAACGAACTGAACTAAATCAAACTTATCTTAGGTTTGAGTTTGGTTTGAATTAATTTCGAACCGAATCTAGTTTGATTCGTTTCGAACCGAACTCATTTCGAACCAATCCTATTTCGAACTACATATTTTTCGAATCGAACTCGAATCGAACCACAAACTAAATTATTTTTTAGCAGTCCTAGTTATACCGGTAGTTTATACATTAATTTTTTCTCGCGGGACAATTCACATGATTTCCTTTTACTAGTATGAAATATGAAATGAGTATTTTTAAGTTGAAAAATTATTCATAAAAAAATACATCAGAGACGGCTTTCCTGGTATGAACTATGAGAGAGGACCAAAGAGAGATGAGAGACAGTCATCTAGGCCGGAGAGAGGAGTGACAGCCGGAGAGACAGCCAGTCGCCAAGAGCGTCAACTAGATTTTAGAACTAGAGGAAGAGTAAGTTAGAGAGAGGTGGAGGAACTAGGTTATTAAGATTTGAGAGCAAGGAAGTGTCGGCTAAGTTAAATTATAACTATCCAACTTGGATTTTAATTTCATCAAGTAAATGGATGGCCGATGTTATTATGAGATTCAAACCATAAAAATGATCGAACCCATTTCGATCGAACCAGGCTAGGTTTGAATTAATTCCGAACCGAACCTGATTTGGTTTGTTTCAATTCGAACTCATTTCGAATCGAATTAAACTCGAATCAAACCCGAATCGAATCACGAACCTCAAATTTTTTTGCCATCCCTACATGTATGGTTGGAATTTTCCTTTAGAAAGTAACCACTGCCAACTTATTCCATCCATTTGTCCATGCAAACCAGAGCTAGCAACTAGGGATGAAAATGATATAAGGTAATATCCGATTCGTATTCAAAAATTTAGATGTGGACATTCGATATCTAAATATTCGTGTGAATAAGGATACTAAATATCCATAACCAAATGGTAGATATATATCATATTTTTTTTAATATATATTATGAACTGACATTTTATTTTTACCCTTTTACTAATACATTTTAATAAAAATAACCACGTTACTGAGTTATTTTTAAAAATACCCCAAGTCACAAGATTTTCCTATGACTTGAAATTAAGACCCTAAGTTGCAGGATTTTCCTTTGACTTGGTTTTTTTTTTTTTGCTTTTTTGTATTATAAAATCCTGTTTCTCTCTCCTCTCTCTCTCAAACTCACCATAATTCATAGAGAGAAAGAGAGGCAGAGGAAAAGAGAAAGAGAAGGAGATTTTGGAGGCAAAAAAGGACGACTTTTGAGGTGCTTTTCGGATAATTTATTTATAATTAATTTATTAATTTATTTATAATTAATTTATTAATTAATTATTTTTAGTTACTTGTAAATTACATTTAAATTATTTTTAATTACTTTAGAATAGTTAGAAGAAGAGAGATTATTAACAACTTTTGGGCGGGTAAATAACTAATTGATTATTTTTTTAATTGTTAGAAATTGTTATATATATATATATATATATATATATATATATATATATATATATATATATATATATTTTGTAACAAATTGTTAGGAAAAATTTAGAATCAATACCAATTGTCTAATCTATCGCTGTTATTTTGAACTCTAGCTATAATGGCATCCAAAGTCAAAAAAATTAGAGGAAGAAGTGAAACTGAACGTGAGAAAAAAAAACACTTATTAATAATTTTTGAACAAGTGCGGCCCATGATGAGGAGGTTGCAAAATACATTTTCACCTAGAGATACCAAAGAGTTGCTGAGCACTCTTGATCGATCAATTAAAAAAATACTGATGGAAGGCTGGGCATTCCTCCAACTGGATGGGGACAGCGCTGCTTATGTGCAGTCAGTGTTTTAAAAATCAGTCTATTCGGCCGAATATTTGTATTTGGTTAGAATCCAAATAAAAAATAAATATTCGATTCAATATACAATTTCAAATATTCAACCACATATATTTTTCCTCATATTATATATTTGGCCGATTTTTTCCGCACAGCTGAATAAGAATCCGCATATAAGTTGTAATTTAATATTTCAGTTACCCAAAATATAAATAGATTGAATGCCTCTGATGTTATCTATTCGGCAAATCCGCATATTATCTATTCAGCCAATCCGCATATAAGTTATAATTTAATATTTCAATTATCCAATATAATATTTCAATTGCCCAATATAATATTTCAATTACCCAATCCGCATATTATCTATTACGCCAATTTATTTAAATATTAGAGTTAATGTCTCTGATGTATTAAACTGATGATCAATATATAAATATTTCATAATTTCATTTAGTATGATATGACGATTGATGTTCTAAAATACGCTAATATGCAAAAAAAACATATGTTACTTGGGTAAAATATGCTAAAACAAGCAAAACTATACTCCAATTAGGTAAAATACGCTAATTGCAGTAAAAATATGCTAAAATACGCTAATATGCAAAAAAATATGTTATTAAGGTAAAATATGCTAAAACAAGCAAAAATATACTCAAATTGGGTAAAATACTCTACTTGCGGTAAAAATATGCTAAAATACACTAATATGCAAAACATATGTTATTAAGGTAAAATATGCTAAAACAAGCAAAAATATACTCAAATTAGCTAAAATATGATAATTGCGATAAAAATATACTAAAATACGCTGATATGCAAAAGATATGTTATTTGAGTAAAATATGCTAAAACAAGCAAAAATATGCTTAAATTCGCTAAAAAACTTGAAAATACGCTAATTACGATAAAATTTTGAACTAAAAAATTCAAAATAAAATTAAAACTAACGTTGGTACCTTAATTATCACTAATTACAACTAATTTTGGTACCTACATTAACACTAATTACCACTAAATTTGGTACCTTAATTAATTAACTCTAATTACAACTAATTAACACTAATTACAGTAAAATTTTGGACTAAAAAATTCAAAATAAAATTAAAACTAACTTTGGTACCTTAATTATCACTAATTACAACTAATTTTGGTACCTACATTAACACTAATTATCACTAAATTCGGAACCTTAATTAATTCACCCTAATTACAACTAACTAACACTAACTCAACTAACTACATATAATTAACTCTAATTGAAACTACATTATACTAATTTGGTACTTTACTAACTTAATTTGATTAATTTACAACTATTTTTACACTACAAATAAAATTTTTAAAAAAATATAGAAGCTTACTTGTAGATATGGTGAAGAGAGTAGAAAAATTGGAGAATTTTTAGATTTGAGGAGAGAGTGTGTAAATTTGAGAAAATAATTTGGAAGTAGAGAGAAACTGCTAAACAACCCTATATGTACCTTAAGTCACAAGATTTTCTTACGATTTGAAGCCTTAATTCCAATAACCTAGTTATTTTTATTAAAATATATTATAAAAAGGATAAAAATAAAAATATCAGTATTATAAAAAATTTATATTATTCACTATTATAATTAAATAAGTATTATAAATTTTAATAATATTAAATTATTTTATATTATTTTAATAAATATCTAATCTGATTCATATCTGTATCTATATTCATATAATACATCTAATATTCATTTTGTATCTATATTTAAAAAAAAAATATATATATATAGAGTGGGGTTAAAATGCACCCTCTTTTTTGTGCTCCAAACGTGCACCCTCCTCTCGTTTCTTCATTTTTAAAATTCAAATAGTTAATTTGAATCTACCAACGTGTTCTACATATTAAAATGTGGTTGGAGACCAAATTTTACATTTTTTGGAAATTTTTTACTATTTTTTCAGAAATTTTGAAAATCATCACTGTGCTGAAATTTTTATTATTGTTGAGTTTAATAAAAAATTCTGAAAAAATAGTAAAAAATTTCCAAAAAATGTAAAATTTGGTCTCCAACCACATTTTAATATGTAGAACACGTTGGTAGATTCAAATTAACTATTTGAATTTTAAAAATGAAGAAACGAGAGGAGGGTGCACGTTTGGAGCACAAAAATGAGGGTGCATTTTAACCCCACTCATATATATATATATATATGAATATGATTTTACCACTATCCACTCCGTTTTCATCTCTCCTAGCAACAGTTCGGTTTTGATAGAATATTCACCAATTAAAACGCAAATTGTGCAATTTTGTACGATATAGCATCAATCCAATCCTCACAGTCTCAGGCTCACAACCCATCAAGCGAGTTGTGAGAGAAAAAATAAAATAAATTAATACACTTTGGAGACTCGGCAAAAAGGCGTGACCCTTCGCTCTACAAGGAGGATGCGACGAAAAGGAAGGGTAGTGCAAGCCGCAAGCCGCAAGGTCAATTCTTTTTTTTGTCTTTCGTGCGTCTTCTTTTCAAATGAAAATCATGAACACTAGATCCAATAAAAAAATTCCGGAGGATTACTTCCAATCATTTCCTCCAAATATTATATATTTCTATTGCCACAGTATAATTCCTTAATCTTTTTGTTAGCATTTTGAAAAAATAAAAATACACAATTAGCATGTCTTTTATAAGAGCATCTACATCCCTGAAACTCTTGAAGTTTCTAAATAACTGTTAATTAATTTTTAAAAATTTTATTTTTAAAAGTTTCTAAACCTCCACATCCCTCAAACTAAAATTAGAGTTTTTTAATTGCCACATTAGTAAATAAATTACAGGAGAAAAGTTTATAAACGAATTATTTAGCCAAGTTAGAGTTTATAAACTACTTCTTATTAAGAAACTTTGGAGCAAACTTGTTAAATAAGAAACTCATCTGCATCTCTAAAATTGATTTAAAAACTGCCACATCATATTAGAAACTCTAAGAGCGTGTTCAGATGTCACGAGATTACGGAATAGGAATATGAATTCGCATTTGAAAAAGTGGGAACCAACGGGTACGGAATGCAAGAGATTAATTATGAGAATATGAGAAAATGAGTGTTCGTTTGTATCATGGATTAATTATGGAAAATATTTATTTATTTTAAAATATGTATATTTATTTAATTATTGTTTTTGAACAGTTTAGTTATAAATAATTTTTTATTTAATTATTGTTTTTGAATAGTATAGCATTATGTTCTGTATTGATTTTAATCAATTAAGTTACTTTAGCTTAATATAAAAAATAATTAAATATAAAATTACAATGAAAAAAACCTATCGTGCCATCATCTATTTATTTAGACCAATAATATATTGTAAATTTAATATTTCAATGGGATGTAAATTGTAACATTCATTAAACATAATTTTTTTAAATTATATTAATGAAATTAAATAAAATTGATTAAATCATATTATTAAAAATATGAATCATATCTAATAAAAATATTACTAGAATGGGACAAATAGAATAAGAAAGTATTTATAAATAAATTAAAAAAATAAGAAAACAACAATTAAAAATATTACAAAAAATAAACATTATAAACAAACAAATGTTTAAAAATATGTAATTACAAAATTAGAAAACAAATAAATAGGTAAAATATGTATTTAAAAAATACTACTAAAATGGATATAAATAAAATAAAAAATGTTTATAAATAAAAGTAATAAAAAAGACAAATTGAAAATATTTACGAATAAATAAACACTTACAAACATTAAACAAACAAATATTTAAAATATGAATTACAAAAATAAATAAATAAAGAGGGACCAGATCCGGATTTTTTAGTCCCACTATAGAAAATAAAATGATTTCCCCCTTCCTTATACATACATAATATGAAGGGAAAATTGTGAAAATGTCACTACAAAATCATGAAAATGTGAAAATGCCATTCCGAACTTTGAAATTGTGAGAATGCCACTATAAAACATTGAAATTGTGAAAATGCCATTTATACTCAATTTTTATACTATTTTAATTAAAATTTAACTGAAAAATACTATTTTGAAATACGTATTTCTGTATTTCCGATTATACCCTTCCTCCATAATGTATACATTACCTTTTATTAAAAAAATAATAATAATAATCCCATCGCCTTCCTCCAGTTGCTCTCTAACAGGGAAAGGTGAAATCGCCTCGCCTCTCATCGCCTCCTTCCTTTCTCCCATCGCCTCCTCCTTCCTTCCTCCCATCGCCTCCTTCCTTCCTGCATCGCCTCGCCTCCTCCTTCCTCCAGACGTTGGCTACTAGATTTGAGGCACAGTGGCTGCTGGCCAGCGCATGAAAACAAGGAGCACCTCCAGCCGCCTTCCTTGCCCTTTCAAAGCTCTCCATTTCCGGTAAGCACTCTCTTCCTCTACCTTCCGGTAAGCCCTTTCAAGTTCAGGCTTCCCATCAAGCAAATGCATGAGCTGAAAGAACAAATTCCAAAGCAAGGACAAACAAAAGTTAAAACATTTAAATTTGAGAAAAAGAAAAATATTTTAAAAAAAGAAATAATATATTTTGTGCAAGAATTCGCTAGACCAAGCACTGTTGTGCAAGAACATTTACCTCTTATTTTGTGCAAGAATTCGCTAGTCCTGATTCCTCACCTGAGACACCTCATTGGTTATTATAGAATTATATATTTATGGCACTGTTGTGACTTGATGAGCACTGCTACGAGAAGCGTGTCTCCAGGCGGAAGGGAGAAGGGGTGAAAAAATGATTGGGGCTAGGGTTCGTCTCCACTCTCCGTGTCTCCAGGCAGAAGGGAGAAGGGGTGAAAAAATGATTGGGGCTAGGGTTCGTCTCCACGCAGAAGGGAGAAGGCGTATCTCCAGGATGAATGCGATGAGTTAGTGTTTTTTGATTAAGGGTAGTTTCGGTATTACTATTTTTTAAAAGATTAATACAGCAGTAATGGCATTTTCACAATTATTGAAGTTTGGAGTGGTATTTTTTCAATTTCAAAGTTCGAAATGGCATTTTCACATTTCCATGATTTTGTAATAGCATTTTCACAATTTTTCCAAAAATGAATTACAAAAAATACAATAATAAAGAGGGACCGGATCCGGACTCTTTGGTTCCACCATAGAAAATAAAATGATTTTCCCCTTCCTTATTTATACATGAGCTAGGTTGCTTAGGATCATAGAAAGAGAAAGAGAAAGAGAGAGCCACCTGGTATTGGGAGGCAGAAAAGCAAAAAGAAAGTGCGTCTCAATATGGAAAAGTAGAGGAGAGAGATGGTTGGAAAAAAAAAATGAAGTAGGTATTGTTTTTTTTTCTAAAATTTTACACTGATATAGGAATCGATGTAGGAAATAAAACGAGATTTTTGATAAAAATCCTGTACAGCCAAACGGTTGTAGGAAATTAATTGGGAATTTGATACTATTTCTACCAATTCCAGTGGGAATGGAGACAGCCGAATACGGTCTAAAAGTTTCAGAAATATGGATAATCTAAAAAATTTCAATATTAGTAGTCATGCAGGTGTTGTTTGCGCACCGTTCAAAAGCCACATACAGACAATATCTACGCAGAACAAAATGGAGAAGAAGGGTTGTGATTTCAGAAACCGAGAGGATAGTTCTGTTTGAGCTCAACTGGCAACTGCAAGTTATGCATCAATATTAAAGTAATAAGTTAAAAAAAAAAAAAAAAGTTGTGTAATTTGGTATGATATTGATACAGTTTCAATTTTGAGCCCCACTGCTATTTGTGCAGCCCAAAAAGTGATTGGTGCGAGAAAAATAAAATAAAAAATGCATAACCTTTGGAAACAATACAATAAAGTGGGCCTTCAAATATTCTATTTCGTGGGCCATACGACTCAATGTGTATTATATTCTTGATTCTTCTATAGCTGGTGGCCTGGAAAATTCTAAGAGCATCTGACCCAGACTCGTCGGCTCAAATCGAAGCCACTCTAGGCGGAGCCGGTTCTTCAACAGTACAGTATGCGTGTTAGTTACGTATTTTGACTTGTGTGTTATGTATTGTAATTATTTATATATTTTGATTATTTTTTGAAACTTTGATACGATAAGACATGTCACATAAAATATATAATCACAGCACGACATGTGATTATGCAAGTCACGTGTAATTAAAATCATTATATATTGATCAACTAATTAATTTTGAATAAATTAACTTAAATTATAATCATACGAGTTACATGAGACATATTTGATCACATCGTAACTCACTTAGCATAACTATTCGCATATCGTGACCACCTTTTAACATTTAAGTTATAACACGGCACGTCAAAAATTAACTTTACCACAATATGGAGTGATATAAAATTAAAATCACAACATATTAATTACAACACAAAACACCACCCAACCAGGCGGGGTAAATAAAGCGGCATAATAAATCTTTTGAAAGAAAATATTTTTTTATTTTTATGTATCTCTTCTCTCGCCACCTTGGAGAGCTTTCCTGCTGTGTTCTATTGTTTCCATTGTTCTTGCTACTCTTTTGATCAAGCCATGGGCCCAAGGCTTTGAAGTTATTTTTGAGAAAACTATGGGCCTAAGCTCTCTCTTCTTAGTATTTGTGCTTTCAATCGTTTGATTTGCATCGGGATCAAAATCGGTTTGACGTCGGATATATGTCCAATTCGTTATTTGCGAACAATTGATCTACGACTTTGAAGTGGTACACACGAATATTGAAGCTGTCCGCGTAAACTTTGAATCGAATCGGACGGTTACGAGCTGTCCGCATTGGACGGTCCCCCTTTTCGGTAGACGGTTCCTGATTGAAATTATCATACAGGTGCGTTCTCTATTAACAGTGAATGTTTTCATATATATATAAACGCAGTCCTCATTTTTCACTGAATATTGAATGAGTGTTAATTCCCTTAGTAGACTTAATTGGCTATTTTGTTGAGTGAAGGACTAGTGCACACCAAATGTTTGACTAAATTCCCCTTAGAACATTTTTTAATGGAACGTTCTGAGTACTCCGGGCGATGTGACAGGATCATGATGAGTAGAATCTCTGGATCTCTTTTCCTATCTGAATTGAGATATTTCTAAAAATTGGGATGATGACAGTGAATCAGAAGATGGTGAACTGAAAGAGAGAAATTTGAGTGGTTCAGAGATTTCGTTATATCTCTGGACCACTTTCCCTTTCTTCGCCGTGACCTTTATGATCTAACATTTTGAGCATGATTGAAATCAGCAATGGTGTATAGTTGTATACCATTGTATTTAGTCAAACCATCAATTAAGTTTTTGGGGGTGGCGAATCTGACAGGTCCGGTCTAGAGAAAAATAACATTTCACCGTTCATATATAGTACAAGCACCCTTGCCAGTATCCCTTTTAACTTTCCATCAACCAAAAGATTTATTTGATTGAATCCATCAGGCAGAATTAGGCACGTGGAACCCCATTTCTCTAAACCCAACAAATTTCTTGAGTTATTTTTTGCCATATTGCCTCCATGAGAATCGAGATGCCCAAGATACAGCCTGAGTTGCTGCTCCTTCAACTCTGGTAAAGAACACAAGGCGTCTTATTCTTCGCATTGGACTTCAAACACAATGCAGTCTTATTCCAATTGGTTAATGGTTAGTGTGCATAATTAGAAAAAAAATATTAATTTCCTGTACAGAAATAAAACCACAATAGTAGCAAACGGATTAAAAATATGATCAGGATCATCTCATCAAAATGTTACTTCTACTTCTTGTTCCAGAACTCTCAGCTTGACTTGACTGTGTGTTTGTTGTAAAACTCTCAGCTTCACTTCTGAGTGTAGATGTGTCAGTCATTAAACTGTCAACCTCGATTTGGTGATCTATCGACCGAGTCAGAGACCAAGTTGAAGGCAAATTTGGCATAATCATAGATGGGCTTGCAAGCATATTTTTTACAGTCTCCATGGTAGGCCTGTCAATCGGATTTTCTAGCACGCACAGTAATGCTATATGAACACATCTTTTGATCTCTTCTTGGAATTCTTCCTCTAGGACTGGATCCATCAATTCAAATATCGTACCATTGTGCAAATGTAGCAATGCCTGTGGCAAAGGTTTTTTAGTTAGTTTTGTTTTATAGGTCTCAACTTAAATAATACATTACCTAGAAGCAAATTGTAAAATTTTATTGCATATCAGATTAATTAGCATAATTAAGGATTGAGCAGATCACAAGCTAGTGATATATGTAAGTCAAAGAATAGAAATCAACAATTCTCCTTCAGACTTAATTATGTTCAAAATGTTATGCAACTAAAAATGTACCCTTCTTTTTATTAAAAGGCTTGCCATGCTCTAAATAGAAAATAGTATATGCTTATGTAATTCTAGTCAAGGCTATTCATGACAGATACATTCAAACAGTGCTAATTTTTTTTCTGTTGGAATTTCAATTAAACTTTCTTATAATGGCATAATTGTTGTTCATGGTAATAATTAAGATCATCGATTGAAAGGAACAGTGGTTGCAGAAACCACAGAATAGACAAAAAATTCTGAAAGGAATTTCTGACAACAAAAAGCTTCTGGACCTAAATCTCAAGAAGTTCATGTTACTTACATGATTAATGAGATTTGAAGCTCGATTTGAGCCAACAAAGGCGCTATTCTTCTGGCCTGTCAGAATCTCAAGAAGAAGAACTCCAAAGCCATACACATCTGATTTAGTAGAGAAATTCCCGTACAAAATGTACTCAGGTGCCATATATCCACTACAAATTTAAGGAAGTCAAATTAATCTGTAAAGCTAAATTGGAGTCATATTTATGCAAGTTTCACCTGCTATACATTCCCATTCCAAATTGATGCTTGTATGATGTGATATCACATTTTGATAGTTTCTCCATAATAGGTTTAAATATACATGCTGTTCAATTTATTAAACCTGAGCTAGTTCCTCAACTGACCTCAATGGGCAAGTTACGCCCAAATTGAACAACTACAGAAAAAATAAAATGAAGAAGGGAAAGGAATCTGAGTCAATAAGCATAAAACTAAACTCAATTTCAGTACCTAAAGGGAAAGGAATCTTGGTCAATAGGCATACATTAAACCCGATTTAAGTACCTAAAGGACCATAAGCATATTGAATGAAATTTAAAAGAACGTTAAATGCAAGGGTGTCAAGCAGCTCTCAACTGAATGAAATTTGAAAGAACGTTAAATGCAAGGAATCTTGGTCAATAAGCATATTGTTATACTGGACTTGAACTGCGCAATAATATATCTGAGAAGTGTTAGATCATGGTAAGTAAAGAGTTGTATAATGAATCTCACAATGTTCCAGCAATGATATTTGTCTCTTTATGGGTTTGATCTTCCTCGAAAAACCTTGCAAGCCCAAAATCAGAAATTTTCGGGTTCATATCCTTGTCAAGCAATATGTTGCTAACTTTTAGATCTCTGTGTATAACTTTCAACCGAGATTCCTCATGGAGGTAATTTAAACCACGAGTAATTCCTTCAATTATTTTGTGTCGCATTTTCCAGTCAAGGTTGACTCGTTGGGAAGTATCCTTTGCTGCATCAGGGAAATATCAATAACCTTATCAGTAATGCTTATTTATGAGAAATTTTACTTTGAAATAGTATCTTATATATTTTGACAAAGGACTTTGTACCAAAAAGAATCTTGTCAAGACTTCCGTTAGGCAAGTATTCATAGCAGAGCAATTTCTCTCGATTTTTTATGCAACATCCAAGCAACTGCACCAGGTTCTTGTGCTTGAGTTTTGCGAGAAAATCCACTTCATTCTTAAACTCTGTTATTCCTTGGACCGAACTTCCCGAAAGTCTTTTCACAGCTATTTCTCGTCCGTCAAGAAGAGTGCCCTTTATAAAAAATATTTTCATTATATATGTTATTTTGTATTTGATTAGTCAAAAAATTAGATAAGGTAATTTTCTGTTGAAGGTTTAGATAAGGAAAATTACTAGGTAGAAGTGATTGTACCTTGTAAACAGGACCAAAGCCTCCTTTACCGAGTTTATTCATGTCAGAGAAATTATCTGTGGCAGCTTTAACTGCAGTAAAGTTAAATACTTCATATTCTGAATTTGGATTTAGGATATATTCCAGTTCTGTTTCTATATTTTCTTGTATATACATCGTGTCGTCATCATCATCATCTGTTCAGAAAGAAGACATTCACGTTGTATCATAATGATGAAAAAGAAAATTAGTAAATTACTCTATAGTGTTCTAGGCAAATAAAATACAGAATTGATGAATTACTTGTATCTTTGTCTAATGAGCACTTTCTCCTCCAGAAGCAGAATCCAAACGCAGCTAGACAAGCAACAACAGAAACAACAACTACGGAGACCACAATTGTGACAGTTGAATTGGATTTTGATCCTGTATGTTGAATATTTGATTAAATTGTGCAGAAAATTGCAAGCAAACTTTAAATGCTATATCATCTGAGTCGGAGAATGAACTCAAAAAGGAAGGTGCTCATAGTATTTCCACTCTGTTCAGTTAAGGACAAAAGTACATAACATAATTTTTCGAGGATTATTAATTACTTTAATGAAATGTTTCCCTTTTTTATTTATGGAAACAACCAAAATCCATAGTTGAAAGTACAATCTGAAAAACTCTATTATTTACCTGCTAATGATGTTGGTGGTGGTGGAGGTGGTGGCGATGGTGGGGGAGGCGATGAGACCAATGATACTGGAAATGAGGTAATGTTTAAAAGATATTGCTCATACCGTAGGTAGCAATTCCTTGCCATCATCCTCATCCCCACTGCTGTCCCATTTGCGCACGTGTAAGACCTTAAATTTGAAATGCACCTGCTACACTCCTGTGCTGAGAGGTCTCTTGTACACTGCAGAAGTGCTGACATATTTGTGCCATTGACCACTTGAGATGAAAACAATTCTGGGGTATATGGTGTCGTTTCACTTAAGTTAGTTAACACCTTCGTAAGAGCTTGCTGTGACTTCTGATCAAGTGAACCATCCACACTAATAAAGCAGGAGGGCTCATAGGGTTCTGCAACGGAGAGGAAGTTCTTGCTGGAGTAGCTCAACAAGCAAGAGTCATAAAACACGGTAGCGGTCGCACTCATGGAGCATGGTTGTGTAGTGTTGGATGTGGCATCTTGAAGGCAATTGACACAGTCGACCAGTGTGGAATCGGCGAAACACATCACTAGACCATAAACTTCGTTGGGACTATTGCCGTATGATTTGTTGGAAAAGGCACTGTTGATCAGTGCATCTGTGTGGAGGGAGGAGAGGAGTTTGAAAAGGTTGGATTCGAAGGTGCTTCCGATTGCAAATGTATCATTTTCTGAGCAATTTTGAGCGAGTAGTTTCGCATTGGCATAGCAGTTGAATTGTGTTAGCATTAGGAAAGGAGAAAGAAAGAGAATAGAGAATGCTGGAAGCATACTGTTTGTACTGGTCAGATAAAACGGAACTGTAAATTTGGATTTATATTGAAATATATGTAAGACTAACAAGTAGTTGTTTACTTGATCGTACCGTTTTTGGTTGGGATTTGGATTTTGTCCTTTGCACAGAATTTCATCCAAAGCTGAGCCTTACCATTTAATTTGTTTTAAGATTTGTATCAACAAATTTAAAACTTAATAACTTTAAATGGCTTTACAAATCTGCACCGTCCGTGTAAATTTTAACACAAATCGGACAGTATAGAACTTACTTTGGATGAGATTTTGTCCAACCCCTTTGAACAAAAACTTCACCCTTTTGGTAGATGGACTAAATGGAACGATATATGAGATTGTAGAGGGTGCTGATATAAGCACATGGTAACTTCTGATTTTAACACAACTTCAAAATTTTGAATATATAATAGACAAATTTCCCCTTCTATACATATTATTTCCAAACAGTCATTATCGTTCTTTAAATATTTAATTTTAAAGAACAACAACAACGAAAAAGTCAAATAATTCATGCATCTCTGGGTGTGCATCAACGATTTTAGCTCTTCTTAAATATGTAGTTTGGTCCTCTTTTGTCATGAATATATGTAGTTGGTACATTAATTATAATTTTTTGTACTATATTAACATTATTGTTTTAAAAAATTAAACATGATTAGTTTATTGTTATTATTATGTTTTTAATACATATACAAATTGAAAACAACACATCTCTTGAAAAAAAATGCAATAAAAGTACAAGGTTAATTATTACTACAAAAAATGATTGCTTCGTAAAATTTTATAGCTACAAATTTTAAAATCGAATAATTAAAAGTTCCAAATACGTTCTTGAAAATTTCACTAGACGTTTTAGTTATGGAAACAAAATAAATAATCAATGACCATTAATACAAGGAAAGTGCATCTTAAATAAGATATGGCATCTAGAGAGATTTTAGATGCCAAATTTGTCCATACAAGTAAGGGTGTCAATGGTACCTTTTTAGCCGTTTACCCGATTCATATTGTATTCGATAAGGTGGATATGAATAAGATTTTTTTTTGTTAGTTTATTGGGTATGGGTATATGGGTAAAAAAAAATTTCGTTAATCAAATAGGTAAGGATATGGATAATGACTATTTCGTACCCGTTATCCTATAGGGTAACTATAAAATTTACATATATATATAATTCAATTTTTTGTCGCTTGATTTGATACTAAAATAACTCGAAAAATATAAAAAGTTTGCATCTAAATGCATCACTCATAAAGTAAATTGATTTGAATGGTTTGGATTCACCATTTAAACTTGATTTAATAAGTTTTGGAGTTTGTGTTTTATAGATTGAAATGACACTGTTGTTATATTAGCCATGCTCAGGATAAATTATTTATCAGTGATAAATAAGGCGATCATGTACAACGTTAACAACGTATAAGATCTGCAAACTAATACAAATCTTCAATAGCGTGCAAGACAAATATATACCCTTTGAAATTAATTGGATATTTAATAAGGTTATTTCTAGAAATATAGTACAGCATTTGAACTATACGATCAACGAACTTTTCAAGTGGTAATTTTGAGAATGAGTCAATGAGAGTTAATATTCTGTCAATTAATATGTCCAAATATATGGGCGGAATTTTATTTCAGAAAGTAATATTGTTGAATTTGAAGTCGTTTCGAGAAGATGCATGCCTCATACTTCGTCTAATTTATGACGATAATTTTTTTAAAATCCTAACCACTGCTGACTTATTTCAACCATTTGTCCATGTCAAACCAGGGCTAGCAACAGTTCGATTTTGATAGAATATGAATCAACCTGTCACCTGTGCCTCACAGCCACAGGCTCACAGCCCATCAAGCGAGTTCTGCGAGAAAAAATCAAATAAATCAATACCTTTTGGAGACCTGGCAAAATGGCGTGACCCTTAAGACATCGCTCTACGAGGAGTATGCGACGAAAAGGGTAGCTGAAAGTCGATCCCTTTTATTTTTTCTCTTTGATGCTTTTTTCTTTTTTTCTCTTTAGTGATATAGTTGACTGTTGACTCTTGAAGCAGAGTCTTAAAAATCATGAACACTGGATATATCCAGTCCAAATAGTCCGGAGGATTACTTTCAATAATTTCCCCCAAATATTCTATTGCACTTTCTAAAAAATGGAGGTGGTGTTGTTTGCGCACTGTTTAGAAGCGACACGTAGACAATGTCTGTGCAGAACAAAATGGAGAAAGGCGGTTGTGATTTCAGAAACCGAGAGGATAGTTCAGTTTGAGCCCAACTGCAAGTTGTGCATCAATATTAAAGTAATAGATTAAAAGAAGTAGAAGTTGTGCAATTTGGTATGATATTCATACAGCTTCTATTTGAGCCCCACTACTATTTGTGCAACCCAAAAAGAGACTGGTGCCAGAAAGTAAAACAAAAATGCATAACCCTTGAAAACAAGACAATAAAGTGGGCCTCCAAATATTCTATTTCGTGGGCCATGCGACTGAATGTGTATATATTATATTCTTGATTCTTCTATAGCTGGAAGCCTGAAAAATCCTGATACAGTAAGTTGCTCCCAATGTTGCTTCTTCCTTTCAACAGAACATCTGAATGAAGAAATATAGTTGCCTCCTTGAGGAATTCACATCCTCTGAGATATCACATATTTTGCGTTATTTTTTGGAAAATCTCAACCATTCACGCTCTGCACCAATCTCAAAGCACAAATAATAATGGCCCTTGCACTATCCCTGAAATGTTGAAATCAATGTATTTTAAGTGTTAAATTTACATAAAAAGTTTATAAAATTTTCAAGTTAATTTAATATAAAGTCAAGTAATAAAAAAATATACAAAAAATGAATGCACTATAATTTTTAATATTTTATTTTGATTACTTAATTTTGTACTAAAATAATTAAAAAATTAAAACTTTATATGTAAATTTATTACTTGTGAAATAAATAGATTTTAACGGTTTAAATTTGTTGTTTGAATCCGATACAATAAATCTTATATATAATCAAATTTCAGCATGTTATTTTTGCTTCTAGTTCAATCCAAAGAGTTGGTTTGGCCTCCCTTTCTTTCCCTTAACCTTTTTGATCTAACATATTGAGCACAATTGAAATCAGCAATCAAGTATACCATTGAATTTAGTCAAAGAACCAAGAAGTTTTTGGGAGTGGCAAATCTGACAGGTCCGGCCTAGAGAAAAAGAACACCACAACCTTGACAGTACAGGTATCCTCTCCAGTATCCCTTTGGACTTTACATATATCAAAATATTTATTTTGATTAAATCCATCCGGCAGAATTAGGCTCGTGGAGCCCCATTTCTCTCTCAAAAGTTGAGGGCAGAAAAGCTATTCATCAATTGTACCTTCTCTACTCACATTTGCCAAGGCTTGTTTGGAAGTGCAGATTTAGTTTTGGAAGTGACTCCATGAGAACCGAGATGCCTGAGGTACGGCCTGAGTTGCTGTCTTCTTGAACTTTGGTAAATAACAGAATGTGTCTTATGCTTCACATTGGACATCAAACACAGTGTCTTATTTCAGTTAGTTAATGTTTGGTGTGGAAAATTAGAAAATATTACTAATATCCCATGCAGATCTAAACCACAATAGTAGCAAACAGATTAAAAATTGATCCAAATAAAACCATAATAGTAGCAAACAGATTAAAAATTGATCCCAATAAAACCACAATATTAGCAAACAGATTAAAAATTGATGCAAATAAAACCACAATAGTAGCAAACAGATTAAAAATTGATCCAGATCATCTCAACAAATTGTTATTTCTACCTTCTGTTCCAGAACTCTCAGCTTGACTTCGAATTGACTGTGTGCTTGTTGTAATACTCCCACCTTGACTTGTCAGTGTAGATGTGTTAGTCATAGAGCTGCTCATCCCGAATCGTTGATATGTCGACCAAGTCCGAGAGGCAGTTGGGGACAAATTTGGAATAATCACAGATGGGCTGGCAAGCATATTTTTTACAGATTCCATGGTAGGCCTGTCAACTGGATTTTCTTGTACGCACAGTAATGCTATATGAACACATCTTTTGATCTCTTCTTTGAATTCCTCCTCTAGAATTGGATCAACTAATTCAAATATCGTACCACCGTTCCAATGCATCAATGCCTGTGGCAAGGGTGGTTCAGTTAGATTTTTATTATAGGTATGATCAACTTAAATAATATGTTACCTACTATTTACTAAAAATAACATATAGTGAAGAAATCATGAAAGCAAATTGTAAAATGTGATTGCATATGAAGTTACTTGGCATAATGAATGAATGGCTTAAGAACAATCTAATCACTAATGCAAGTACATCAAAGAAATAATAGAAATCAATACAATTCTCCTGGATATAATTATGTTCAATATGTTATGCAACTAATTAAAAATGAACCCTTCTTTTTATTAAAAAGATTGCCATCTTCTAATAGACAAATAGTATATGCTTTTGTAATTCTACTCAAGGCTATTTTATAAGAAATAAATTCAAACAGTGCTTCAAAGAAACTTTTATTTTGTTGAGATGTCAATTAAACTTTCTTATAATGGAATAACTGTGGTTAACGGTCATATATAATTAAAATCTGCAATTGCAAGAACAGGGATGGCAGAAACAGGAGAATTGACAAATTTCTGAATGGAAATTCTGACAACAAAAGCTTTTCCTAAATCTAAAGAAGCTTATTATACTTGCATGATCAATGAGGTTTGAAACACGATTTGAGCCAGCAAAGCCGCTATTCTTCTGGCCTGTCAGAATCTCAAGAAGAAGAACTCCAAAGCCGTACACATCTGATTTAGCAGAGAAATTTCCGTGCGAAATGTACTCTGGTGCCATATATCCACTACATTTCAAAGGAAGTCAAATGAATCAGTAAAGCTAAATTGGTATCGTATTTATGAAAGCGCTTCGCCTGGAGTTATCCCAATTGATACTTGTCTGATGTGATACCACATTTTAATAGTTTTTCTATAGTAGGTTTCAACATACATGATGTTCAATTTATTATACCTGAGGTTGTTCCTCAACTGATCTCTATGTGCAGGTTACCGGGTAGAGATATTGACAGCACAGTTTTGGGGTTCATGCAGCACCCAAACAACAAAGTCCAAAAGAACGCTGCATATGATTTGTGGATGAAGTCAAAACTGATCTGTCAATATCGTTACCCCAAGTTACCTCCAAATTGAGCAACAAAAGTAAAAGAAATGAAGAAGGGAAAGAAATCTAAGTCAATGGGCGTAAATTAATTAAACCCAATTTGAGTATCTAAAGGACCACTAGCACATTGAATGAAATTTAAATATACATTATATGCAACGGTGTCAAACAGCTCTCAACTGAAATTCCAGCTGTTACTTACAACCGTATCCTTGAAATGCAATGGTCATAACCCATTTATTGTTATCCTGGACTTGAATTGTGCAATAATATATCTGAGATGTGTTAGATCATTGATAGTAAAAAATTCTAGTATAATCAATCTTACAATGTTCCAGCAATGATATTTGTTTCTTTATGGGTTTGATCTTCCTCGAAAAACCTTGCAAGCCCGAAGTCAGCAATTTTTGGGTTCATATCTTGGTCCAACAATATGTTACTAACTTTTAGATCTCTGTGTATAATTTTTAACTGAGATTCCTCATGGAGGTAATGTAAACCACGAGTAATCCCTTCAATTATTTTGTGTCGCATTTTCCAGCTAAGGTTGATTCGTATGGAGGCATCCTTTGCTGCATTAATGAAAATATCAAAAATCATAATTCTCATTAATGGTTTTTTCTCAGAAATTTACTTTGAATAGATATGTACTATATATATTCAACAAAGGACTTTGTACCAAAAAGAATCTTGTCAAGACTTCCATTAGGTAAATATTCATAGCAAAGCAATTTCTCTTCCTTTGTTATGCAACATCCAAACAACTGCACCAGGTTCTTGTGCTTGAGTTTTGCAAGAAAATCCACTTCATTCTTAAACTCTGTTATTCCTTGGACTGAACTTCCCGAAAGTCTTTTGACAGCTATTTCTCGTCCATCAGGAAGAGTACCCTTTATATAATAATATTTCCTTTGTATATGTTATTTTGTATTTGATCAATCAAAAAACTAGATAAGGAAAATTACTAAGTAAAATTGTCATTGTACCTTGTAAACCGGACCAAACCCTCCTTTACCTAGTTTATTCCTGTCCGAGAAATTATCTGTAGCCGCTTTTAGTGAAGTAAATTTGAACACTTGATATTCTGCATTTGGATTTAGGATGTATTCCAGTTCTGTTTCTATATTTTCTTGTATATACATCGTGTCGTCATCATCATCATCTGTCCAGAAAAGAGACACTCATGTTGTATTATATATACTGATAATAAACATATTTAGTAAAACTTGGTAGTCTTATAGGCATGTAAAAAACTATAGAATGGGCAAATTACTTGGATGTTTGTCTAATGAGCGCTTTCTCCTCCAGAAGCAGAATCCAAACACAGCTAGACCCGCAACAACCAAAACAACAACTATGGAGACCGCAATTGTCACAGTTGAATTAGATTGTGATCCTGTATGTTAATACAAATTATTTTAATGGAATGTTTCTACTTTCTCAATTTATGGAAACAGCTAAAATTATTTGCTGAAATTATTATCTGAATACTCTTTTATTTACCTGCTATTGATGTCGGTGGCGGTGGAGGTGGTAGCAATGGTGGGGGAGGTGGTGGTGGGACCAATGACACTGGAAATGAGCTAGCATTCATAATATATTGTTCATACCGTATGTAGCAATTCCTTGTCATTATCCTCATCCCCAGTGCAGTCCTATTATGTGAGCACGAGTAGAAGTAAGACATTGCATTTGAAATGCATCTTTTACATTCCTGTGGGGACAGGTCTTTTGTACACTGCACAAGTGCTGACATATTTGTGCCATTGATCACTTGAGTTGAAAACATTTCCGGTACATATGGTGTCGTCTCACTTAAATTAGTGAACACCTTCATAAGAGATTTCAGTGTTATCTGATCAAGTGAATCTCCACTATATAAGCAGAAGGGCACATAGGGATCTGCAACAGAGAGAATGTTCTTGCTGGAGTAGCTTATCAAGCACGAGTCATATTGCACAGTGGCAGTCGCACTCATGGGGCATGGTTGTGTCGTGTTGGATGTGGCATCTTGAAGGCAATTGACACAGTCGACCAGAGTGGAATCTGCGAAACACATTAGTAGACCATAAACTTTGTCGGGTCTGTTGCCGAAAGATTTGTTGGAAAAGGCACTGTTAATTAGTGCATCTGTGTGGAGGGAGGAAAGTAGTTTGAAGAGGTTGGATTCGATGGTGTCTCCGATCGCAAATGTATCAGTCTTCGAGCAATTTGGGGAGAGTTGTTTAGCATTGGCATAGCAATTGAATTCTGTCAGTATTAGGAAAGGACAAAGAAAGAGAACACACAATGACAGATGCATACTGTTTGTGATCAGAATAAAACTGAATTGTATTTTTGAAATAGGAGGACGACGAAGTAAGGGGAAGGGTCTCTATATAATTGAAATATTTTTTTTTTTTTCATTTTTTTTCTTATTTTTTGCAAGAATTAATACTATTTGCTCCCTCTATATATAAAATAAAAAATTACGTAACACAACAATTATTTATTCAGTTTTCAATTTCAATTTGTTGCCTCTCTGTCTCTATTATGTGATTGTAGTGAATATGTGATTGATTAAGAATTGCTTGAGTTGGAAAAAGAATTGATGCAATATTTGATAAGAAAATAAGATAAATTAAATTAATTAACAACCTATTATAATTACCCTTTCAAATTGGATTTTTAAATAAGATTATTGACTTTACTAAATTATTAAAGAAGCAATTTGACTTCTATAAATACATTTGTAATGTTTGGATAAACCCAAGGTTAGCTGGTGGGCATTAATTGTTTGTCTGGATGGAGTAGATTATGAAGAATTCAAGAGTATGTTTTAGAATTTTATATATTATTTATAGAGGCATCTTTGTTCTACTGTTAAGAACAAGTGGATAAGGATAAATATATATTTTTAGTGAAAGTTGAAGATTAAGTCACTTAATTATTTAATATTCATAATATATTTTTTTATTTTGAATATGCAATTTCTTACACACATAAATAAATCACCTTTCCTTCACCCAGTTGTATGTGAAGAGAAGGTTGTCTATTAAGCAGAGGCGGAGTTAGAAAATCTTAATAGTGAGGCTAAAAATTAAATACAAAAATTGTAGTTTGTAAAAATTAAACTCAAACGTACTCTTTTCAACACTACATAAGTTCTTACCATTAGATTAAAGTCAACATATTATCATTTATGAGAGAGGTTGGACTATATAAAATGTTCCAAAAAAATAAAACTTAATTAAATCTCAATATATATAATTAATATTGAAAAATTATAGAGATGACTTAGTCAACTTTTGTTTGACTTAAGATCTGCCCTTGCTATTAGGGAATTATTGACAATAGCCTGCGGAGCAACCTCCTCCTCTTCTTGATTACTCCGATTCTAAGGTTGTACGACATTCATACTTGTATGCATGGTTGAATGAGCTGATAGAAAAATAGAAGTAATTGCATTTAGGGTGTGTGTCGCAATCACGATTCTGTGGGCTACCAACTTCTGATCCGCTGTTTTGCGATCTAACGCCACGCTGGCAGTTCCAGCGAACTTATCACTTGACCTGCCAAACAGGAAATGACCATTCTTTTGATCGCGAGAATTTCAAAATTTGCGCCGACAATTACATTATTGTACAGAAACTCGGTAGCAACTAGCAAGGATATCTTTGGATAAGGTACAACAAGTTGGATGGAGATATTTTATACTCGTCAACATAAAATTAGTCTTATTCCTATCTTATTCTTATCAATTAAATATTAATTTACTCATATTCTATCGTTACATATTAGATAATAAATTATTATCAATTTACTCATATTCTATTGTTACATATTAGATAATAAATTATTATCGAATAAATTGATTGCATTTAAAATTTAATATATCTAAACATATAACTAATAAGTTTTTTTTTGTCCATTTATAAAGAATTTTTTAAATCCATTTATAATTTGTTGTTTCATTATATTAAAAAATATAAAATTCTTCGAAAAAAGTTGGATTTTCAATCTGATTCAGCCTATTCTTACCGATTCATTGAATTCTGATTTCATGATTAGCTTATTGGTTCTACTTCCGAATTTAAATTTTAGAACCATGAAAGTCCCAGTCCAATTGAAGCTGTGTTGCCAATGGATTATTAGAGATTTAGAGTGCACATCTCCTGAGATATCTCATATTTTGCGTGACCTACGTGTCCGGTGGCTATTCAGGGATATCGCAGGGACCAGTATTGTTTGAGCTTTGAGATTCGTGCAAAACGTCTTTGAACGATTGTGATTTTCCAGAAAAAAAGTCACGCAAAATATGAGATATCTCAGGATGCGAATTCTGGACTATTAGGGGGACCCGGTACTTCTGGCAGGACCTGTGAAACAGACTCGTTGTGATGATTGTGTGGCTTTCCAAGAAGGCTCCACGAAAGCCCAATTATATGCATGATGCATCCAACCAAAGGAATGCTGAAATTCGAGGTTAGTACTGTTTATTTTGAAATTTTTGTAATTTGGATTTAATTATTGAACTGTTCCGAGTACGTGCAAGAAAAAACCAGCAGTTTCGATATGCATTTTCAAAAAAATTTGATAGCTAGATTTCGAATTATAGGAATTTCAGAGTGAACAGTATCCAATCTCAGAATTTCAGCTGATTTATTTCCCCAAGTAAATGCTTGCATAATCTCAAAAAGAAGAATTTAGAGTATGACTAATATAACATTAGTGTGCATAATCTCAGAAAGGAGAATTTAGAGTATGACTAATATATAGGGGTGAAAACAGAGTCGGATTATCCGGCGGATATCCGCTCCGTATCCGGATATAATCCGGATAATCCGGATTCGGATAATTTTCGGAAATCCATAAAAGATCCGGATACGAATACGGATTCGGATACGAAGTCTTAAACGGAGCAGATATCCGGATTATCCGGATTCGGATAGTTTGGCCGAACCCATATAAAAAAGGAATAAATATTTGCTATAGGTGGGATTTGAACCCATGTCCTCTCATCTCAATACCTTTAGACTAAACTTCAAACCACTACACCACAACATCTTTTGTTACCATACACTTATTTGATATATATATATATATATATTATATGAATAGATTATCTCCCATCATCTCCCATCTCTTATAAGTTCATTAATATTTATATTTAATATTTTAATTAATATTTGTATCTTAAAAGTTCATATATCTTAATTATCCGACCATTATTCGTTTTATATCCGTATTCGAATCCGTATCCGTAGACTATCCGTTCCGTATCCGTATCCGTAGACTATCCGTTCCGTATCCGTATCCGTTTAAGATGGATTTGGTTTTAAATTTTGATATCCATTTACTATCCGTATCCGTATTTGTATCTGCTCATTATCCGACGGATGCGAATATGGTATCAGCACTATCCGCTCCGTATCCGCTCCGTTTTCACCCCTACTAATATAACATCAATGTTATTTAAGATTATATAAAATCAACTTTAAAATCTATTGAATCAACTTCAAACGGTGAATCTAAATTGTTGAAACCAATTTACTTCATTAGTTGTGCGTTTATATGCAAATTTATAAATTTTCGAATTTATTTTGTATCAAGTCAAGCGGTCAAATGAGTGACTTTTTAAGTTAATTTTAATACATTCATTTTTAAACATTTGTACCGCTTGATTTGATACTAAAATAATTCGAAAATATAAAAAATTTACATGCAAATACATTACTCATAAAGCAAATTGGTTTGAACAATTTGAATTAATCATTTAAAGTCTATTTAATCAATTTTGAAATTAGTGTCATATGACACCAATGTTATACTAGCCATACTCGAGACTTTAACATATTACATATTCGACATGAACCAGTGTCTGGCATTCAAATCAAGTGAAGTAACCCAAAAGTTGGGTTTTAGATTAAAATCGTCCGATTCAAATTCGTGATAACCCATCTGAAGTGGAGCGTACACATCTCAAGCAACGAATTCGAATCCCGAGGTGATCTCGAGCAATGGATTCGAATTGGTTTCCACGAATCCGGTGTCTGCACGAAGCCACGAATTCGTCTCCATGAATCTACAACATCTGCATTAATGTGATGTTTGAGTTCATTTTCGGACCGTACAATGATAATTTCAATCAATCTGGCCCACACTTATAACGCACGGATCCTTCATGTTGGTATGGAGTAAATCGAACGGTCCAGATCTTAACTCAAAATTTGAGTTAACACAGAGGATACGAGCAACTCACAATAGTCACCAGCCTTATTTCCTTCATCTCCCTCACTGATCCTGTGGCCAATCCGTGTAGCTCGATTCTGACATTTTCCGAAGACCAATGCAAACTGGAGTAGTGGAGCCCCAATTCCTTCCGATCCTACAACTCGTGGAGTACTCTTTCGTTTCCGCCGCGAGCTATAATGGGACCCACATGTCAGCCAGGCCCCACGCTGCACCGACATCTCTTGCGCAATAACTGACCGCCTATACCCTCGTGAGCCTCTCTATTTAGTTTCTCGTAATTTGTGGTAGGATTTATTTTGTGAGAGAGGTGTTGAGAAAAATTTCATAAAGAAGCACGAAATTTCTTTGAGAACCAATTCTAAAGCATCTATATATCACACTCCGGTTACTCAATTTAGGCATCTTAACGTGTTATTTAACATTTCTTGCTGGCATCTGTAAACAATTTCTAGAAATAATCTCCATCTTTGTGAATAATATAAATTAGCTCAAAAACCATATCAACTGTGAGTGTTCTCATTGTCAAGTGTGTAAATTCACTGATTGCCTCTTGATTTGTATATTGTTCTAAGCAGCATATGTAGTAAATAAGTTTTAAGTTTGTCTCAGACATTTAGTTTTCCATGTATGTTACTATATGTTTTTATATTCCATGTAATTTTAGCTTTAACATAAAATTTCGATATGATTCAACCAACTGCAAATTATTAAAAGGAGTTTAGGTGATGTGTAAAACTATAGGGCTATTGCTGTAACATTAATTGGACATGTTGCTTGATGCCCCAATTCTAGATTTTTTTTCAATCCGACTTTATATTCTAGACCGTTGAGGCACATAATTCTAGATTTTTTTCAATCCGACTTTATATCCTAGACTGTTGAGGAGGCACATTAGGGTTGCAAGAGAAGCTTTTTTTTTTTTTTTAAATTGCAGCTTCGTGCAATTTATTAAGCAAAAAAAGAATTTCAAGTGGACAGAGAGAATGTGTTCAGGTTGTGGAGAGTTTGAAAATTGAAAATCACGGATATTTTGGCTGATTCGTTAGTTGTCATGTAAGTAATTTATCTTGTACGTTTTTGTTATTAGAGCTTCTCCTACTGCCACAGAGATCTTTTTTAATCAGCCATGGTTTTTGGTTACCAAATACTTGAACCAAACTGAATTTAATGTCTGATTGTCACTCGATTATTTTTTATTTCCAATGTTCTTGATTAACAAAACATGAGGAAAATCCTAACAAGAGCTATGGGGGTAGAGGGTTCCATTGTTGAATGGATAAAAATTTAGTTAGTAACAGTACTAATTGATTGTCTTGCTATCTTTGTAAAACCCTTTTAGCATGCACAATTGTCAAACCAAATCTAGACCAAAAGTAGCAATCCTCGCATAACAGAAAGCATCATGGTACATTTTTCTTTTAATACAACCAGCGCAGTAGCTCCCCTTTCATCTTACTCTTCCTTTCAAAAAGCAGAGGAAGGGAGAGGGGGAGAGAAACTTCTCATGGCTTAAAAACTTTTTATGTCTGTTACAGATTATTTCATGATTTCAGTATACTAGATTGTTGTGACAAAAAATGTGTTCTTACATTAATTTCATGACACATCAGAGTTGTTGAGGAGGGGTCTGGACCCCGAGTGGTTGTCGGCCACCTGGAGGGTCTCGGGCTGGCCTTGGGAAGGGGTCCGAGTCCCGAGCAATTGTCTGCTTGTTTTGAAGGCTTTTGTTCTCGGGCTGGCCCCGGAAGGGGGTCTGAGTCTCGAGCAGTTGTTGGCCTATTTGAAGACCTTATTTTCTGGCAGTCTTGGGTTGGCCTTTAGCAAGGTCCGAAGCTCGAGTGATTTTTCAGCCGTTGTTGAGTTTTTAAAGGGTCATGGGTCTATGGGCCTATCAACACTTTTATTCTATGACTTTCTGAACAAACAATTTTTCATAACAATTAATTAATTTCTCGTAAGAATGTCAGGAGGTAAAGTATAATTCGAGTGGAGATATTTTCATATTATTAAGATGAATTGCTTTATTTATGTTCTACTTTTATTAGTTAAAAATTAAATTTATGAGTATCTTACTTCTTATCAGTTAAGGAATTGACGACAACAATAGTTATTAAATTTATGATGATATAACTAATTAAAAAATATATTGATCTAAACTGAATGATAGAAATTTTATAAATACACCAATGATCTACCATACATCCGTAAATTATGACAAAATTTTATAAAATTTAATTGTCCCGTAATATCCAAAGTTTACTGTTGGTTATACATTATTTACGACATTATAAGCTAGTGAGTGCGCGGTAGAAGTATTAATTTTTCTTATGTTTTTGAAAGTACAAAATGAAATAATGAATTAAAAAAGTCTACTATAATATAATTTCCTTCAAATATAAATAAAGAATATATTAATTACAAACGTTCTCAAATTGAGAGATTTTAGATTTAAAGACACAAAAAAAATCCCTAACATGTTTAAAAATTTGGTGCTATATTGCACTGGATTTGAATTCTGATTTGTATGGAGAGACAGAGAAACAAAACCATAGTAGTAGGCTAGTTAGTATGAATTTTTAAATAAAGTTTCGAAGGTTTTTAAATATTTATCATTTATTCACATGTCCCTTTTAAATTGACTAAAGTTAATTATCTGTCAACTTCAGTCATGTTTCCATAAATGAGTGTATGGCGCAAATATTTAGTTTGATATTTACCATCTTCTAACTTCTCTCCTGCACCCTTACTATACCCAACTCCACCCTCAACCGAAACCACCGGAAAGAAAAATGCAACAGAACCAAACCTCACCTCCAAAATAATAGTTGCAACAGCTTCTCCTGCCGTCAGCCCAACACTCGCTGGATCCCGACAAACAAGCATAATCGCATACTTAAAATAGTATATCTGTGTAATTTCTATATAATTAGAAAAAAAAACTCCATTCTATGGAATTTTAAAAAAAATTATGGAAGCAATTTTCATTAACTCCCTTCTATGGAATTAAAAAAAAATCCATCTTTCTAGTTCAATAAAAAATCTTTTACTTTTTCTAAAAATAATTTTTTTAGGAGAAGATAGTTTATTCCATCTTCACAATTGATAGGATATTTGTATCCTCTATTAAATTATTTTTTTCGCTTAACGCATAATCATTTGAATCAGTATCAGGTTTAGATGTCGAGCATTTGAGCATTTTTCTTGCTTAACACATAATCTTTAGATTTGGTTTATTTTAAATAAGTTATTATATTTTGTTAGATGTATTTGTTAGATTTAGTTTATGTTAAATTTATTTTTGTTAGATTTTGTAGAGTAATTTAAAATTTAGTTAGATTAAATTATGTTAGAATTATTTTTAAATTGGTTAGATTTATTTTTGAATAGGTTAGATTTATTTTTAAAATGTTAGATTTATTTTTAACGTGTTAGATTTATTTTTAAATTGGTTAGATTTATTTTTAAAATAGTTAGGTATGTTAGTTTTATTTCTAATGGGTTAGATTTATTTTAAAAATAGGTTATATTTATTTTTAATATATTTTGTTAGATTTATTTGTTAGATTCAGTTTATGTTAAATTTATTTTTATTAGATTTTGTTGAGTAATTTAAATTTCATTAGATTTAGTTTATGTTCGATCTCAATTTTGTTATGAAGGCATTAATATTGACCTGTTAAATTAAGTAATTAGTAGATTAAGTACAAACTTTGAACGTTAATTATAAATAATAAAATAATATATAAATTTTAATTTTGCAGGATTCATTTTTTCACTATTTTTTTTTGTATTAAATGTTAAGTTTAAATTTATGCAGAACCGACACTTTTGTTAAGTACATAATTATAAGTGGAAGTAATGTACATTTTTTTTCTTATAAATCATAAATCATAGACAATTTTAAATTTATATCAAGTTTACACTTTTTTTCCATTTCGTGTATGCGTATCAATATTTTTGGTCGGCAATGGGGTGATGGGTTCTTCTGTTTTATATGTTTAATTATCAAAATTAAAAAAAAAAACAAATATCAAACTATATGTCAATATTGAGAATGATGTTTATTCGTGCAATTTTTTTCTTCTTTTAAAGTATGTTTAGATATTTTTTTCACCATTTTTTATGCACTGTCAGATCCTTCGAAACCAACAAATTAATTTGAAGAAAAAAAAAAGTTGGATGGAATAACAGTAAATTGAATAGCTAAGAATCCGGTTTTGAGCTCTCCCAATATTCTATTACTATTAAACTAAATTTTACTGTTTAAAAAATGCTTTTAATGCTAATAGGCTATTCCTTAAATTTTGTTAAGATTTTAGTGCTCTTAATCTGATTGTAATCAAATATATTGAAAAAATGACATCTAAACTTGAAGCAATTAAAAATTGAAGTACAATAACTTGGACTTTTGCTTTGTCCTCATACACTGCTCTGGCTACTTTCCAATATGTCATCACTTGATTTTGACATTGGAAGGCAGCCAGAGCGGTGTATAACATATTTAACATAACTATCAATTCTAAAGATGGAATAAACTATCTTCTCCTAAAAATATATGAAAAGGTAAAAGATTTTTAATGAACTAGAAAGATGGATTTTTTTTAGTTCCATAGAAGGGAGTTAATGAAAATTGCTTCCATAAATTTTTTTGAATTCCATAGAATGGAGCTTTTTTTTAATTCCATAGAAATTACACAGGTGCTCTTTTAGGTATGCGATTATGCTCGTTTGTTGTGATCCAGCAAGTGCTGGGCTGATAATAGGGGAAGCTTTTGCAGCTGTTATTTTGGAGGTGGGGTTTGGTTGTTATTTTTAATTTTTTTGAGGTTTGATTCTATTACATTTTTCTTTCCGGTGATTTCGGTTGAGATTGGGATTGGGTGTGGTAAAAGTGCAGGAGAAAAGTTAAAAGATGGTAAATACCATATTAAATACTTGCGCCATACGCTCATTTATAAAAACATGATTGAAGTTGACAGATAATTAATTTCAGTTAATTTAAAAGAGACATGTGAATAAATGATAAAAAATAAGACATAATAACTTTACTATATTTCTCTCTTCTTCTTTCAAGATAGTTTTACTTTTTACTGTTTTAACTTATATAATTTGAATGACTAGCGAAATAATCACATGAATATAATTTTTACTGCACATTTATAATGAAATGTGCACTTGTGAAATACAGAGGGAGCTTATTTAATTTGCTCCAAAAGAACAGTGCTCGGTTGGATTGGAGTATGTGTTCTTAAATGTTAACTATATGCGCAGGTTGTAGATTTTGGGATGTCACGGCTAAAGTGGGACACCTTTCTGACAACCAAAACGGGAAAAAGAACTGTGAGTACTTCCTTCTGACATTCCATCAAATTTATCTGCTACTAACATAAATTTTTATTTTTGTTGTTTATCTTTATGTATATAATTTCTCATTTTATTTTTAAAATATATAGCCTCAATGGATGGTTCAAGAAGTACTTATCAATGAACCCGCAGATGAAAAGTAGGTCCATTATCTCTGTTGTATTAATAGTTAAAGATCAAAAGTTAAAAATTATTGCTCTAATATAATTTTAATTTGTTTGGGAAATTGAAGGTAAGATGTGTATAGTTACGGTGTTATACTGTGGGAGCTTGTAACTCAGAAAATACCTTGGGAAAATCTCAATTTCATATAGGTACCCTTTTGCTGTAATTTTAAACATTGTGTTTTCTGAAGAAATAAATTAGATTTCTAAAGCATCCAAATTGATATTTTCCATATAGGTGATAGGAGTAGTAGGTTTTATGAAACAGAGACTGGAACTCCCAACTGATGTATTATTGATTGGTTTTACCTCCTGAATTTAGATCCGGCACAACAGCTGTTAGTGGTGTAAATTGTAAAAAAAAAGGGGTTAGAAATCTGTTAGTGCTGCTGTTGTATGGCAGTAGAATCGACATGTTTTTGTTTTCAACCTTTACAGGATTTTTTTTTTTTTTTTCTGTTTTTGAGCTGTTTAACTGATAAATAACTGTTTCTTGGAACTGTTTTATGTGAAGTATTTTAATGCAATTTGGTGGAATTCAACAGTAAAAGAATATTCGTCTGGTCCCGGGAAGGGGATGAAGCACAATTCTCTTTAATTTTGCAGGAAACTAATTGAAATCTATAGATTTGAGATCCATACTGTATACTATACACCTCTCAAAATTTATTTGCACTTATCATTGATTTATAGCTATATATAAGCCCTTAATTTGTATTATATTACAAAGAACTTTAATGACTGCACTCTGCCATTTGGTCTCATTTTCTGATTTTCATCCATTGTTCATCCCATTATGTTAATGTTTGCTCTCTGACAGTGGTGAGTTCGGGTCTCGGGATGAAGAAAAAGAGAGGTAGGCCAAGGAAATATGGGCAAGAGCACAGCTTGATAAGGCCACTAAACTCCCGTCTCAGCCTCGGTCCCAACTGGAGGGCTTGAGTACACCCAACAACACATGTAGGGGCTGCCATGAAACGAGTAGAGCACGACCACTGGACTTCACTAGTCGACAGCAGTATAGCAGTGGTGGTGGTGGTGGTGGTTTCCGACAGGAAGGTCTAGGTATGTTTATTCAAACTCTGGAAGCTTTGATCGTTGAAATTTCGAATGTAGTGTATATTTTGGATTTTCATTGAGAATGTATGGTGGCTTTTGATTTGTTCTGTCTTTGCACCACCTCTCTGTTTCTCTTACTCTCCGATTCTATACTGTCCAACTTTGGATATTAGAATGGAAGTTTCGGTGGGACCGACCAATTGGTGGCTTGGTGCTATGTGAGATCTGATTTAGCGTCTTTTATTTGTTTCATTCTTAGTTTCTTTACTGTGGTAGGTTCCCTATGTTTAATTTTTGATTCAGAAAAAATAGTGGTTGATGGTGGTATGATTAGTTAGATACTATGTCCAGTTACTCTATTATTGGGTATTCCATTTCATAGTCTAACTTTGTAATTTTATTCCTAATTTTATGTGGTTCAGCTAGTATTGGTGTTACTCATAGAAATTTACCAAGGCAGATTGAGCTTGTATTAGTCCTTATTTGCTAGCTGACGTGGCTGAGTGGTTGTTTACCAAGTGTATATCAATTTGCATCTATTTCTATTCATTTTGTGACATTTCTAGCTTAAGTATTATGTTTGTGCAGTAAATTTGTCATGTAAGTACAGAGGAGGAAGAAGACAATTAGCATGATACCTCTATTTAAAATTAAAGGGCATCTGGACTAGTGCATATTAGTCACTTCAATTTTTGAAATAATTAAATAAAAAGTTAAATAAAAAAGAATGTTAGGTTTTTGTGGGGATATTGGATATTATGGTGTTTTTATGGGGAAGTTTGACTATTTCAAAAGCTTATATGGGCACACTGTAATTTTATTTTATTTTTCTATGTTTCTAAAATCACTTGAGACATTGAAAAATTTTGGCGGTCCATATATACAGTGCACCCAAAAAAAAATTGATTCCTTCAAGGTTTCAAGTTAGTTTTCAAAAAGCTTTATGTGGCTATGCTTATAATCTTTTGCTCTAAAGACATTTGATTGACAGTATACGAGTAGATCGACACAGCATATTATCCATATTTGCTCTAAGGCTATAACTTATTTAACTAAATGAGTCAGTATGCTGAAAACTGTTATGACATAAGTACACTTTTTTTGATAAAATGACATTGATAGACATAATTTTGTGTTTCATTTACTGCAGGACCTGTGCAGGCAAACCCTTCCAAGTAAATTTTCCTGATAACTGTGTACAAAAGAGAGCTCTAAAGCTGCAGAGAGATGGACGTATTAAGCAATTTGCCTGATCCATTACTCCATCACATGATGTCCTTCCTCGGGGCAAGGGAGGCGGCCCGTCTAAGCATAATCTCAAAGCAATGGAAAACCCTCTGGCTCACATTGCCATTTCTGAACTTCGACCAACCCGAGTTCTTTTGTCAAGTGTCGCAGGAATATGAAATTGACAAGTTAAAGAATTTTGTGACCGAAACATTGTTCCGACATTCCCATGTCCCCAATCTGCACACGTTTCAGCTTTCATGTTCATTTTTGCAAAACCAACTCTTTTGTGCACGCATCAAGTCGTGGCCTCATGGGTTTGCTGCGTTCTGGAGTGCAATCCACGAGTTCTCCAAATCTCCATTGATTCTCCTGTTCAAAGCATCTTGCCTCACTATATTTCTTTCCCTGCACCTTTTGACTTGTTCATCCCTAGAGAATATTTCGATTCACCATGGCACCTTTGATCCTGTTCCCAGGACTATACACCTTCCAGCCCTTGACAACTAAGACTTTCAATTCACCATGGCACATTGCCTCTTGGAGATTTGCACCTTTGATCCGGAAATTACTTATCATGTCTCCATCGCCTCTCCTCGAGTTCTCAGATCTTTCATGATAAATGGTTCTCAGGGGAATTTAGTCGAACACTTGGTGTGCACTGGTCCTGTACCCAACAAAATCCCCAATTAAAACAGGGGATTTGGCTTTAGTGTGCGTCAAGCATTCGTCCTCTACATTGTGATTCTCCTTCTTAAATTCCTTGGGCAAACCACCAAACTTTGACTAGTGCATCCAGAATAGGATTGCACGTATAACGGTTCCACTCAATTCGAGACAAACTCATATCTTCCAAAAAAAAATAAAAAATAAAAACGTAGTATCTGATTTAGTTAAGCACAATTGAGGTTAGCAAAGGGGACGGAGAGTGGCACAACACAGGGTCTGGCTAGAGCAATGAGAGGAGAACGAGTGCAGAAGGAATTCACTGCAAGGTGGTGCCTTTCTCTGTGTCTCTGTTCTATTAACCGGATATAAACATGCCTTTTCTAACATATCCTAATGAATCTTTATTCCTTTTTTTCTTCCAATGGTTTTCTTGTGGGGGAGAAGAGAGAGGGAGGTACGGCCTAAAAGCTAAAATAGCCAGTCTTGGCTTCGCAGGATGTCCGCAAGGCAGTCTTTCCACTGCTCCTTAGTGTAATGCGAACACAGATTTTTCAGAATTCGTATCCCCTCAGGTTACCTGATTGAGTAGAATTGAATCGGACAGTCCGAAAATGGATTGGCACACATCTCAAAGCACAAATAATCCTGCCCCTCTGTCATTCAGAATCCCAACCGGCCGAGAGTAAATCTCAGCCGTCCGTTTTAATTGTGTTGAGTCAGGTACCTGGGAGGATACGGATCCGTGTTTTCAAGTATTTTCTGAGTTCGCATAATGAGAGAACTGGCATTTTGCTAATGTTAATATATATTTTTAATTGATTAATCAAAAAATGTAATATTAATAAAATAAGTGAATTTAGATGAGAAAATAATTAATTTATAAATTTTAATCAATAATTATCTAAATTATGAAATATATCGTGTGTGTACACACATATAGAGTATGGTGTTTGGTGAGCTTAATTTTAAAATTTATTGTATCGGATTCAAATTGTTGAAATCTATTTATTTCACAAGTGATAAATTTGCATGCAAAGTTTTATTTTTTTTAATCATTTTAGTATAAAGTCAAGCAGTCAAAATAAAATATTTAAAAATTAATTTTAATGCATTTATTTTTTGAATATTTTTTATCACTTGACTTTATATAAAAATAACTCAAAAACTTTATAAACTTTTTATATAAATTTATCACTCGTAAAATGTATTGGTTTCAATAGTTTGGATTCGTTCTTTCAAATTAGTCTAATAAATTTTGAAGTTAAGCTCAAGCTAGCTCCTTAGTAAGCTGAAGAATATATAAATATAGAAAACAAAACGCAATTTTCGTCAAACTAAAAGTATGGGCCATTAATTGAAAATCAGATGAGTGATCTGATAAAGCTATTTTTAAACTTCAGCAACACAGAGAGAAGCCCAGTTCTTTTTTTTTTTAAACATAGAGAAGCCCAGAAAACCCTTGATTGAAGACCTCTGCTTTCATACAAATAAAAAGTGAATGCAGAACCTACAAAATTGAATTTTTGTTATATTATATTTGTGACCATTAAATACTTTCGGTGTCTACAGTGATTATAGAAACAAAGAAAATAATATATATGTGCATCTTAGAATGAAAAGCAATTTTAAGAGTAAACATAAATATGATAAACAACGGGAAGAAAGCAGAAAGTGGGACCAAATGGCAGAGTGCAATCGATAAGAAGATTCAAATGCTTCTATTTTTAAAAACTTAAATGTTAAGATAAAACCGTTAGATGTAATATATGTTATTTTCTGTATGTGCTCATAACAAATTATCATATTTTGATTTTGTTTTTATATGCATCAATAAGTTGAAAAATTAACGTCTAGATATTATTCATATTTGTATACATTTTTACAAGTTTAAGATGACAATCAAAACAAAGTTGAAATGTCATAATTTTTTACATGTGCGTAGATAAAATGATATAGTTTATATCCAATGGTTTTATTTGAAATTTTAAGATTTAAATTTTGAGTTACTAAAATTTTTAAAAATGGAGACATGATAGAGACACAAAAAATATAGGCATTTAAACCCTTCTCATTTAAGATGTAAATATAGATATGTATAATTGATTAGTACAAATAAATTTTGTGAGGTACAATGTACATAATATTAACCTCAAATCTATAAGTTTAAGTAGTTTCCCTACAAAATTAAAGAGCATCGCCCCTTTGTCTGGTCAACTAAATCACACTCTACTGCTTAAATATGTTAACAACACGTCAAAGAAACCGGGTAAAGATACTGACAGAGCAGTTTTCACTTCATTCAGAGTACGAGTAATAAGCACGCTATTTGAACTCTGTTGTTTGTGCGCTGTATGAAGAAAAAACTGCTCTGTCAAGGAATCCTCAAGGTGAATGCAATTATGCAATGACGACATCAGTGGCATTCAGTTTCAAAAAAAAAAAAAAAAAGACATCAGTGGCATTCGAGCATTTAGAGTTGGTATTTGTTATTTGGAAAAATAAGAATTTGGTTACATTATTATATGTAGTTTTACAGAAAACTATAGAGAACTTTGTTCACAGAAATTTAGAGAAACAACTTTCTTTTCTTTTTTCTTTTTTGTGAATTCCACCTAAAATGAATGAAAAACCAACATTTCGGTCTCGTTTATATACTGAGTTGGAACTGTATAAAAATTCTAAAGAAATAAAAGGGAGCTTAAATTTTAAGATTGTTCGAAACAAAATTTCCAGAATCTTTATTGATTCTTTCAGTGAGCAAATTGAAACAGAAGCTGTGAACAAACTTAACTATCTTAATTTTATTATATGTTAATTGTTAGATTTTAGATTATTAGAATTTGATAAAAAAAATTATTAATAACTACTAGTCAAAAATTATATTGACAACAACTCTTTCAAAAGTAAAAGTATATTTTTTTATACATATATTTCTCAAATAAAAAAAATTCACAATTGTTTTTACGGTACAATTAATTAACCATTTCATTCAATACATTATCATTAATAATTTTAGTCATCATTCATAAATATAGCTTCCATAAATTAATTTACTAGATCTCATAAGAAGACCTTATTTTATTACGGAGCTGATTAGACTTTTTTTTTAGAAATCATAAATAAAAAAATAAATTTTACTAAACCAATTAACTTAATTGCTTTGTTTTTTACAATAATCATAAGAACGGAGATGTCATTTCCGTCCTTTTTTTGTGGGGACCGAATTGTCATTTTGGTCCTAGTTATTTTCACAGATTTCAAGAAAAAAATGCATTGAAAAAAATGTGAAAATACTTGGGTCCCAAAAAAAAAATTTCACAACCAAAATAAAATTTCAGATCTTATATTTTTTGTAAAAAAATTAATAATCACATTGGTTTCATAAAAATATTTTTTTAATTATGGTTTATAAAAAAATTCAGCTGATTAGGCCAAAAAGTTTGCCAAGGCATCTGCTGAGGGAAGCGTATCCTCTGCGGAACCAATCCCTACAGAGCTTTTAATCTGGTATGTTCGCTTTGGATCAGATGGATCAAATCAAATCTTGCAAATTTTGAGAATATTTCCTTTTTTTTTCAATTAAGATAAGATCTAATTTGGTCTGTCTAATCCAAAATGAATGAATCAAGTTAAAAGCTTTGCACAGCTCCACAGAAGATACTCTTCCTCTGTTGAGACTTGAGAGAGATGCTTTCATCGATAATGACTGGTTCAACTTGTTTGAAGTATCAGCATCTATTTTTTATGTCAAAGAAATGTGAGTTGTACATATGGCACGATCCCACAGAGATCCGATTCGTATCTGATTCGATCTCTTTAAATATCCATCATGGATACATTGAGGAGTTAGGCTAATATGACACTAGTGTTATATAAAATTAAATAACACCACATCTTAAACTCTCAGATCTGCTTTAAGATCCGTAATATCCGCTTTTACTATTCAAGCACTTCATTTTGTACAGATCTTAAAGCAGATCTAAGAATTTAAAATATAGTGTTATTTAGTTTTATATAACAATAGTGTCATATTAGCCCAACTCTACATTAAGTTTATAAAATGTTAGGGAATGATTTGGTTTTCAGTCCGTACGTATCTGATCCCACAAAATTGGTTCTTAATCCCAACTTCCAAAGAACTGGAATAAAATATATATTTTTTTAGTAGAAACCCGTACGAACTGGAATAGCCTTTAATTAGGGGAATTCGTATCTGCATTAACTCAAAAGGTAATCTCTTAAGTTAATGAATTTCAATCATCTGATCTGTTTTAAATTTGTGCATTAATATTAAAGGGTCCACTGAGTTATAAACAAGAGCTGGATTGGCTCCGTTTAAAATTAGATAGTTGAGATTTATTAATTCAAAATATTCTTTTTCAAGTTAATGCAGAGGATACGAATTCTAATTAGGGGTGTTCAAACAGTTCGGTTTGTTTAGTTTTTAAGTTTTAACCGAATTGAAAAATTTCAATTTAAATGGTTCAATTTTTCGTTTTTAATGGATTAGTTCGGTTGAATTTTTGAATTATTTAGGTTTAAATGGATCGGTTCTATTTAGACTTTTCAAAACCGACTAAACTGAACTAACCGAATTATACTGATTCAAGTATGGTTTATCTGTTGTGTGGTTTAATCATTGCTTCTTTTTTTTCATTTTAGTTTAAATAATTTATAGCATCTACATATTTTGCATGGAATTGAACAACTTGCATATGAACATGTGTAATTTTTGTTAATAATAACATCAATAGATTTATTTTAATTTGAACCGAACAAATCAAAATTTATTTTGGTTCGATTCTTAATCAGTTTATAAGTTAAATCAGTTTGGTTTGATTTTCTTTTTGACAACAAAAAAAAAAAGTTGATTTAATTTTTTTAGTTTGATTTCAACTGCAAACGACACCTGACAAGTGCAGAGGTGAATTAAAACTAATTTCTTTTTTTGGAAATAAAACAATTGAAGCATATTTCGAAAAATAGATCACATATCATCATTCTTTTTTTTTTCTTTTTTTTCTTTTTTTTTTTTGGATTCTACATATAATCATTCTACTGAAAAGAGAAGACACCGTACAATCAAAAATCAGATCACACCGCAAGACACGGAGTTGCCTTGGAGCGCTGTTACTACTATTCGAATTCGTGTCCTCTGAGATATCTCAAACTTTGCGTGACTTTATGAAAAATCTCAACCGTTTAAATACGTTCTGCACGAATCTCAAAGCACACGTAATACTGACCCCTACATCACCCCGAATAGGCACCAGACACGTCAGTCACGCAAAAGTTGAGATATCTCAGAGAATACGCACTCCTATTTTTCGGCCTTGCCAAAGAGATCAAAATTTGTTGTTATTCTCGTGTATGAACAGTGTTTCTGTTATCTTTGTGTTTTTAAATTCAGTCATTGAATTGTTTCAAGATGCATACACAAAAAAGTTTTGAAAAAAGTTGTTTTGAGATTCGTTCCGAAAAAACATTGAACGGTTCGATTCGGAAAGCAGGAATAACATGCTATTCCTGCTTTTTCAAATTCAGTCATTGAATTATTTTGAAATGCGTGCACATAAAAGTTTTAAAAAAAAAGTTGCTTTGAGATTTATTCTAAAAAAAATTAAACGGTTGGATTCGAAAAAGCATGAATAACATAATTACCGTTCACGAGAAGAGAATAATAACGGATTTCATTATGGTACAAAGAACACAAGCCCAACCACAACAAAAATAAGAATAATAGTCACACGACACTATTTATGCGGTAACAACAAGATTGAAGCATAGTCATTGTACCAATAATTCGGTGTGATTCTAGTGGCAACCGAACCGATCCACCATTCCACCTCCACGGATTATTAGATGCCATTTGTCGCGAATAAACGTACCCCAGAGGGTTTTCTAAATGAATGGTATCAGATCCGCTGTTCACACAAAGAAGGATTGATTTGTAGGGTTACTTTTTTCAACGACAATTATTGTTTTTATGAACTTTATCGCGTTCAATAATGAAGCTTGGATGTGATTTTGGAACTGGTCAATGTATCGAATCAGAATTTTGATTTACAAAATATCGAGACTTACATGAAAGTGACAAGTTCGATGTATTTATAAAAAAACAAACGTTAAATTTTATAAATATATAAATAGTACATAAATAAACTTGTCAAAGTTGGATAGTAAAGCGTTCAATTAATCCTGTTCAGTTGTTATATTTGAAAAAATAAAATTCAACATTTTAGGATTTTTTATAAAAAAAAAGTAAATAATAAATAATAAAAAATCACAAACTGGGTTGATTGCTTTCAAAATTATAAAAATCATAAAAAATCGAAAATTCAATTCGGTTATCATATAGAGTAACCAGCCAGAAGAAGAAAAAAAAGCAGCAGTTACCCCCCTTGCCACACGTCAAAATTTTTAAAAGTACTATTTTTCAAAAAATGATAAACCAAAATACTACAATTATGTGAAATTTTAAAAAATAGTATGGCCACATCTAGAAAATGCAACCACTTTTCTGATGGCCGCATTTAGGAGATGCAGCCACCTTTGTTTTTTTGTCTTTTCGTACTGCAGTTCAACCTGAAAAAGAAAAAAAAAAAAGGGATGGCTGCATCTAGGGATGCGGTCCGAAAAAAGGTGGCTACACCTAGAAAATGCTGCCATACTATTTTTCGAAATTTTACAAAATCGTGATATTTTGATTTATCATTTTTGAAAAAATGATACTTTTAAAAATTTCGGTGCCACACATTATACAAACGGCCACATCATTTATGTAGCATTTATTTGGTAACTGGATTAAAATCTCAGTTATGGATTTTTTTTTTCCAATTTTTTTTTGTTGTATCCGAGATTAATTTTAGGTTATGGGCATCTTTTTTTCATTTTTTTGTTGTTGTTGGAATCTGTACTTTAAAAAGCAATTAATCAAGATTGAAAACATCCTTTAACTTTCCACGAAGTCAGATCCAGTGTGATACCAACAAAAACTAAGGTACAGATTCTAACAAAAACAAAAAATATTGAAAAAGAAAAACAAAATATATGAAGGTAAAAATTGCTTAATAGAACAAAGGTTCAAATCACACTGTATCACTACCTCATTTAATTGCTTAATAAAGGTACTGATTATAAAAATAAAAATGAAAAGAATGACAAAAAAAATTCCCATAACCGAAAATTAATCTCGGTTACAACAAAAAATATTGAAAAAAAAAAAACATAACCGATATTTTAATCCGGTTATCAAATAAATGGTGAATAAATGATGCGGCCATTTGTATAATGGTGGTAAGGGGATAACCGAAATTGTTGTTTAGTTTTTATGATTTTTATAATTTGTGAAATAATCAATCGGTTTTGTGATATTTTATTTATGAAGAGAGTTCAAATGCCTCTATTTTTTGTGTCTTCATCATGTCTTCATTTTTTAAAATGTTAATAATTCAAAATTTAAAACTTAAAAGTCAAAATAAAACCGTTGGATAATATCTATATCATTTTCTTTATGCATGTATAAAAATTATGACATTTCAATTTTATTTGATAATTTCTAGACGTTAATTTATTTGATAATTTTGAATTATTAACATTTCTAGACGTTAATTTGATAATTTATTTGATTCACATTTCTAGACGTTAATTTTTTGTTCAAAAAAATTATTAACATTTCTAGACGTCTAGAAATAAGTTCAAATAAATTATCAAATTAATTTGATAATTCAAATAAATTATCAAATTAATAAGTTATTGATTCATATTCAAATAAATTTTTTGAACTTATTCGAACTTATTGATTCACATTCAAATAAATTATCAAATTAATAAGTTCAAATAAATTATCAAATTAACGTCTAGAACTGTTTATTTGATTCACATTTTTTTATTCACATTTTTTTGATTCACCATTTTGAATTATTAACATTTCTAGACGTTAATTTATTTGATAATTTTATTTGATTCACATTTATTTGATAATTTCTAGACGTTAATTTTTGAACTTATTGATTCACATATAACAAAAATTAAAATATAATAATTTTTTACTAGCACTACAAAAAATTTCATAGATCACATCTAACAATTTTATTTTGACTTTTAAATTTTAAATTTTAAATTATTAAAACTTTAAAAGCATTTGAACGATCCTCTTTATTCATTTACGTTTTATAAAAAGAAATCCAACATTTTATCCGCAGCACATTGCGAGAAAATGATTGGTTGATTTGATAAATTATTAAAAAAGAGAGACTAGAATGGACAAAAAAGCAAACACTACATCACTGCTATGGAAAGTAGCGCATTAAATGAAGTACATATGTTCTCTTTCCTGGAGAAGCTCATCGCGTGAACTGTGAAGGCATGTAAACAAATTAATTAGATTACTCCGCAAAGTACGCTATTGGCGAATAAAACGCGTTTTATACGTACATTTTGTTTTATTCGGCGATTAATTCGTGTACTAAACAAATAATCGCCGTATTATTCATCTACTGCTAAAACCAGAATATTCGCGAATAAAAGGCGAATTTCATATTATTCGCGCACCTTGTCATGAAACAATTTGTTAATTATCTGTTTTCAGCAGAAAATCATGACGGTTTTTATTTTTGGGGGAATTTGATGTGTATCCTTAAAAATTATCAAAATAACATATTTTCTACTCTAAAATTATCAATATCATATTTATCCTTGTAGATTTAAAAAACTCACAAATATATCCAATTTATTTGACTTCTCTATTAAAATTTATTTTAAATTAATAAAGTATCTATTTAATCATTTATTAAAAATATTATAGTTTTTATATGATAAACTTTCGGGCTCATCGTCACATCAATATTTCTCAATCGTCCCTGCGTTAACTTTTTTTTAACAAAAATAGTTGATCACATAGATATAATTACTTCAGTGCATATGTATAAATATTTGTAATACTTGATATTAATACTTTTAAATGCTAGTAGTGTTATATGTGAAAAATACTATGTATAAATACTTAAATGATGAGCTTGAAAGTATGTTATCATAGATCTCATTTAAAAGATAAAATTGTATAGAAGACATTTGTGATTTTAGATTCGCAAAATTTCTTATAGGTCATAAGAAATGTGAATGATATTGAATAAATAAAATTAGAAGAATAATAGAGATGAGAGTGGGGGACAATTATCATGCCCCTTATCAATTAGAGGATAAATATGTAATTTCAAGTTTTTGAGTTGTAGACATGAAATTCCCCCTTTATTTTTCCGGAGAAAATGACAATAGCGAACTAGCGGTTGATCATATTTCGCTTAAGGATGAACTTTTGTAATTTAGCCCTTCGTTTATGAATTATTTTCTTCAACTTTAAGCAATGATTCAATGAGAGGAGACGCCAAAAAAATGTTGAAGAAGATATAAAGTGACGTGACGTAATCCATCCTCTTAAGATGTCAATAACGTGAGTTAACTTTTCTGCACTTTTTTTTTAGAAAATCACGTTTAAAATTGTAAATGCTATTTCAACGTTACTAAAATTATACGTATCGTCAATAGACAAGATCCAGTTACATATAAATAATGAAATTCTACTTCTTTATTATATTTTATTTATGTAAATTTATTTTCTAATTCAAGTTAACCATGAATATTTAAATTTTTGTGTCCATTCCCTCATTTAAAAAAAATAATAATACAAATATCTTAATAAAATGTCGTAAAGTGAATGCATGCAACAATGAGACAATGACTATCTAAATGCATGAATTTATGACTGTTTAAATCTCTAAATACCCAATATCATGCGTTCACTGTTTATCTGGAACGCATGCATTTCAATAATTCTAGATGAAAGCGAATAAATTTACTCTCTCAGTCTCAACTAAGCACTTATGATTTTTTTTTTTTATACTTTAACAGTTTAGAGGAGGTTTCAAATACCTCTATTTTTTGTGCCTCTATCATGTCTCTATTTTTAAAAACTTTAATAACTCAAAATTTAATTCTTAAAATTCAAAATAAAACCGTTGGATATGAACTACATCATTTTATCTATGCACGTGTAAAAAATTATGACATTTCAACTTTGTTTTGGTTGTCATCTTGAGCTTGTAAAAATGTATATTAATGTGGATAATTTCTAGACATTGATTTTTTAACTTATTGATTCACATAAAAGCAAAATCAAAATGTGATAATTTTTTATGGACACATAGAGAAAATAACATAGATCACATCTAACGGTTTTATTTTGACGTTTAAGTTCTAAACTTTGAGTTATTTAAGTTTTTAAAAATGGAGGCATGATGGAGGCACAAAAAATGGAGGCATTTGAACCCTCCTCAACAGTTTAACATGTGTTAAGATAGAGACAAGAGGGAAGGATATTGTTGGGTTTTTGTGAGTGGAAAACCAGCAAAACCCTGTATTGGCTTAAGTGCGAAAAAAAACATAAAACAAAATTTTTTACGTCTAATTGATTTCTAAAACTAAATTTATTTAACATTTAAATAAATTAATATAACATTATACCTTGGTTCCAAATTCAAATTTGAACTGTTGACGGCTTTGTCTCGCTGCTACTGCTGCTGCTCCTCCTCCTCGGACAACAGCACCAGAAGTCTAGTGCCTCTATCAGTAATCCACCAGGAATGATCAGAGAGCAAGTATTTCTCCTGCCAGAAATACTATACTTGCAGCACTCACTTAAACAAGTTGTCTCGCGTTTTGCAGATACCCTTGGTTCCAAATTCAAATTAGAACTACTGACTATGCAAGATTACAACCGCTTACCACTCAAATATATATGTCTATACGTATATATTTATAACCTCACACTATTTGAGAGGAATATCAAGAATCAGAGGAATCTGGCTTCCGCAGGGCGTTCAGCCAGCTTTTCCAACTCAAACTTGGAAATGAAAATGGTATGCCTTTACTCCAACCCTCCACCCTTATTTATAGGATTTTATGGTGGTTACTGTTCATAGGTCGGTGAACAGTAATTTACCAAAATGCCCCTGGGTGATAAATTACCAAAATGTCCTCTAAGCAATCAACTATTTACATATAGGCCCAAAATGAATAGTTTTGGGCTCAGAAAGGTCCATCAAGAATGGTTATTGGGCTTGGACATTTTGGGCTCTGATTTGGACCCAATGTGAATAGTATCATGGCCCAGAAAGGCCCAGTATGAATAGTATCAAGCCCAGAAGGCCCAGAATGAATAGTATCAGACTTGGGCTTTGGGCTTCAACTCTTAGGTTTTTATAATTATATTCTAAATATAATTAAAGCCCAAATATATTATTCCATATATATAATTGTTCTCAACAATTATATTTCATTTGCGGTTGTAACAATAATTACATAACGTGTCATACACGCTTGTAATTTTTATCTGTTTAAGCCTATCATTTCTATGATATTTCTATATTAATTATAACATTTATAATTAATATTTTGTCATCTTATTTATTAATTATAACTATTTATAATTAATAATAAGATTCTCTGATCCCGTTCCTATGCGGTGTGACCTAATAGGATCTGTGTTATGTTGGCAGTAGAGTTAAAACTTCTACAGATCATAGTTGGCACCTGGCAGTGCACTGTGACCTCCAATTACACAGATGATGTTGTCCAGTACAATATCAAGATCCTGCAGTAAACTTATTAATTTACTTGTGTTAATTCTTTTGTCTCATAGTAACAGATCAGGTTCAGGGTAGGTATGTGTCATTCCTACAAACCAAATCTTTTCTTGATCTTGAATATATTATTTTATATGATTAATCTCTATTAATCATACTGCATGCATATAATCCTACTCCTATCAAGGGGCCCAGTGTTACTATCACTCGTATAATGATACGAGGGACGATAATACTTTTGGTGAGCATCTCTTCCTCCGCACAAGTCATGTATACTGAAATGCTACCTTTATAACTCCCTTTTATGGATAGCGTTTGATAACATTTACGAGTACACACTTCTCATGTAGGAAAAACCACACCTCATACTTTAGAACTTAATACGAATGAAAACTGTTAATAACAGAAACACATTACCATATAACGTTTCATTTTGGGTCAGTCAAATATCATGTTCACAACATATATCTATGTGATTAAATGACAACTTGTTTATGGTCTGTAAAACTTGACCATCATTTAATCCACATACTAACCTCATTATGGCTAATTAGTGTTCCTGCTAATTACCACGGTTAATGACAATTTAGAATGTTTATCATCTATATTATGAAGTTTTACAATTCAAGTCATGAATCCAAATGATTCATAAAAGCAATAACACTCAAGGAACAAAATGATTTATATTAATTATCTAATTTATGAACAAAATGATTGACTTCTAGATTATTACTCTAGTAGATATAGAAAAAGTAGAAGTTGGACAAGTAAAACGGAGAGAGATAAGGAGAAAGAAGAAAGAAACGATGACAGTTCGAGTTTCTTCTTTTTTTCTTCTTTAGTGAATAGAGCCGACTCTAAAAAACTATTCTTGATCAGATATCATAATAAGTATCATGCATTACAAAAAGAAATGAAAACTCCAACTTCTTGTGACATTCCAAAATTTTTGTTAAGATTACAAACACCACCTATTACAAAGATCAGCTTTTTATAAATTATCTGATAAAAAAAAAGTACTTCCATACAAATACACAATTATAATAAGTAGAAAAAAAGGAAGGTTGATGATAGACTATCACCGTGATAGAACTTGGAAAATAAATCTGCTGTGATTTCAATGGAATAAGAGAGTCCCGTTGTTCCAATCTCGATCATTAAAAAAAATTTATGTGCGAATTTCAATAAAATTTGTTTTTTCATACACAAATTTCAACAAAGTTGAATAGTTAAGATCAGAATAACAGTACCTGTTATTCCATTGGAATCATAGCAGATTTATTTCCCAGAACTTGTCATCTTCAATAGATTAGCACTGACACATGAAAATAAAAAAAATAGGAAGAATAAAAAATGATTGACTTGCAAAATAAGAAAATTGAAAGTAGTTCTTCAAAATTATATTTTATGAAGAAAAGGGGTACAGACTAAAATTTCTGAGATGTAGACGTAGCATTACAGACATGGGAGAACACGGGTACACTTTGGGTTTATACAAGGGCGCTCTTGCTCTGCTTGCCTCTGCCTCTCTCCCTCTTTCTTCCCCACAAAACCCTCCAAGCCTCCACAAAGCACTGATTAAAGCATCAAAACCCTGCTTGTCTACTCGCTTACTTCGTGATATGAACAAATTATAGCAATTTACTGGAAACCCTACTTCTCTCTCTCTCTCTCTCTCTTTCCCATCGCTCCAAATTGGCTCCTCCAGTATCGTCTCTCTTCAGGAAAAGAACCCGAGGAGCACCATGGATAGAGATCCGAGCGAGGGACCCGTACTAAGAGACAGAGTCGAAGAAGAAGAAGATGACGATAGTGATGACGAAGAAGAGCTGCTAGTAGAGGAGCGAGAGGCTGAGATGGTTTCATTTCTCAATCCAGACAAAGTTACGAAGAGGAAAGCTTGGTTTCTCGTGTCCACTGGTAATGTCTCAAAAACCACGCCTCTCGTCCCCTCCAATTACAGTAACCCCTCTATTGTCGCCATTGAAGATCCCAAATTTCAATTCAAAGGCTGGTGCAGCTCGCCGCGCCAGTGGGAGCAGTGGGTCGCTAAGCTCCTGCCTAAATTCGGTCAAATCTGGAAAAAGGTTGGGATCTTTGACGCAATTCTGATCTCTACTTACCGAATTAGACGGGACCCATCTTCAATCTTTGCCCTAGTTTCCCACTGGTGCGAAGAAACCAACACCTTCCTCTTCCCCTGGGGTGAGGTAACTATAACCCTAGAGGACATCATAATTCTTAGCGGGTTATCAGTCCTGGGAGAACCTGTTAAATCCCCAATGGCTGAAGAGATGAAGGAGGTCGACTTGAGATTAAATGAAGAGAGGCTAAAATTTAACCGAAGTACGAGCAAGAAAGCACACCATTCAGCCTGGATGAAGGTTTTCATGGAGAGAGATAGTGATGAATTGGAGCATGCAGCATTTCTCTCTCTGTGGCTGTCTCGGTTTGTGTTCCCTTGCCATCCTGAGATGACGATCAGGCCACATGTATTCCCCATTGCCATTCGGTTGAGCTACGGTCAGAGAATAGCACTTGCTCCATCGGTCTTAGCGAGCATTTATCGTGATTTAAGAGAGATGAAAAGGTGTTTGGTTAACAGAACCGGTGGTATGAAGGATGGGCCTCTGGTTGTTTGGGCCCCATTTCACATACTGCAAGTCTGGATCTGGGAGCGGTTCCCTGGCTTGAGACCCGAGACCCAAAATCTGGTAAAGGACGGTGAGCCTCGTGCTGCCAGGTGGCATGATGTTGGTAAAAAGCTCGACCTTGGACTGGTACAGTCAGTCTTTAGCAATCCAAACTCATTTAAATACCGACCTTATGCAATAAGCTCCTCAAACTGGTACAAGGAGGGGTGTGATGAGCTAATTAGAGATGACGAGTTGAGATCATTTGCCCAGTGTTTGTGCACATGCGAATTGGTTGGAGTTGAAACAATTGAGCTATATTTACCGAATCGGGTTGCAATGCAATTCGGGTTTGACCAGGATTTACCTGACCCATTTTCTAGGGTCTGTAATATGGGCTGGGAGGCTGCTTGGAGAACTTATGAAATTACTGCAGATAACATTGGTCTTTATGTGCCACCTCAGCCATTTGAACCTGGAGTTACTGTAAATTATTTTAGCTGGTGGAGAGAGTATATGCTGGCATGTTGTAATGCCGGTATTGGCAATATGGGAGCTGGTATGCCTCAGGTGATGGTAACAAGGGAGAATAGTAGAGGAAAGAGTAAGAGTGGGAGTAAAAAGGCTAGGGTTTCATCACCCGGTGATAAGAAGAGGAAGATTCAGGATTGTTATGACTCGACAGTGTCAGATTGGGTAGGAAGTAAAGTACGTGATATTCGTGAAATTGGGGCTAAAGGTGTGAAAGGCACAAAAGGAGGTAAGAGTCTTAATCACCATCTTTCATTTGACGAGATGAATAATATGGTTTTGGACGGTAGTGGATCGGGTCCAGACCTGTTAACCCCAGCAGATGTAATCATGGAAAGAGCAGATGATTTGCCGAGTCAAGTGTCTGGTTCTGTTGGAGATGGAAGAGGTGTTGGTTTTCTGGAGATGAAAAGTATCACGGGAGATATTTTGAAAAAGGTGATCAAAGAAGATACTGCTATTAAGCAAGAGAAGGTATTTTATAAATCATTACTTTGTCCTATGCCAGGTTGTATTATACTAACTGGTTAGTTTCTGTCCAGGTGCCACTTGTATGGTAAAGTGACTTGGTTTCTTTACTGGTACCGGACTGACTGATTCCTCCAATATTATCTGCTGGTTTCATTTGTACCAGATTTGTAAAGAAAAACGTATGTATAAGAATAGAAGCACCAAGTGGGAATTTGATAATTATCTTTACTTGGTCATCTTCTTTTTTTCTTCTAAAATTTATTAATTAATAAACTTCTTGCTATATATGCAAAATTACAAACTACTGTTCATTTGGCAAGGCACAATTCCCTGTTGATATTCTAAAAAAGAAATAATTTACCCTCTAAAATTAATTATTTTTATTCTTACCATATAAAACTCGTATCTTGTAATAGAGCACATGCGGTTAGGTTAGGCATGGTTGGATGCAATTACTCTCATGTCAACTGCATGTCAATAATTACTTGACATGCGAAGAAAATTACAAACGAGGAACACAATTCTCATCATTTAATTGATTGTGTGAGAAGCTGTTTTAGGTAAAATCTCATGTACTTCATACACTTTTTATCTATAGAAGGACACAGAAAATATACAGAATCAGGCAACTTGGTGTTTTTCACCCCTACATAATGCCATATTGTTTGTTAACTGTAGGAAATAGAAAACACCCAGAGTCTTGTAATGCAAAATTATCAGCTGCACATGCCCCTTCAATCATATTAGGTTAAGTTGGCTGGTTGAATATTACAAGTGTTATATCTAATACTATATCTAGTACTTATTACATAAGATGGATGCAATTCAATTTGAACTAATGTTTGGAGGGAAATGGTTATCAAGATTCATGACTATTACAAGAGTTGTATACTAAGAAATAAGGTTCAATTTTTTTATTTTGCAACTTTATATACTGATTGAATTACCTAAAATCATTATTCATTTGCCTTAAGGTAACTGTTGAGGTTGGTGAAAGAAGCCAAGAGCAAGCTGTTACTGACAGGAGTGAAGGATGCTATCCCTCACAACAGGAGACTGTGACAACCCTGCCTGTTAGCACAGTCACCAATGCAGGGCCAAAAATGATGCCCATTTTGTCTGATTCAAATATCAAGGTTGATGAGGGAGTATTAGGGAATCTGAATTTGAGAACAGGGGGTGGTAATACCGGGGCAAGAAATCTAAATTTTAAATTGGATGGCATGGGCCCTGACGGAGAGGCAAGAGCCAAGCTGACATCTGTTCAAGAGAAAAATAGTGAAGAACGGGTAAAGATGGCCGGTGGTGGGTTGATTCAAGTGGCAATTGAGGGGTTGTCCAATCATGCCAGGACGGCTGTCAAAACACAGGTCAAGGCAGGAAAGGAATCTGAGGGAGGAGAGAAGATACAATTGGATGGGAGAGAGCAAGTACAGGGTTCACATCATAATGTAGATAAAGAAACAACTGTTAGTGAGTCTTCAAATGCTGAGTTAACACGGAAGGAAGGAGAAGAACAAAGAAAGGTTGGAGAAAATGAAGTGCTTATGGAAGGTCTGGTACCAGTCGTACCAACTGAAGCTTCTGAAGAGAAAAACAGCAGCAATCCTGAGAAGGTTGTACAAACTGACAGGTCAGTTGCGCCAGTGGTCCCAACTGAAACTTCCACAGTGAGAAATACTGATGTGTCAATGAATGAAGAGAGAGAGGGACCTGTCGAGCCTGCTGTACCAATGCATCCTTCTAGAGTGCCAGAGGATTCTAGGGAGAGGAACCCTAGTGCAATACCTCACAATGAAAGAGAACTGCTCTCTCCCCATACTGTGCCGGTGCAAGTGTCTAGAGAGAGACTCTCAAGCAGAGAGCCACCCGTTGCACCAGCTGATGCTGCTGTGCTGTCACCCCAGGGAGGGGTTTCTAGAGATAGGAGCAGTACACCTGCAGTGCATGGCCGTGTTAGCATGGGGGTAAGTAGCATGGACCGATATGCGGCAGAACTGCGCACACAAAGGGCCAATAAAGAGGCAAAGGAATTAGCAGAGATTAAAAAATTAAAACAGGAAATTAAGGATATGAAGCAAAGTATCATGATGTTAGAGGGGGGTCCTAGTCTGTCTTAGTTGGTGGTTTGGAGGGTCCCGCAAGCCAGTCATAGTCACTAATCTTCTGTAATAACTTCTTCTGGGTGTTTAGAGATGGTATTTAACATTAAATGTGTGCAACCTTTTTTCACTTGTTTGGGAATTGAAGGGGTGGGAAGAGGGGGGTTGTTAATTGTAGTGTTGTTATTTTTTAGGCTAAAATGTCGGTAACTTTATTATTGTTTTTCTTGGGTCCTATGTTTACTGTGTCATTTGTAGATGAAATTGGTGTGGTTTGTTGTAGGTGATCCTTGTGTTAGTGGAGGTATTTGTAGAATACATTGGTATGGTGTAGTATTATTAGGGAGGAGTTAATCATGTAGCTGATGTGTCTTTTAATATTAGAAAGGAAAAACTTGTCCCAATTTATAAGTTGTTCATATTCCATCGTTGTTAGATGTTATTAGAAATTTAGAATCATCTGCATCACTGAATTTGTGCAGCAACTATTAACAATTTTTCTCTGTGTTTTTCCTTTTGAGAAAACCTGAAGCACATCCAAGAAAGGGATGGTTTAGCCTGGCACTGGCTTAACCGCATGCAACATGTAATATTGGGATGTTCATTTTTTTTTTTTTTTTTGAGATAGTCCAAAGGGACAAAAAGGGTTTATTCAAATTTCAAAACAATCAACCCATTTAGCGCGTTGTAGCTTGGATATTACAGTAATCCATGTCTTTAACTAGATTAAACTTTTTTGTATCTAATTTTCAATTAAAACCTTTGCTCAATTCAAGCCATTTTATATTGAGTCCCAATAATGTTGATTTGGAGTGAATTCCTTCTATTCAGTGACCAATAGAAAAACACAAAATGTTTCTCCTTGCAATGTAAATTTTTCCATTTGAAAGCAACAAAATAATATTATACCATAGATAAGCTCATAAGCATGAACACATGATGAACATCAATCAAAGTTCCAGGTATGTGATTGATACACAAAAGTCATCATAATTACCATTTTTTACACTTGTATATTGAATTACGCCATAAATTATTGGCATAAGCGAGTTGAGAATCTAATATAAGAACCCCCCCCAAAAAAAATAGTTTCTATAAAAACCTGAGAAATGAAAAATGACAGACTGACAGTATCAAAACTAAGAAAGAAAGAAATGATAAATAGCTGTTGTTTGGGTCCTCTTCTGGGGACTCCTGCTCTCATTTCCCATAGTGAAGCCACCTGTACCCTTTGGTTCCTCTGCCATACCAGAAACCTGGTTACAACATTTGATTAAGATGTTTTCTTGAGCCTCAGTATATTAGAGATTACTGTTTCCTAATTTGTATCATACCTGCATATTTTTTTCTGAGTGGTGGTTTTTCAGTGAGTCCTCTCCTCTTCCTCGGATTCCTCATCTCGTCCATCTGTTCGACAAAAGTATCTTTTGCAAATTAGCTAATATGTGGCGACTCACCACACAATTTCATCTAGGAAAGGTGCTTACTGTTACTGTCTACCAGTCATGGAGAAATTATTTAGATCAATACAATCAGTTCTTAATTTGAATAATTCTGACTTTTCTTATAAATTTGTTTTGTGTAGTTTTGTACAGTAAATATGGATTTGATTGAATATATGATCAAAATGACCTGAAATGATTTGATTTCTCCGACCCTGAATTTGTTTTGGGTGTAAATGTGCAAATGATTTATTTTATTGAACTAATTACTAACAATTGAGTAAAAGGGTAAATAAAAAATTAAAAGGTCAAGCAAGAATCGAACCATATCAGAATCCATGTCACTCCTTGTGCATTGGTCCTTTTCTGATGCAATAGAGTAGTCTCTCCTAGAACGAACACGGAATCCACCTTTCTGACGCGGGTATTGATCAAAATATCTGATCTAATAAAACAAACAAGCAAAATTTCTACCTTAAATTTTCTTGTATATAATTGCATGCTAATCATAACTCATAACTAAACCTGAGTTCCATTGCTAGAATTAGAAAGGCAACTTACTGTTCTGTACGCTGCACTTTCTGTTCCATATTCGACAATTGCATGAAGACCTGACAGTGTTCTCTCAGAACTCCAAAAGCTCTAAAAGGGAAAGAAATTTATGTTTTATGAAACAATAACATAAATTTCATTGCCTAACTATTTTCAATGGCATCAAATAGATCAAAATTGGTACCTCTTTAATTGTTAAGACATCGCTTGAGCAACCAGCAATATTCGGGTCCTGCGGATTTCTTACTCTAAAACTCTTTACACTGCATACATATTGTTGAGAAACACGATTATTAAGGGACTAATTAGGCCTCAGACCCGTTAGGGTTATTTTCGTCATTGGCTTTTTTAGGAAAAGGAGATGTCTTAACCTTCCAAGATAACGAAATAGTTTTTCTAGGTCTTCCAACTGATAGTCTGCCGGAATGTTCTCAGCAATGACGGTACGAGCCTGTCAAAATATTAAAAAAAAAATATCATATTTTGATGCCATAACTTATATGACAAAAAATAATCATCAAAGTGATAACCTGAAGTTCATCTTCGGTAGGTTGGTCGTCAATGGCCAGCAGGTTTCTCATCTATATTTAGCCAAATTATATCAACTAATTACCTTGATAAAATATATCTTAGTTTGTTAGGTTCAGTAGCTGCAATATACATAATCAGTTACTGACAAGTCGGAAGTATCAGCAATAAAAACAATGAAGAATAAAAAAACAAAGAAAAAGAAAAGAAACAACGAAGTGATAATGAAAGTTGAAAACTATTTCAAACGCTATTGATAAAATAGAACATTGAAAAGAGAAACTTACAGTCATGAGATTAATAACATCTTTTCCAGGAAATAATGGATTTTCTGAAATATCAGGCTTTCTTTTTGACAGAGTTAACATTTTTCTTGCTCTTCTCTTTTCTATTGGGACATAAGATTATTAAAATATAGTCGTATATATTCTCATTTTAATTTAGCAAATATAGGTCTCCTACATATTACATAAAAATGCAAAAATAGGTTGTGTTTATAATATTCTCATTTTTCTTTTTTTCTTTTTCCTTGTTCGCTGTTGAAATATTCTATTTTTGTTATTTAGTTGCTTCTCCTATATAAACGAGCATCTCTTATTTAGAGTTGGCTTAAATAAAGTACCAAATTTGGTTTGCTTTTAATAGTTTTATCTTTTCCGTTGAACAATTGTCTTCCCCTTTCTTCCGAAATTTTTTTTAAATACCATAATTAAAAAAAAAAAAAAACAAAACACTCTAGATTTGAGAGATTCCACATTTACCCTAGTTGCACAGCCAATCTGCGGCTTATTTATGGGAGGCCGCAAATTAGCTTAGAGGTCCTCCAAAACTTAAATATATTTAACATTATAGTGTATTTTTTGTGCTTTTGAGGACCTCTAAGCCAATATGAGGCTTCCCATAAATGAGTCTCAGATTGGCTGTGCGACCCGGATAAATATGGAAATCCCAAAAACTAAGGTGTTTTGGTTTTTTTTTTTTTATGATTATGGTAAAAATAAAAATTTCGGCTCTTTCTCAAATCTTAATTGGAGTAATATTGTCATGAGACATTAATCAACTTTTCGCTTGTTGCAAATAGTTCTTAATTTTCTATTTATGATAATTATCTCCATAAGTCTTAATTTTAATTAACATTATATGTTCTTATTTGATTTTTGTATGAATTTTATCTCTATATTTAGTTCAATATTGTTTTCAAATTAAGAACACATACTTGTTTATATTTTTCATATTAATTATGACATAATATTAATTTTATGTTTTTGTTCCCATTTAGTTAGAATCTTTCTATGAAAAAGAATAAAAAAAATATAAAGTGAAATATAGACACTACTTATCACAAGCAAAAATTCCAGGATTTAGAGGCTAGTGGGAGTACCGTAATTAAAAATTACGAGCTATTTTCGCTATGCAATTTTAGAAATATTAAAAGTGTAATATTATATTTTGTCATTGTGATTTTTATATGAATTTTAAGATTGGTTACGGACTGGGAGCGCCTAAATAGCAAATGTATTAAAGCATTATAATGGTTTATTTTTTATTTTTTATTTATTTAGGAAGCATTATATTTAATTTAATTAGCACGGAAGTTGTTGTTAACACAGAAGATTCAGGATTTTTGTTTGGAGTGTAAAAAAATATCGAATCGGGTTTGAATAGCTTATCAGATTTAAACTCATTAACTAATTGAGTACTCGATAAAAAAACAATGCTTTGACTTATATTTTCCAATACTCTAACTTATAATTTTTGCAAAATCGATCAATATAGATTGATCACCACTAAAACTCGAAATTCAGGGGAACAGTTGCCCCCCAGTTCTATACTGAGTCCGCCCCTGAACACACATCACATGAATATAAATAATCAGCAATTGTTAGCTTAAGTATTGGATGGATTTTTGAAAATAGAGACTTACAAGTTCAAGAATTCATATCACCTAAGTTAACAAAATATTTCTGTTTAGATCTGAACCCTTCAATTAAAATCCGCGTGCATTCTATCTAAGGTCAGATTGGTCCAAATTTTGATCGGACAGCCTGGATCTAATCAGAAATATTATGTTACCTTAGAGGATTTGACTATCAGTTCAAGCGCTCTCTCAAATAAAAGATAGTAATATAAGATATTAATCGTTTATGATTTAAATTTTAAATATTGTGATTATGATTTGACTATCTAGTTAAATTGTTTGGACAATCATTTAACAATTCACATGTGAATCCATTGTCTATAATGTGATTGTTGAGTAAGGATACTATATTAAAACTAATTTTACTACTTTCAATATATTTTTAGAACTCTATTACTTAATAATCTAACCTCCAAGATTACACCCTCTACTAGTTATATTATCCTACACCTTCAAACTACTACAACACTTTACTACTCATATGATTCAAGATTGCTTTCTTATTTGGATAGTGAAAATGAGAAGCAAGACATCCTATTTATACTTGCTCCATGAGAATCAAAGAAATATCTAGACCTAAGATATTTTTGGGCTCTTCTAAATTTTCCTACATCTTACATTATAAGATATTTTCTTTAATAGTTTCTAGATCAATGTTGTAATTATCTAATTGGGCTTGGGCCTCTTTGGTGCTGACTAATATTCTTGATTTAATTACTAAATTGGGCTTGGTCTTTTAGTTCGGTGCTGAATTTCAACAGTGATTATACTAAACATTTTCTATACCGTCAGATCTTTGTCAACATTCGTGCCAGATGTGGTCCCTTGTGAAATGACGACTTTATTACTTCGTCAACGAAGCGAAGGACTTTTAGTTTGTTCGTTTGATTCTATAGTTCTTGCACTGCATGAAGTCGAACCCACTCTCTTAAAATATTTACATCGATTAATTATCGATGAAGAGCTATTTTTTTGTGCTCTTTGGCAGAAGTGGAACTAGAAAATTGAGATAGAAGGACTGGATGAATAAGCATCATGTAATTTTATTTTCTGAAAGAGGATAATAGTGATATTTTTTTTGTAAAATTTAAAATTTTTAAGGTAAAAAATGCAAAATTTTCAAGGTAAAAAATGCAAAATTTTCAAAGGATAGGGGAACTTAACCCTCTTTTCTTACTATGTAGTTCCACCACTGCTCTCTGGCACCTCTTGTTTCAGAAAATCCAGTGCTCTCCTCTTGCTTTTTCTGTGTTGGATCTATCGATCTGCTTGCCAAGCTTTGAAAAAAAAGGAAAAAAAAAAATAGAGAGAGAGAATTGCTGAGCACTAGTTGCAAGAAATTTGATTAAATAGAAAAATATTTAATTATGATTTACAGTCAAACTACGTATAATTTCATGATTTTTAGAGAAAAAATATGTAATTTCAAGATTTTTAGACATATACATGAAATTCCCCATAATATCTTTTACCAAGGCACCAATACATTTTGTTCTTTTCATTAAGGGTCTATTTGGCATTTACTGTTCATGTGGAAAAAAAACAAAAACAAATTTACTCAGACTGAATTTCTTTTCCTTAAAGAAACAGTAATTTTTCAGCTTAAAATTTTCAATTCCTATTCCTATTTTTATTTCCAAGTCTCTGCCGGGACATGCCTAAGCTTCTCTCAGCTTCATATACCAGTGGGATTTATTTGGCGAGATCCTTTTCAACTAGATTTTCATTTGGAGTTGCAAAACTTGTAAGAAAATTCACTTCAAGGGCATCCGCATACATCTAGTTTTGAGAGAATATCATTGTGACTCTAACTTTTTACATCTCCATTCATTAATTTGAAATAACATTCTATTTGAATGGAGATGTCATTTTCATTTCCATACTCATTAAAATTAACTTTATCCATATCCTATCCATACTCATTAAAAATTTATCTTATCCTATCCTACTTTTAATATTATCGGATACGAAACGGTAGTGGGGTGAATAACGGATAATACTAATGTAATAATTAGTTTTATTATATTTTACAAATTAAACATCAGAAACTCATTTATTTCACACTTATATAATTGCATTTCTAATAAAAAATAAAAATAAATGTCCAATCAATTCCTACTAAATTATTTTTTATAAAGGAAGAATTTAAAAACACGAATATATATTGGAAATTGAATTGGATATATTTAGAATTTATAATTACCCTATAGGGTAATGGGTACGAAATAATCATTACCCATATCCTTACTCATTTAATTAACGAAAAAAATTCTTATCCATATCTATATTCAATAAGTTAATGAAAAAAAACATTACTCATACCCATCTTATCAAATACGATATGGGTTTGGTAAACGGCTAAAAAGATACCATTGACACCCCTATGCACATGTAATGGGAATAAATTTCTATATTTGTGAATGGTATCTTTAAATTTAGGAAGCTGATAATTGTACCCCAAACAAAGTACCCGCACGCGTTCTCCAACCTTCTAGAATGTCGGCGATAAAAAGATCAGGTTTTACTTTATACAGCGCAATAACAGTATCAATCTTTCTTAATTATACATAATTTTGCTGCATTAAAAGAAAAACGCTCTGTTAAAAAAATTAACAAAGGCACCACCAAATGCAGCGAAACAATCGGATAATTTAAATATATAAAGGAAAGCGTTTAAACAACTGCGTTCAAGTGTTTAACTTTCATTATAAAGGAGTTAATTTTTCATTTTTTAAAATAAAAACGAATCTCCGAATTCGTCCCTGAGCATAAAATTTAAAGCTCTAAATTTGTACCAATACCCGAGTGCGTCCCCCACCAAAATGTTTACAGCTCTGAATTTTATGTTAGTCAAAACTACTAGTTTTAAGCAAGCAAAGCTCTATTAAATAACAATAAAACTACTGGTTCGAAACAACAATTGTTAGCAGCATCATCAATTATTTTATGTTAGTCAAAACTCCAACAATTACAATTTCTAAGCATGCAAATCTCTGTTAAATAACAATAAAATTACTACTTCGAAACAATCATAAATTTAGAACTTGTCCTAACAATGCCAATTTCTAAGCATGTAAAACTTTATTAAATAACAATAAAACTACTACTTCAAAACAACAATTGTTTACAAAACAATATAAACATGTGTGTAAAGCATATAAACATGTGCAAGTAAACCAATATATACTGGCAAGAAAACAACATTTTAAAGCATATAAACATGTGTGTAAAGCATATAAACCTATGCAAGTAAACCAATATATACTGGCAAGAAAACAACATTTTAAAGCATATAAACATGTGTGTAAAGCATATAAACCTGTGCAAGTAAACCAATATATACTGACAAGAAAACAACATTTTAAAGCATATAAACCTGTGTGTAAAGCATATAAACCTGTGCAAGTAAACCAATATATACTGGCAAGAAAATAACATTTTAAAGCATATAAACCTGTGCAAGTAAACCAATATATACTGGCAAGAAAACAACATTTTAAAGCATATAAACCTGTGTGTAAAGCATATAAACCTGTGCAAGTAAACCAATATATACTGGCAAGAAAACATTTTAAAGCATATAAACCTGTGTGTAAAGCATATAAACCTGTGCAAGTAAATCAATATATACTGGCAAGAAAACAACATTTTAAAGCATATAAACCTGTGTGTAAAGCATATAAACCTGTGCAAGTAAACCAATATATACTGGCAAGAAAACAACATTTTAAAGCATATAAACCTGTGTGTAAAGCATATAAACCTGTATTTACAAACACATTTTAAAGCATATAAATCAGTGTTTACAAAATTAAAAAATTTGTATTACAAATATATAAACCTGTGTTTACAAACACATTTTAAAACTTATTCTTCAAATATATTTTAAAGCATATAAACTTGTGTTTACAAACATTAAAAAATCTTCATTTAATGAATTACTTGTTCAAAATGGAGACTGTATTTTTAGTTATTAAATATAAAAAGCTGTTAATTTGCATAATTAAAATTAGAACCAATCCCCCATCGCATCCCCGAGCTAACTGGGTTTAAATTGTACTTTAAAGTACTTTAAAGTACATTCAAGTAAATAGTTAATTAATGAATAGAGGACCGTTAACAATCTGGGGGACTAATTTGGGGATTGGTGATTACAACTGTTTCTAACAGACTGTCCACGAAATTAAAGCGCAAGACAAAAACATGCAAAGCTAACATTTAAAGCAATCAATGTAAAACTGTAATGCGTTAAAACAGCAATTCGTTAATTAATGAAAAATTTAAAAATTACCGTTATTAGAGGACAGTTAAACCCAGTTAAACCAGTTCGGGGACGGGCTCGGGTTTGGTGGTTCGGGGTACATGAACATTTCTCTTAAATTTATTGTCAAGTACAAATTAGTTTGCTCGTATCACAACAAGAATGAGATACTTTTCGCGAGGATAAAAAGTGACTTTTTGAGACAGATTATTTTTATTGTTCAGCTTTTTCTTTTTGCGACGGACGGCCGTTGTAAATGCATTTTTTCTCTTGCGAAAAGTGTCTACTTTGTTGTAGTGTATGTAGCCTAGTTGATTGCTTTTACTTAATTCTAGTTTATCTTGTGCTGCCAATGTTTAGATAATCCAACACAAATTGAAGACTTGTCCATTTTGCAACCTATATCAATATATGCATCGATTCATTAGATGAACAAATTTAATTATATAGATCTAATTAACTAAAATCTTTATGAGAAAAACAGATAAATCTGACTTCCAAACTACTAAAATAGATTATGTTGAAACAATTAACAGGCATTTACCTGCATTCCAACGATGTTACCAGATAGATAAATAAATTACCAGTTTATAATCATGTCTAGCACATATACAGTTTGATAAACATAATCTTATGCTGAGGAGACAGAACAATTAGGCCATGTTCAGCTGCCAGGCAGAAACGGGAACAGAAACAGATCCAATTTGAATTACCAAAGCACTTTGCGTGTGGGAAAAAAAAATCACTCTGAGTGAAATTTTTTTTTTCCCACAGAAACAATGAATGGCCGAACAAGATCTTAATGTTGTCAATTTGTCATCAAGCCTAATTCATCAGCCGTTATTGTCAATATTGTTGTCTCTGTGAGCAACAAAGATTTGCCATGCCTAAAACAGAAAATATTATCATATAGAATTAACATTTTGTTTGCTCCAGTAACTTATTATTTTATTTTCTTCTATATTCTTATAACACAACAAACACGATCCTTTTACAGTAAGTAAGAAGACGCTTGTAACTCTGTTGCTGTGTTTTTTTTCATAGCTATTAAAGATGCGCTTTGTTTAGGCTTGTTGCTTGATTTATGGAACTTAAATAATGTTTTTTTTTTATTAAGATGTGCATAAATTGTACGAAAATCGATAATTCTAATAATGAGCACTGACAAATTTGTTGTTAGTGAATCACTCAACTGACATGAATTAACTGGTCATCATACCAAATTGCTTTCTCAATGATACAATTTTGAAAATTTATATGTCGTTGACTTGCAAGTCAATCCATTTTTACTAAAGTTGTAATTATAGTGAAAATTTGGCTAGTGAGGCCTAAATTATGAAATACAAAATATAATGCAAATAATATATCATATATTCATTTCTTTTAGAAAACAAGCATATTTTATGAACTCCGCTTGTATGGATATAAACCTGAAAATAGTTCTATTGCTTTCAAATTTCATGTCTCCACTAAATCTCCAAATTTGAACTGTCCATCAACTAAGCTGATCAATAGTCTCGATTAGAACTCTATTCAGCGAAAAGAGATAATATAATTAGATAATCCATATTAAATAGCTTAACTGAAATTTAAATATTTTATTTTAAGATTTAGATCTATACTAATAATAAATTTATTGTGACGACTCTCAGCTCAAACAAGCACAATCAACACAAATTGAACAAAGAAACTCTTGGATTTTATTGAACCAGTAAAATAGATACAAATAATTAATTAAGAAAATTAAGAAATTGAAATTATCAGATAGCAATTTTCATTATTCCCTCCAACTCCATACCCTTACTGGCCTTATATAGGCGATTATAAAGTAGTCGGAATTTCTAACAATAACAGCCTAGATGTTTCTATTATGTTACAAAGCTACACGTCAGCTTAACAAATCATTAATTTAGCTGAACTTGCTTAACTGCTTCTTAGCTCAGTACCCTCCTTTTTTGATCAAAGAAGGCCCACATGACAGTGTGGGTGCTTCTCAGACGATAATTGTCAGATTTACTAAGCAGCGGGTTCTCTTGTCAGTGTTAGTGTCAGCGAATTCAATTAATTTTTACTTTCTGCCCTGACCGCTCCACACTTGCACTTTCGCCTTCCTCAACGCAACATCCAACCGGGTTGGAATTGACCCGTTCATGCGAGGGACATGGCATTTATATTGTAACAAAAATTTTGGTAATTTATATTTCAATTTAATTTCCTCCAATAATCTAGATAAATATTTGTTTATTTTTTTGTGCTATACTTGTGCATTTGCACATTAACATTCTGAATATATTTCGTTTTCTAATCATACCGATTGTATATAATTTTCTATGAGCAATGTTGTTGAGATGTGCTAAAATAGTATGATAATCACTCAAACAGCATGCCCCTGTCTATGATTGAGAGAGCATCGGTATGACTAAATTTGTTACCTCTGCACTCATTCATTTCGCACCGAATAATTAAATATTACTCGGAAAAGGGTTATGCATGCTTTTCCTTCAGGAAAAGAAATCAGGGGAGTTATTTTAACAATCTCAATTTACCACGTGTCGTTTGTTTGTGGATCAGGAAAAATATTCAACCTTTAACATGTAAGTGCCACATATGAAGAATTAGATGAGATCATGAGAGGCACCTAACGTGTTGTAACTGGTGATGCAACATTCATCTTTGATTTAATTATATGAATATGTAGAAATTTTAATTAATATTAAAAAAAATTCAAAATTTAACAATCTGCACTTAAATTCGGAAAAATTCGAAATCTATCCAATCTTGAGAATAATTATCCAAATTCAAGCTTACTTTTCGGAGAATAATTCTCTGTATCCAAAAGTTCAATTTTTGAGAATTATTCTCCGAATTTGAATAGTTTTTTTTTGTATTGAAATATTAGAAATATTTTATATATTTCTTTAAAAATAGATGAAATATTGTATAATTTGATTTTTTTAAAAGACTGCGACAAATAACTTCAATCAATAATTTTAGGCCAAATTTTTTGCAGTTGTAATTTTGTGTGTTATTGGAAAAAAATAAAATATTTTGGATATGAGTTATTGATCCAGGTTCAAAAGCCACTTCTGTGTAAATAAAGAAAATATTGTGGTCCTAGTACATTTAAATTCTATGATATTGTATCTATTTTGACAAAAAAAATGATGAGAAATCATTCGTCTAACAAAATTCATTTTGTTAGAGAAAATTATTATTTTTCGAAAATAGAAGGACCACAATATTTTATGTATTTATCTAGAAGAAACTTTTGAACCGGAATCAATAAATTAGATGTAACAATTTTTTTTCCAATAATATACAAAGAAATATTTTAATTTTTCTTATAACTGCAAAAAATTCAGCCTAAAAAATATTGATCCGAGTTATTTGTCGCAGTCTTTCTAATAAATCAAATTATATAATATTCCATCTATTTTTCAAGAAAATATATAAAATATTTCTAATATTTCAATATAAAAATAAATAAATCATAACATTTTCTATTTTTTTTAAAAACACATATTCAGAAAATAATTTTTCCAGAAAGTTGGCCTGAATTCAAAAATTTATTCTCCGAATTGAACATAATTCGAATTTTTCCGAATTTAATTGTAGAATGTTAAATTTTATATTATTTTTGAATATTAATAAAAATTTTGGAATATGCAGGTTTTGTATTAATAATTTTACTTAATTGATATCTGGCATAAATAAATAATATTTGGATGCAACAACAGTTCGCGAGCTATTTTTTTTCTTTTTTTTTTGAAAAATAGTGGTATATACTATCGATTTTATTGAAATAAAAAACCATAGCATATTTGACTCAAGAGCTAAAATTGGTATCAAAAATCAAATATGGCAAGTTTGTACAGTTATTCAAAATATAAGCAGAAACAATATAAAAAAACCAGAACAACATAACATGCCCACCACAAAGTTAGGCAACAACATAAGAAAACACCAAAACATCATAACATGCATAAAACTAAGTATTACAAATCTAATAAGTATTCATCCTCTTCCTCGTTGTCAGACATTGAATATGGGGGTATACCATTTCCAGAACCCTGCACTAGGAGATCCAAAGCTTGAGTCGTATCTGGACTTCTTTCCTCCTCCAACAGAAGGAGATCTGAGAGATCCTTAACATCGAAAAACATTATAAGATTTAATTTAAAAAATGAATCATCCTCCCTGGATTTACATCAAAATTGAATCAAATAAATAACCTTAGCATCAATAACCTTAATAGAATAAGGAGAACTAACATTAAAACATAATTTATTACGTTCTAACCAAATAGTTCATAGAACAACACATCGTAATAATTCAATTAATAATCTATCTTTTAAAGAAATAGAAGTATCAATCATCCATGTTCGCGCGTTACTTGAGACAAGAAGCATTTAATCTGCTTTCATCCTCAACTTAAAAAAAAAAAAATGAAAATTAAACGTTTTAAATTTAAGTGTTCATTGTGGAACCTCTTATTTAGATTTTGAACTTACTATTTTTCACCAAAAAAAAGATTTTTTTTACTACTATATTAAAAGCTGATTTTATTTTCACCTTCAATTTTATTCTTAAATTATTTCAGTTAGGATATGAATTGTCTGTAAAGAGTCAGTGGTGTGGTAGCCTACGATTTGAATAATTTTATTTTATAAATTTGTGAGATGTTGCTTTAGATACAAGAAATACAATCAAGGTTTTGAACTTTTCTCTTCATTGTCTGAAGAATTAAAATTTACTAACTGTATTTCTATTTTCTCCAATGCATTTAATTTTTTCTATAACATTTGTAATAATAATATATTAAGATGGATTTAATTTGGCTATGCAGACAATGTCCATAATTAATCCCTAAATTTATAATCGACCATTTCCATACAATCTATGTAATATACATACATATCCTGCGCAACAAAAACGATGAAATGAAATATAAATTATGCATGTTTAATTTCATGTAATACAAGAGATAAACTCAAAATAGGGGGCCATACATAGTGTTAATTCCAAAGAATGGGCACCAAATTAAGCTGTTAAACTTGCACATATGTGAAACTAAGCTGAAAACGTCTAACTGAGTGAAGGAATTAGATATTTACATTTGGTGCATGGTTTCTTGGTTTTTTGAAGTACTTGGCACAGAATGACTCGCCGTGCTCCTGGTTACTTTGCTTAACAAAGTTCTCCAAGCATTTAATGTATGAGAAGTCGATTGCGGTCCCATCAGATGACACTGCAAAAAAGCACCTGGTCATCTGGTACTCCTTGTGCTTGTTAACCTTCCAAAGTTCAAAATGTTAAGCTTTCTGGTAAAGTAAATTCAATCTCTGGCATCAATATTTAATAGTTACTTTGGAGAGTGTATCATACCATGATGTGGTCCATCTTGTCAGTGATTTTGGACTGCTTATCTGGGTGAAACTCAAAGACATTCTCAGTTATAAACTTGCAATCTTCATCAGCTAGTTTCTCAGCATCACTATACATTTTACCAAAAAACAACTGACTTTATTAGTTAATACAAACTTTATGCACAGGTCCAATATCAGACAGTTTTACGAGCCCATCTATCAGTGTGGTTCTGGTCCCACAAGTCCCACATGAGAGAGAGAGAGGTGTCGGAGGTGCTGAGAGTACCAACTGGTACGGCACTGGTAAGACAATCGGATGGGACCATAATTTCAGGGTGTAGTTGGTACCGGTAGGTGGCTCAAGTAGGGAATATACCAGTTTTAAACTTACTGGTGAGCTGCTGGTATGTAACTGGTACGGTAGGACCTGCATGAGGTGTTCAAGGAGAAGATGAATTGGTCTGCTAAATTTTTGTTTAGAGATCAAATTGTTGTAATTCTTAGTAAGTCAGGGGGCTAGATGTAATTTTTGTTCTTTCGAGCTATGCTGGATGGTTTGGGGAGTTTATTTAATGTTTTGGGTGATCTTTTATGGTTCTGATGAATAGTTTGAGAATTTAGATTAGAGATTGATGAATGATGTAAGGATTGTAACAATACTTCTATTTTTCAATAAAATGTGTCGCAGCCTCTGTCAACTTTCAGAAGAAAAAAAAAAGAGAGAGAGAGAGACATCATACATGGCTTCACGCAAGATTCTCCTGATGTTCTGGACCATTGGCTCAATTTCTAGAAGAATCTTTTCCTCTTCAGGAGTCCAGGGGTCTGGTGGAGGCCTACTGAAACCGCATTCTCTCCCCTCTGGCCTCCTAGGCTGCCGGCCACCATGGGTACCACGTCCACGTCCACGACCACGACCACGACCACGACCAGGGCCACTTCTACCACTGTCGTTCGGGTCATTATTCCATTTTGTTGATGTTGGCCCACCCCAACCATCATTACTTCCTCTTACACCAGGAGTGCTTCTATTGCTAACTAAGTGTGCACTCCACCCATCATTCCCAGCTGTAGATACAGCCTCCTTGCCCCAATCACCACCCTCCGCATTACCAGCCAAGGGGGTTGCACCACTTGTTCCTGCGGGTACCTTGGCAGCTTCATTTCCACCCCAAGGTATGTTTTTCTCCTTTGGAGTCCCTGAATTACCCCAAGGATCATCTGACCCAATTTTGACTTTTTCTTTGCTCTTATCTTTGGCTCCTCCATTACCCCATCTACACCAACTGTCTCCACCAGAGTCAGCAATGGGCACTTCATTCGTGTCCCAGCTGTTATCCTTTCCTTTTACCCAATCAGTTTCTTTGACAGAATCCCCAAACGTTGGTTTCTCACCAAGCACATCAAACTCAGGGGAGGGGCAATAATTGTCATTGTTATATTCATCTGGTTCATAGAGGTCATCAACATCTTGTAAGCATGAATCATTGGCGTCTTTTTTGGTTTTGGTGCGAACCAGTGAGAGGAAGTCATATAGACCATTCTCAGCACATTTGTCAGAAACCAACTAGAAATATAATGGGTATGGGATAGGAAAAGGAAATAGTTAGAGTCAAATTACAAGAAAGTGCAAAATGTATCACTCTTAGGTATCCTTGATAGTATTAGTCAGGTATGCTGTTTGATTAGAAACCATACTCTGTTACTAATCAGGGCTTAAGTGGCCATGAAAAGTGTATGCAAAAAGTTTGAACTAGTGATTCGCCTATGTAAAAGTTAGGGATTCGACAATTCTAATAAACCGTACAAAGTGACGAACCTGCTTTTTATCCCACAGAACTTGAAATGCTGATCCAGTGCCAAGCGCCACATGCTTACCCCATGAGCATGACGAGACCACACTGTCTAATGTATCAGAGTAGCATTTCTCAGCTGCCCAGTCAAAGCATTTCATCGGAGTCTGCATTATAAAGAACAAAAAAATGTAATTAGTAAAATCATCATTGCTACTATATTGAGTCCTCAACAAGCATTTAATTAACATTATGCCAGGCTTTTATTGGCAGGTTTTCTTGGACAAATTAAGACAGCATGGGTTATTATTTACATGTGAAGTTGAGCAGAAAAAAATAAATCACAGCAAAAAGGAATATTACTGACATATAGAGTTGCTTCAGTGAAAGGCACTTGAATTTTCAGTGATTGGAGCATCGCTTTATATCCAGCGATGTTGAAGCCATTAAGATTACCAGTGAATGTCATGTTGTTGGCAACCACAATCAAGTGATCTTTCATCACACCTTTTGCAACACCGCTGACCGCAATGAATAATCGCTGAAAAGAAAAATGAACGGTACAAGAAGAGGAAAGTCAGTAAATTTACCCGCATCCAAAATGTATGTACCATTTTATAAACCAGTCAAGGCTCCCAACTGAACAGATGATATGGTCATAGTCAGATTTCAACTGGGTTTTGAAAATGGTTATGGTGCCAATAAACGAACATATCTAAATAACAGTAGAGAGGGGAAAGATTAGTCAAACCTGAACGACTTGCTCAAAGGCACAGGAGATTCCATGGAGTTCTTTCGCCTGTGGGATCCCATAAGGAGTAGACCGCCTTATGTCTATGAGGTCTATCACTGGAAGGCAAGCATCTATTGTGATTCCCAATGCATCCCCACTTGTCAATGATGTGTCTTTCTCTATAACAATCTCTACCGTCACTTCCCCATTTATGACCTGGTTGTAATTCCTCACCCAGGATATTTCTTCGGGTCCCATCCATACAATTTTAGCATCACTGACTCTTGGATCGCCTGCATGTACAATCAATCAAGTTGAAAATATGCAAATATCTTTCTAGAATTTAGTGTTTGACTGTCAACCATCTTCTCTGGTCTCGATTATCTCCCAATTCTCTTCTGTTTACATTAGGACCATTTATTACATGAATAATTTAGGATTCCAAATTCCAAGTAAAAAAAAAACTCATTGACGAGCCCAGTAAGCCGTAATCTGAAAGTGCTTTAAATTAACTTGATTTGCTCCTGAAATTGCTTTGGGTCAGCTTTGCAATACATACAAAAGACAGAACTATAAAGGAAAAAATATGGTATGGTAAACAGAATATGATCACACCTTTAATAATAGTGTCCAGGAGTATCGGGGCAATGCTGTTGGACATAGCACGCACTAATTGCTCAAATGTTTCACAAGTAGAAGTTGAGCTCGCCTCAGAGAGACAAAATTGCAAGCATGGTTCATTTGCATTCTCCAGACCACAACATTTGCTACAAAATCAAATAGTAACAATAAAATCTTGTCCAAAATATACTAAAAATATCACAGAATAACACAATGGACTCTAGTCCAGAATAACACATGGTGATGTTATTTAAATGTATAACACAAGGTTTTATTGTAGTATTATAAGGTCCATGTTCATAAAATATGAAGTTAAAAGCATATCGGATACAATAGAGCTGGTTTGCTTAATAAGGTACTATAAAATTTTATCATAACAATAACAAAGAATTATGCATCTACACAAGGCCAGCAAGAAATAAAATATCCTAAACACTATAATCAGTCATCATCAGTCTTACTATGTAAGATAGCTTGTGAGTGAGAGAGAGAATTTCTTATATTCTATTTGTTTTCTGTGTTTTGTTGGTACCTGGCAAAAAGAGAGAGCTTTCTAACTAATTGGCCAAGTGTACCCTTCTTCTTTTTGTTCTTCTCAATAGTTTCCTGGCACCTCTCAAGCACATCATCTATACTTATGTTGAACCTCTGAAACTGGACCTGTCATAAGCTGAGTATTTAATACAACCAATCTAGCAGAATGATGTTTTAGGCCATGTAATTCGCACTTAAATTACAACAACAAATTTAACAACCTTGTCAAGATGGAAATGACCCACAAGAGATGGAGTTGTTTTTGCAATCTCGTCCACTGTGGTCTCCTGATGATACCTGAAAACATTGTGGGATAGAAATAGAATACACATATAAGATTGGTTAAGAAGATATATGTAGTGGGGCCCATTCTAAATGCCACTGCATGGGTTATGCAAAAGACAGCAAGTGTTGGATATCGGACAGATCCCATCCACCACCTAAATGGTCTTAATAAAGACAAGGTATCATAGTGGGGCAAATTGAAAAATAAATACTTAATCATCTTTACTACATGTTATTTGCATAATAGAAATATGATCTTTGTTGGGGTGGGTATAATATTGCAAATTCGACATCATTTTATTATTTGATTAACTGTCATCATGGGGAAAAAAAACTTAGCTACGTTTCTTAAGCAAGGGTAGGGTGAATGCATTACCCCGGCTCTGCTCCACCCCTGTTGGTATCAATTAGGTTATCTATTGAGTCTTGCACATCTTCCAAACATTTAAAAAGGAATAGCAGAAAAAATTAAAAGCATACTCTATTGAGAAATTTGTAGCGCAATCCTTCAATTTGACTTTTTTGAGGCAACTTTGCACCACGAGTGCCGCCCTTTCCTTGCAGAACTTCTTTCCGCAGAAGCAATCATTCATGAAAAGTATTACACGCCTACCATTCTCCTCATCCTTGTAAGCTACATTGGTCAAAAGCACTTCCTGTTTTCATTAAAAAAAAATAGCAAATTAATCATTTTGTTGTTCTTTGATTATGTGCACTTTATTAATTTTTTTAGTACTCTTATATTAAAAGACCTTCACAGAATATCTCATAAATCTGTACACATCTAACAGTGTAGTTTTGATGCTTACTAAGAAAAGATAAAATAAAAGAAGTTTCACCTTCATCAGTTCCCAAGAGGTGTTGTAGCTTTGGGATGAGTCGAGCACTGCATCATACGCCGGTTTTGAAATTGCTGTAGCCGCAAGCACACCGACAGGTTCACCAGGTGGTGAAAGCTTAATCTGAGCCTCATCTGTCCCCTCGCTGTAGGCAAACTGAATTATAGAATTGCTACACATGTTTCGCACAGTTCCATCATAGCAGATCACTACATCCCGCATCACCGCCATGAGATTCTTAAAAAGTGTCCCTGGCTCAGTCAGGCCACGTGACGACCGAGCTATCACCTCCCTGGTTGAGATAGCATGCACCAGTTCCTCAAAAGGATTCAAACCCTCGTAGAATGAGCTGCTCACTAACCCATATGCCTCTGATGGATACTTACTGGGATCATCAACAGAGGGAGCAAAGCGGTTTGCATAAGTGGACAGACAATCTTCTACCAGGTCTCTTGAGTAAAGCCGGTCCTGGCGATACAGTTGAAGGCCAAGGAATCCAAGCTGCTGAATGACCTTTGTTATAGATGAATCTGACTTTGTGTCCATTAGGTAAGCAAGCGGTGAACTGATGATTGCATCCAAAATTGCTTGCTTGCATGACTGCAAGCAATCTTCCACGCCAACTACCATTGGTTGGTTGGGGTTGGGACTTTTCTTCGATAACAGGTATGTTTGTCTCCCAATGCTATTCTTGACAGATTGAAGGGTTCCCTTTGGCATGTTGTAATCCCTCAAGCCAACACTAAACCCTTCAAGATTCAGGAGATCCATCATCATTAGCTGGACAATGTCCATGAACTGCAACGCCTCTTTAGAACCTCTGGAGAATACTGAGGCAACAATTTCTGAAAATGCCCCATGGACGTAATCTCGGTCGAGGTCCAGCCTGGTGATTTCTCCTCTTACAACCTCATGTCTGTCGCCATTCGACTCAAAAAAGCTAGGCAAGGCACTCTGTATCAGCTGTTCCATTTTATAAAGGGGCCCACTTTGACCTTTAGGTAATTTGAGAACAGCTGGGGGTTGCAGCCGCAAGGGGGAAGAGTGCATAGCAAGTTGTTGAGCCATGGGCTTGCTCAGGAAGGAATGTTTCATGAGAAACTTCAATCCGAGGAGAGAATCATGTGTCACTTGAAGGCTGAGGGTCCCATTGTACGAATTAATCAACTGCTTCTCAACACTAAAGAGTTCAAGTGCCTCAGCTTTTGCGGGGAGGGATTGTGGATAGAATATGTGAATGCAGTCCCCATCAAAATCTGCACCAAATGGAGAGCAGATTAACGGGTTAATCTTCACCGTATGGTCGTCGTGCACATAGACATAGAATGCTTGAAGAGAGTGCTTGTGAGTACATGGGGAACGGTTAACAAAAATCAGATCCCCATCCATGATTCTCCTGTTGACTATATGGCCAACTCTAAGATTTTTATAGCCCCTCGCACCAGCTGATATTGCATAGCTGGTGGATCCTTTCTGGTAGGTGAAATATAGCCGCTTGTCAACTATGTCTTGCAACCGAGCAATGTTGTGCGCCGTTACCAGCTCTGGAAAAGTGACATGTTTTGCAATCTCTGATGGGAGACCAATAACATTTACGCCAATGTAGGGATCACCAGTGACGACACTGCGGGAAGAGAAGCTAGAAGCCTTGCTGAGGAAGAGAGTCTTCATCTTCCGAAACCATTGTTTGGTAGACGATCTTTCACCAGCTTTGTCAGTATTTTTCCCAAGTATGTATCGCCTCCTGTCGTGGGATCCCTGCATGGTGTCATAGATGAAGATTTTCACAAAGAAAGTTAAAATAAATGCTAAAAAAGACCAACTGCCAGAAAAAATCAGAGTAAGGAATTAAGCTACACTGGAGTTCTACAAACTAATCTAGCACATTACTGTAAATGCAATTATGTTGCAACTATGACACCATGTATCAGTCAAGCAATGTTGTGCTAAGATAGCTAACAGAAGACTGGCAAAAATACTGAAGTAAGAAAATTAAATAACTACACGAAACAAGCCATACCAGATGCATAAAGCACCAGAATTAGCAAAATGTGACCAAATACCAAATACCAAAACTTGTTCAATAGTACCAAAAATGCAACCTCCACTTATCTAGAGATGAAATAACATTCAAAGTGAATTGGGGCAGGAAAAGGGGTACATTTGATTCCTTTCATGAATTTTAGTGGTATATGACTATATGTTTTGCATCACATGATTTGGAGGGACATGTTATATATTGCATTTTGCAGAGATGTGTGTGATATTTTTGAAAATTATACTATTATAGGACTCCACATGGAGACGGGTGTAAACTACAATAATACAATCCACAAAATAAGCGGTGCCTGGCGATTAAGACACAACTAAGCAAATATGCAAGCCACAAAGAAAACTGCTACAACACTGACCCTCATACTCTAACAACCAGTACCAAGAATTAATGCTAATGCTATGATCCTTAAATACAAGATAAACCCTCAACTACTGGTTACAAGATAAGCAATATTTAAACATCATCAGGAAACATACCATAGTGCTTCCTCTAAGATTCAAATATTGCGTGATCGCTAGTTGAAGATCGCTCGATTCAGCTTCATGCGACTCAAAATTAGGGGTTCCTGACCTCGACCTCTTTATCGAATTAATCTTGTTGAGAACTATTTTAAGCAATGTATGTGACACATCCTGTGAAAAGTAGCAGCGACAGAAGGATCATGTGAAGTTGGGTACTTTTTCTAAGAAAATTTCTAATGAGTGAAAACAAAAGATAATTTGCAATACACTAAAATTAAACCAGATGTGCCAAATATATATGATGGGTTCCTGCTCAACTTCCAGCTCCGCCTAATAGTATACATCCGTGCTGCAAACGAATCAAACTTAACCCAGTTTGAGTTCGAGTTCGTGAAACTTCGAACCGAACTGGTTTGAAATTGAAGCAGAGTTTCGAAACTGAAAAGAAGAGTTCGAGTTTGATTCCATGCGATTTGAACTTTTTACCTCTTCCAAGTTCCAACAGAGGAGATAGTCAGACCCAGTTTGAGTTCGAGTTCGAACCAATTTCGAACTGAGTTGGTTTGATTCATTTCCAAACGAACTTCAATCAAGTGAGTTAATTGCAATTTTTTTTTCGAATCGAATTCAATCGAATCACGAGCTATGAGCTTTTTTGCCAACCCTAGTATACATCTTTATAAATTTCAGTTTTACTTGGAAAATATTGAAAATGCAATCAAAATATGTCCCAACCTACATATATCACAAATATCCAGACATATTTCTAACAAATAGAAGAAAAACACAACTAGCATAGAATATAACCAACCGCTCACATTGGAAATTATGCTTGGCCCATCAGAGAACTCAGGGATCACACGTAGACAATTGGGAGGCACTGGAAGATGCAACATTATTGCGCCAGGTTGAGGGAAAAAGCCCATTGCAGCGATTTTCTTCTTGGTTTCTTCTGGGATTGATCTCAGGATATTCAAAACCTAAAGAAAAGAAGTACGTAATACTATCGGAGATTAGAAGCCATTTAATAACAAAATATTGGCCTTGCAATATCAGTGACAATTAACAGATTACAAGGGTACTGAACTCCGGTGAATTTTTTTTATATATAAAGAGAGATGGAGAGATAGAGAAAGACCTCAATTGAAAGGAGGGGGCGGGAAGTGCCCGTACCATATTGGAACCCATATCTATCAAGGAAGTTCCAATATCCAGATGATATATTTTTTTCGGATGTTCTCAGCTCAAGAGACACAGCACCATATGAATTTTTTACCTCCTCAACACCAAGATCCTACCACGCATATAAAAAGAATTTCAGAATACAACCATTTGTCCGGCAATACCAATAAGATTTGACAATATACACGAGGATCAGCAGTAACACAGCTCACATAGATTAATATGTTACCTTATTATTTACAATGTTCTAGATGAACTTCTTTTTGAATAATTACCAAAATTTACAAACTATAAAGAACTTTGAATTTTTCAACATGCCAAAACATACGGAATGATGAATTTGTTACAATGCATATTTAACCGGTATAGTGCAGAGTAAATAGGGCTGTTTCGTAGAGGTTGGGTTTACACAATTCAACCATAAACTAAAAACTATGTCACAATAATTCACAAATGAAAAATTATGAAACAAAGCAAAAACATAAAAAAAAATAGGTTCTAAGGTTCAAAAGGGGACATCTTGTTACCTGACAGTAAAAACATGGTGCAGTTGAGAGGCTCTCTCCTCCTTTGTTGACATTTACCTGAAATTTGCCAGAACAGAAAAGAAAAGTATGATAACAGGAACTAGTAGTTACAGAATGATCAAAATCAACTATTCAAGAAAGCATTGCACAATGCCAGCAACAGGCACTAGACCTGATCAACATGCAGCATTTCAGGTTATAGCAAGCTTTAACGGTGCAAAGGATCTTGCCATAACCTGAAATACTGCATGCTGAAATATCCCCAAAACAAGCTGCTTGAACCATATATATCCCCAAAATAAGCATAAAAAACATGCTGAAATATTTGTTTAAAGTACCTTTCCCTTCATCACACGGAGACATTTTAGACAAATGACACTGAGAAGATGCCTCAGCTCGGAAACATGCATTGGGTGAAATACTGATACTGGCAACTCTATGCACCCAAAATGACCTAATTGCCATTAAAAATAGAGAGGGTTCAAATGCCTTCATTTTTTGTGTCTCCACTATGTCTCCGTTAGATGTCATCTATATTATTTTTTCTATGCGCTCATAAAAAATTATCACATTTCAATTTTGTTTTATGTGAATCAATAAGTTGAAAAATTAACATCTAGAAATTATCCACATTAGTACGTTTTTTACAAGCTCTTGATGACAATCAAAACAAAATTGAAATGTCATAATTTTTTACACGTGCATAAATAAAATGATGTAGATCATATCCAACAGTTTTATTTTAACTTCTAAGTTTTAAATTTTTGAGTCATTAAAATTTTTAAAAATAGAGACATAGTGAAAGCACAAAAAATGAAGGCACTTGAAGTTTATATGTTAGTCAATACCAAATAAACTGCAAAAATCCAGATGACTGCCTAAAAAAACCCCAATGATATACAACTGTGACAACAACAATTCAAAAAAACAAAATACTAATTTCAGAAAATTAGGGCTGAAACTTCAGAAAATTTGTTTGATTCACCTTAAATTAACCTTTTGCCCTTACTCTGTCAACCAATAGCATGCAATAAAAGCAACCTTTTGGGGGTGAAAAGGCAAGAAATAATAACAAACCTTCACACTGGCCAGGCTCAGCAGTCCCACATGATTTACATGTACCAAACTCCAAAGGGAGGCCCAGAAATGTGTCTCCTAGCTGGCTAGTATTTGAGATTGGGCATTTATTAACAGAGTAGGTGCACTGAAATGCAAAAGGGTGAACATAATTAAATTTTTTTTTTCTCCCACAACAATGGCGCATGACTAGTATTAATCACATGGAAATTAACAAGCGGCCTACTGAATTTGTAACCACCGAGGGAAAAAACCCGAACGGTGACACCTGTGAGACCAGACCGAACCGGGGTCTAAACCCGTGTCAATTCATACCAGAGTCATGGGATGGGTCTAGCTCAGGTTTTTGATGGTTTTCTCAACTAGAACGGTGCCGATCTGTCCGAATCTGAACTTGTGGACCGAGATAGTCCAAACCACGAAAATTCAAACTAGACCGCATTAGCCCGCTCCACTTTACGAGAACTAATTAACCGCGACCAAACCCCAGTAACCCGGCAGAAAAATTCAAATTCACATTATAATAAAAAAAAGCCATCCCCCCCCACCGTAAAACATCTATAAATACAACTCTCTCCTCTCATTTTCACATCAATTTATACTCACACTCTCTCATATTCTCATTATTCTCAAATTTTAATTTCATTATTAAAAATGGTTTAGTTGTAGATTCATTTTCATTCTGCAAGGCGCAAATGAAAATCTACAAACTTCAGCACCTTCCACAAAATTTGAAGGTTAGATTTTTTTTTTCATTATATTTTGTAGAGTATTTTAAAATTTAAATTGAATGTCAGATTTATTTTATGTTAGATTTTCTAGTGTGTTAAAATTCAAATTGAATATTAGATTTAGTTTACATAAGATTTATTTTTATGTTATATTTGTAGAGTAATTTAAAAGGAGCTTGATAATTGTATCTCAAATGAAATCCCCGAGCGCGTTCTCTAAATAATTTAACAGAAAAAACTATCAATATTATCTAACTTTTATTTGCAACGCTAATATTCAAACATTCAAAATTTTGTTTATAACATTCATTTAAACCTCTATCTAAAAATATTTCTAAATAGTTTTAACTCTTAACTACTTTTGTCTTCAAACCAAAAGAAAAAAAAATAGAGATTGATGCTCTACAACTCAGACCACTTCAGGATTCAGACATTAAATCTGAAATCAGAGATAAAACATGCCAATTTTGCATCATTCTAAACAGGCATGGTTCATCCCCTAAGCAGCTTAACATGGGACATCTATGCCCTTTCTTCACAAGGCTGCCTCCTATTAGATATTACAACTTAGATATGTAATTTTAATTTGAGAAGAGTTCAAATGCCTCCATGTTTTTGTGCCTCCATCATGCCTCCATCTCTCTCTATCATTTTCAAAGTTCAAACAGTCAATCCGAAACGCTCAACCTAACCTCCATACTAAAATATGTTTGGAGACCAAATTTTATATTTTTAGAAATTTTTTTACTATTTTTTTAGATAGGTACAAAATTAGTAAATCTAAACCATCTAAAAACGGTATTTTTGTACCTATCTAAAAAACTAGTAAAAAAATTACTAAAAATATAAAATTTGGTCTCCCAACATATTTTAGTATAGATGTTAGATTGAGTAATTCGGATTGACTATTTGAACTTTGAAAATAATGAAGAAAGATGGAAGCATGATGAAGACACAAAAACATGGAGGCATTTGAACCCTCTTTTAATTTTCTGTCAACTGCTTATTTACTTTCTAGCTTTACTTTTCTGATACTTTAGATGGTCGTAACAGTAGCTTGCAATTATATTCCAGTTTAAATTCAAAACAGTAGTACTTTATGATAATGATAGTTGCCTATGGGCTTTTCCTCGAGAGAAAAAAAAAAGAGAGTAAATATTCTTGAGTTTTACAACAATTGGTAATAGTCAAATTAATACTAGCTGAAAAAGAAAAGATTCTTAAACCTCTATCTGAAAGCATACTCTTAACTACTTAATTTTATGCAAAGCATTGGTTTAATTGGTAATAGTCAAATTATTCAAACCCCACTCTCAACAATAACACTACAGTGCATGTACAAAACATATAAATCTCATGTATAAAGTCTTAAAATTTTTATAGTTGTAAATTGAGATTTAAAAACTTAAAAACTTAAAAATTTAAAATGCTCATGAGTTTTACTTTTAAAAAAATGACTTCAAAATTATTCAAAAATATTTCTTCATAGATTTTATTTGAAAGATAAAATCAAATAAAAAACGTTCATATTTTTTAGATTCGTAAAATTCATCACGAATTGTCTGAAAAATGAATTAGAATTATCAGAGAAAAATAAAAATAAAAAGACCGAGTGAAAAAAATATTTTCTTTTTTGGAAAGATAAATAATAGGAAAGAGGGTATTACTATTTCCTCATCACTGGAAATGCTCAACTGAATGCTCTTAATGCATCCAACCAACACCAGTGGAGCATTTTCTGCTTGCTCTTCCATTTTTGATATCTGTAAATTAGGAATCAGAATAAAATAAGAAACATTGCTTGGGCTTAATAGAAAAAATGGGGAAAAAACTAAATAGAAAAATAAATAAATAAAATCTAAAAAGGGGTATGATTCTATGAAATCTCAGTTTATAGGAAACTGGATTGCTTATCCCGTCAGTTAATCTAACCATAACGATCGTTAATTAGCAAAAAAAAAAATGACAAGTGCCAATAAGCTTCTAGTTAATCCAACTATCATGAATCTAATTGTGAAAAAGATTAGAGAATGATGTATTAGAGTGTTTAAGAGTATAAATTAGTAACATTATATAGTGAGAGTAGTTTAGATAAATGAATGATAATAAAAGAGTTTAGATTTATGAATTAGAGTTATTTGACTTGTTATAAATATGTTTTTTATTAATGAAATTATTAGTTGACATTTAAATTCACTGACCTTCAAAAAAAAAATTCTATATCTATTGTTGAAATTACAAATAAAAAGAGAAGAAGAAATTACAAACATAAAAAAAAGGAAGAAAATGCGCTACAGTAGCTGAGGAAGAGCAGGATTGAAAACAAAGAAGAGAACTCCGTTTCTTCTCTTTGGCGAAATAGAACCAAATTCCTGCTTTTCAATTATCCTGCTCTCCTCTCTCTCTTTCTCTCTCTCATCCTCTTTTGAAGAACGAGAGAAAAGATACATTGATATTAGAGGAAGAAAAAGAGACGCAGTATGAAAATTGATACTGTATACATTGATTATCGGTCTCGGATAGCATTAACTTTGGTCTTAATTATACCCAGTCTTTCGGTGTCTCCACAGATTTCTCATCATAAGTTAGAAAAGTTTAATTAAGTTGTACAGATAAAATGTAATGATTGTTGACTTCTATTCTTACTCAAAAAAAAAAATGTAATGATTGTTGGAAATCGCATCGTAGCGCTGCAAAAGTTATTGTCTAAATGTTGTTTTTAATAAAATTGGAATCATCCAGTTACGTTGAACCACCATCTTCAACATAAACTGTGCCTCAACCAAGGTTCTAAATAGTGATTATAGCAACATAGCAGAGAGATTAAAAATAAAAATTACTGTGAATAGCATAGCTATAATGGAAGTTATCATACATAGCGATTTTCTCTTTCCAAATTTTATATTATATATTTCTACTAATTATCAATATAATCAATATTAGATAATTGATCTAACAACTAAATAACAACTAATCTAAGTCTATATTTTTTATCAATTACGCAAATGAGGAGGAAAAACAAATCTAAAAAGTAACATTATTTAATAGTTTATACTTCATAGTATTACATATTATAATGGACAAAGAACAATTAATTTTTTAAGATAAATAACGTATTATAATAATAATCAAAATTAGCATTCAATTAAAATGAACGATAATAATTTTACAAATTAATACTATGCAAAGAGCAATCAAAATGAAGAATTAGTATTTGAATATTTCTTGATATAGAATGATATAATAAATTACAAATAAAAATAGAAGAATATAGTCTGATTTAGTATACTTATCGTAGAAGACCATGTAGCATTAGAAATAAGAATAGAAGTACAGAAGTCTATATAAATTGTAAAAAAAACCCATGTAGCATAGCGGTAACTATAGCAGATCTCATATAGCAGTCGTAGCTGAGTTAGTGCAATTTTATCTCATAGTTTAGCATTTATAGTCCGAAAAAGTTATAGCTAACTATTTAGAACAGTAGTCTCAACCATCGAAAAAATATATTTTTTATCCATAACATAAAAAAATACAAAATTCAAACAAAATATTAGATTTCCAAAATTTTATAAAATGAAGTTAGCAAAATGATTGAACCTTTATTAGGGGTTTAAATGGATATGTATAATCCGCTCCGTATTCGCTCCGTATCGAGAGATTATCTGAATCCGAATTAAACAGATATAGATAAATGTAGATACGGATACGGATAATTTTATGAAAGTGAATCTCCGGATCCGAAATTACTCCAACTAGCTTTGACTTTACTACTTCGGGTAGAAGTTGTTAAATATTATTTCATATCCATTTCAGTTTTAATTGTAATATAAATAATAATACGATATGGTTTTCAATTTAATATATTTTTTGCTGGTGATGGTGCTACAATAATACAATTTCATTTTCTTTTTATTTTTATTTATTCACTCTTCATTATTTTTCATTCAAGACTTTAGCCCGCAAATATAGTATGTTTTTAATCTATGCTAAATTGGTTTTATTTATTGTTTTAAGACAACAACAAGTCACTATTTTATATTTTCAAGTGCATTACTCAACTATCCAGCAATTATTCGTTTTGTATCTGTATTTGAATCTATATCCATAGATTATCCACTCCGTATCCGTTTAAGACGAATATAGTTTTAAATTTTAATATCCATTTATTATTTATATTTGTATTCGCTCATTAAAAAAACAGATACAAATATAATATTAGCATTATCCGCTCCGAATATGCTACATCCTTAGTTAAATGTTTTTGATTTTGAAAAATTAAAATTGTTATTCTCATAAAATTCTTTGCAATATGTATGTCCTTTTTTTTTAGTGGTATTCTCTGTATCTGTCGCTATTTGAATATTAGTATTGTAAGTTCATTCATAGACGAAAGGATTTAGGATTTAGAGTGAAGAATATTAGTGTGAGTGTGACTTTCACTTACTGCAATTTTATTTGGTGGTACCTAGGAAATTGTTATGTCAAAGCTAGCGTAGGTAGTTGTCGGTTGTCATACCTCAGCTTATGTCATTCTTTCTTTATTATATTTACTGTGTTGATACCTCAGCTTATGTCATTCTTTTTTCTTTTCTTTTTAATTTTATATTATAGAAGTGTATTTTCTAATCTGACATGAGTACGTATCCTCCTATTTATCAAAAAAACTCATACTCGATTAAAGCTATCATTTCGAGTACGGATTTCTCTGATCAAAAAGTATCTTATTTTTAATTATTTATGAATTTTTTTTTCTTAGTTAACAATACTTATTTTTTATTTTTGTATATTTGTAGATTCTTTTATTTTTATCTTTTTTACAAAGAGAATAAGATCTATTAATGGTATACTTTATGTATATGTTTACTATAACTTATTTTAATAGCTTATGTATTTTTTTTATTTTCAGTTTGATGATAATTAATTCAATTTAAAGAAAATCTTAAATGGATAGATGTTTTTTATTTCCAGTGGAGATTAGGAGTTGATGGGCTTTCTATAGAACTAATTTTATTCACAGGCTTTATTACTACTTAGCCAGTTTAGCAGCTTGGCCAATTACTCAAAATTGTCTAAATCAAAAAAAGGAATATTTTGAATTAATGAATATGGACCATCTGATTTTAAACAGAGCTAATTTGGCATCTGCTTAGGATATAGAGGTTCTTTAATATCAATGCAGATCTAATTTGTATGAATTTTAAAATATATCAGATGGTCAAGATTCATTATCTCAAAATATTTTCTTTTGAGTTAATCCAGAGGGTACGAATTCATCTGACATATCAACAAAAGAAATTTATATTGGTATAACTCAAAATTGAATGATGACTTGGTGGTATACTTTTTTTTCACACATCAATTATACTTATTGCAATTACTTTCTCTTATTGTAATATAAAAAAATAAATATTAATTGTGTGCAGTTTATTTACCACCCAACCTCAAGCAAAAGAAATTACATTAATTTGATTTTGTTGACTTAATATAATTAAACAACAAATAAATAATTATTTATTCAGACTATCTAACAAAAAATGGATTTGATAAATTATATTTAATTGTATGACAACAAAAGTATTTTGTTCGAACTAAATCTTCAATTTTAATCTACCGTCTTAATTTTAAATTAATGCCAAATCAGGCCTTGATCCTTTAATTTCAAAAAAGAGATGCATCTCCGTTGGTCAAAAGTTCCAAAATCCGAATAACGATACACAAAACCAGTACATGAGAATAAAGATGAATATAGCGAGAGATATATAATTGCAATCTCTTTGTCGGAAATCAACATGCCATCATACGATACATATCTTTTTGTTGCAAATTTTGATTAGTATTTATCTTACGAATATCTCAACAATAGCAGAAAAGTTGCATACGTCGTTAATTATGTGTTTGATGCATGTTTCATATATGAGGAGGGATGCGGTTACTATAATTTCGAGTTATTACAATTATTTTTAATATTTTTAAAGTTTAAACCGTTGATTCTAATAGTTCAACATGACCTCCATAATAAAATGTGCTTTCATATCAAATATTATATTTTTTATTTTTTACTATTTATTAATTAGGATGGGTACAAAAATTAATCAAATTCAGATCATTGAATTTTGTACTATCTTAATAATAAATAGTAAAAAAAATAAAAAAAATGTAAAATTTTATCTGGAAGCACATTTTATTGTAGAGATCATGTTGAGTGGTTTGGATTGACGATTTGACTTTAAAAATATAGAAAATAGTTATTGTCGTACTGCTAGTTCTTGTACAATAAAATATCTCTTTTTTAGAAAATTTCGGACCATCCAAAAACTATAATTTTGTACCTATTTAAAATAATAGTAACAAAATAGTAAAAAAAATCTCTAAGTATATTATAATATGGAAATTATTTTGAGTGGTTCGAATCAACTCTTTGAATAATAAAAATAGAAATAATGATGCGGTTCGAATCAACTCTTTGAACAATAAGAATATAATGTAATTAAACTACTTACACTAATCTAATTATTCACATTCCCCTATTACTCGTTAAGTAATAAATCTAAACCCTACTTATTACGAAGTAATAAATAAATTTCTAATTATAATTCGAGATGTTATCTAATCTATATCTTGCCAAGGGGTTTGAGCCACTGTCGAGCCTTGTTTAGGGTTTAGGATTTATGATTTAGGGTTTAGAGTTTAGGATTTAGAGTTCAGAGTATTAATCCAATATGGATATATTTGAATTTTTTTTTAAGTGATGATCCAGCTGAAATGATATATTTGAATTTTTTTTTTAAAGTTCTGTATTCATTTTTTAATGTTATGAATAAAAATTTAGGTTGCAATTTAGTACACCTAAATATAAAACTATAATTGCTCGAGAATTTTGACATAAAATCAACATTTTTCTCAAAACTCTATAAAGTATAAACCTATATAAGAAAAAAAAAGAATAATAATAATAATAATAATAATAATAATAAAAATATTATTTTCAAAAAAATTCAATCCTATATATTAAAAACAAGACGAATGAATACTATTGGCAAAAGAAAATGAGAATGTGATACCTTGACATATGTGAAAAGAAATAATAAAATTGAATGAAGGAAAACATTAGTGATTTGACATATGTGAAAATGATTGAAGCTTAATGAATAACGATATATATAGTGAATGGGTTTGAAAAGAAATTTTTTTAGAAACCATAAATAAAAAAATAGATCTTACTAAACCAACTTGATTGCTTTGGTTTTTATAGAAACCATAAGAACTGAGATACTATTTCGGTCCTTTCTTTTTTCAGATCAAATTGCATTTCGGTCTGAGCAATTTTCACATATTTCGTAAGAAAATGAGGTTGAAAATTTGTGAAAATACCTCTGACCGAATTGTCATTTTATTCCGAAAAAAAAATTTCAGACTAAAATAGCATTTCAGTTCTTATAATTTTTGTTAAAAAAATTTCTTTGAAAAATGTAACTTGATAATTCACCAATATTTTTCTTTTCATACTTTATGGACATAGCGGATAAAGAAAAACTGAGCCAATACGATATCATGAAGCAACACAATCGTCACACAAAATAAGAAGCAGAATACCAATGTGAAATATACGAGACTACGAATTGTAAAATTTTAAAATTTGGGGGAATTTCACGTATACCCCTCAAAAACTTCAAAATTTTGTATTTTTCCCTCTGAAGTTCAAAAACTCACATATTTATCAATTTCATTATCTTTTATATAAAAATTAATTCCAAATATATAAAATGCCTATTTTACCCTTCATTAAAAATATAAAATGCCCCATCGAATTCAAATTTGAATCTGAAGGGTTTCTCTACCGTCCGATCCGCACGCATCGTAATAAGATTATTGCATGTTTGCTTCAACATTCGTGCTAATCTAGCCAGCACGAATCTCAAAAAAATTTTGATCCGCATACATCGCATTAAGATATGTGTACATTGCTTAAATTTCCATGTTTGTTCACTTCAAGATTCGTGCTAATCTAGTGCACACGGATCTCAAAGCAATTCGAACGATAGATGAACCTTTAGATTCAAATTGGAGTAAAATGAGTGTTTTATGCTTTTTAATAAAAGAGTAACATAAGTATTTTATAAATTTAGAATGTGTTTTAATAGAAAATATAATAAAATGGGTAAATATGTGAGTTTTTGAAGTTTAGAGGAGAAATTATGTAATTTTAAATTTTAGAGGGAGAAATACGTAATTTTGAAGTTTTTGAGGGGTATACGTGAAATTCCCCCTTAAAATTAAATATAGGAGACTACGAATTATGATAGATGTAAAAATAAATCAGTGTGCATCAATCATCTCAGTTGATGACATTATCTGACATCATAAAGGTTCGGAAATAACATCTCCTAAATAATATTTTTGGTTCTTTTTGCTAGAAATTAAAACAAGCTATCATAAGAGTTTATATTGTATTATGCTAACAAAGGCACCAGTTTTGTTTTCAGGATCCTCGGTGCAACGGGAGACGCTTGTTTTATTCAAACAACATCATGAAGAGCTGTCTGACGAATCTCCTCCTTAAATTCGCTGTTATCTTCATATCATTCTCCTGTTCAACAAAGACATGTACATTTCATAACATGCATTTGTACATGAGGTGCTTCTATCTGGATTTTAAAGATGTCTTTATGAAGGGTATTTTTTTTTTATATATATACCCGACGAGGGATGAGTTATGGTGAGTTGCGAAGTAAAGTGACTATTTTACTTCACACTTATATTTTACGATTTTAAAGTTTAAAACGTCGATCCAAACCATTTATCTTGTTCTCTATATTGAAATGTGCTTGGAGACCAAATTTTACATTTTTTGGAATTTTTTTTACTATTTATTAAGCCACTTTGAAAATTACCGATTCGGTGGCCTAGAAATTTTTACTGTTCACTCGGATTTTCAGATTTTCAAAGTGGCTTAATAAATAGTAAAAATTTTTTTAAAAAATATTAAATTTGGTCTCCAAGCACATTTCAATATGGAGATCACATCTAACAATTCGGATCAACGTTTTGAACTTTGAAAATGAAGATATTGCATGAAATAGAAACATGTTTTACTTCGCAACTTACTATAGCCCATCTATACCCGATGATACTAATTTTTATGAGGGATCAAATTACATCCTATTTTGGTGACACCGTATCGGATTACACTCTATATTTTCAAAGTTCAAACAGATGATTCAAACTGTTCAACATAATAGATATATTAAAATGTGCTTGCAGATCAAATTTTACATTTTTTTTTTAATTTCTTTACTATTTATTAAGATGGATACAAAAATTCAATATTTTGAATATAGCGATTTTGTTAAATACTTAAAAAATAGTAAAAGAAATTCCAAAAAATATATAATTTGATATGCAAACACATTTTAATATATCTATTACGTTGAATGGTTTGAATCGATCATTTGAACTTTAAAAACTTTGAAAATCAAGAGTGTAATTCGGTGTCACCAAAAAAGATGTAATTGGATCCCTCCTCTTTTTTTATATCAAAATGTTTGTTTCTCCAATTCAAATATTATTATTTTTCTCTTTTCATTTTTTTTTAACTGACATTTTGCATCATAATACAGTTCTATATGTTGAAATATCAAGGGTTCTATCAGAAACTTAAACAATACAGGAATAAGAGAAGGATCACAAACAATTTATCAGGCCTCAGTACAGTGTAATGCATACCAGAACAGTAAAATCAGATTGGAAACTTACAGCATGATCGAGATCACATTCTGATGCGACACAGTAGTAACTTTTAGGACGAACACGCCACTTTCTTCCCCATGTAGAATTGATCTGAAATGACACAAACATAAATCATATTGTGGAATCAGAGAAAATTGAAGTTTGATCCCTTTTTTTTCTAAGAAGGCCTAGCTACTTACTGAGCTTCTTGCTTCCTTTGCTGTATCATATTGTACAATGACATGAAGACCTAAAACCTCTCCGTCGGGGCACTGTCCGGGCTGAACAAAAAGTTTTAAAAATAAATAAAAGTAGTATAATTGTTTCTAGAGGAGGGTTCCAATGCTTCATGCTTTCATACCTCATCATGCCTCATATTTTATATTTTTATTTTCAAAGACTAAATTGTCGATCCGAATCGTTCAACATGCTATCCATACTAAAATATAGTTAGGGATGAAATTTTATAATTTTTAGAATATTTTTACTCTTTTTTAAGATGGGTAGAAAACTACTATTTTTTTAACTGTTCAAAAATAGTGATTTTGTATCAATCTTAAAAAATAAAAAAAAATAAAAAAAATTATAAAATTTCATCTCTATGCATATTTTAGTATAAATATTATGTTGAGCGGCTTGGATTAACAATTTAGACTCTGAAAACAATGATATAAAATATGAGGTATGAAAAATATGAAGTATAGGAACCCTCCTCTCTTGTTTCTATAATGGAAAAAAGAGTATAGTATAACACCAATTCCAAAATCTATCAATCGAGTTCAAATGGTGAATTCAAACCGTTCAAACTAATTTTCTTTATTAGTGATGCCTTTACATGCAAACTTTTTATATTTTCGAGTTATTTTAGTATAAAATCAAGCGGCAAAAAAAATTGAAAAATGAATGTATTGAAATTAGCTTAAAAACTCATACATTTGACCGCTTGACTTGATATCAAATAAACTCAAAAACTTATAAATTTTACATGTAAACACACAATTAATGAAGTAGATCGGTTTGAACGGTTTGAATTTACCATTTGAACTCAATTTGATAGGTTTTGGAGTTGGTGTTATATAGACTAAAATAACATTGATGTTATATTAGCCATACTCTGGAAAAAATATATATAGCTTGATACCATGCTATTTACATATTTATGAAAGGGCTCTAGGAATTGTTACCTCTTTCAAGACATCAGTGGAACAACCAGGAAGATTTGGATTTTTTGGATTTGCCACCCTAATATGCTTTACCCTGTAAATGAAGTTTGTAAAAAATATTCAACATAAATTACAATGGTAAATACAGAATAATGTAGGATTATTAATGCTAACCAAAATAAAATTTCCTTTAAAGATTATAATAATTTTTTGTGGTTAGGAAAAAGAAAATATTTCTGACTAACAATAATCTTACAATAAGAGATTAAATTGGTGATGCCCACAATTCCTTTTGTTGTTATTATAGAGGAATTGTGAGTGGAATAGAGGTTAAAAAGAGGTTAAAATTTTGGACTAACAATAATCTTACGAAAAGAGAAAGAGCGAAGAATTATGATGGAATAGTAGTCGAACATGAGTTGAATTAAATGGAACAAAGCAAAGTGAACAGGTGGAATTATGATGAAAATATGCAATCAAACCCTTCTTTTTTACACTTTAGCCTCTCTCTATTACATCTCACTATTCCATGATAGAAGTGAAATTATGGAATAGTGACTTTTTCACATGTGAGAATTGACTTAATTCCACTCTTCCACTATTCCAACTATGCCGAATATGATTGAAATTGCATGAAATAGAAGTCTTTTCCCTTTTCCATTCTTCCACTATTCCATGCATTTGCCAAATGAGCACCAGGTGATGTTTTGTTCTAGCTTAGATCAGGTAATGCTTCAATACCAGATGGTTGGTAGCAATATTTGTAATGAACTATATTATTTTTAATATAAAGTGGTGAATTTAGTTCCACTTTTCTCAAAAAAAAAAATAATAATAATGCTAACCTTCCAAATCGACTGAAAAGCTTTTTTAAAAGAGCAACCGGATAAATACAACCCAGCTCCACAATTACAGTGCAAGCTTCCTGAAGAAAAATTAAAACATACATGTTTCCTTCAATTATTTTTGTTATAAGAAAAGAAACCAATAACAGAAGTTTATTTTATAATTAGTCTTATCTTTGTTGGCATGTACCACATCTTCATGTCCAAGAAAGAACTGACATTGTCAGAAAAATTCGGTCCTTCACAGAAACACTTGCAACTCATGATTTAGATTGTGCAAAATAAACGAATTTAAATTGTGCAATTGTGTAAATTCCATATAAAATAACATAAGACGCATGCATCTCAGCAAGAAATTATGTTTCATATGACAAGATAATTTTTTGAGAAATCGTAATAGAATTATATCAATTGTTTCTTTGATTCTTTTGCATCAATCATCTTATGAAGCTTTATATTCAATAACAAAGAGAAATAACTCTCTACTGCGACTTCTTTCTATCGCAGTAGATAATTTGAATTTGATGATTCATTTTATTTAAGACTTGAGACTAAATAAAATAAAAACCTCCATTTCCGCTTCGGTTTGTTGGACGCGACCTCCCTTCTGATTTCCGACAATATCATGTATTCATGTCAAACCAAATTGCAAGATAAATTTTAAAAAAAAAAAGTGAGATTCAATAGTTTCAATATAAACATAACATATTTAATTTCTTATACATCTTCCTGAGTTTTATGTAACAAATATTATCTAAAAATGATATTTACCATAAGTTATTTGATTTGATAGCTCTATGTGACACATTTCTTCATATAATTTTATGTGCTATAGGACAAGAAAAATTACTATAGTAACATAGTTTGGTCTGCTTTTTAGAAATTTTGTTCAATTGATTTGGGAGAATTAAAAAAAAAAGACTTGGAAGATAAGCAAAATTTCATTTGTGTAATCTAATAGCTTCAAGATACAAGTACTTTAATAGTTGTGAAAGTTCATAAAACAAAATAATATAGAAAAATATATATATATATATATATATATATATATATATATATATATATATATAGAGATGGACTTGGGTGAGACGCGGTGTATACGCCGTTTGTACTTCACGCTGTATTTTCATTTTGAAAGTCCAAACAACCGATCCGAACCGTTAGATGTTTAATCCATAATGAAATGTGCTTGGAGACTAATTTTTATATTTTTTGGAAATTTTTTACTATTTATTAAGCATTTTTGAAAGTTGCTGTTTTGCTGTAAACAGTAAAAAACAGTAAAATTTTCTGAACCATCAGATCAGCGGCATTCAAAATTGCTTAATAAATAGTAAAAAAATTCCAAAAAATGTAAAATTTGGTCTCCAAGCACATTTCAATATGGAGAACAAGATGAACGGTTCAGATCGGTTGTTTGAATTTTCAAAATGGCTAAACCGTACCGTGGAGCACCAAACGCGTATACTCCGCGTCTCACCCAAGTCCATCTCTATATATATATATATATATATATATATATATGGTGAAATGATTTACCAGCATGAAATAATTTCCAGTAATTTGAGAGAAAAAATTTCTTACCAAAGCAAAGATCCTCTAAATTATCTTGAAAATTTCTCTTCGTGGCCTTTCTCCTTTGAAACAAACTACAAGCTTGCGTATTTCTGTTTTAAACTTTTGCAATTTATTGCTGAGATTAGTCTAAATATAAATAGCTCTTCCCTAATTTAAAGCATCTAATGTCTATTTATTGTTTTGTTCCTATTTATACAATAAAAAAAACAACATGAAAAACTAAAATAGAAAATAAAGTGCTATTTATATCGCTCATATTAGTTTTGGACTTCTAATGCCCAAATACAATCGGCTTAATTAGGCCCAAAAGTTATTTACAAGCTTCCAATGTTCTCCATTTTGGAATTAAAATTAGTTTTGACTTCTAAGGCCCAAATAGAATCTGCCTAATTAGGCCCAAAAGTTATTTACTAGCTTCCAATCTTCTCCGAATTAAAATTAGTTTTGACTTCTCAGGCCTAAATAGAATCTGCCTAATTAGGCCCAAAAGTTATTTACAAGCTCCGATCTTCTCCATTTCGGAAGTAAAATGGAGAATAGTTGTTGACTTCCCTTCTTCCTTGAATTATACACCAACCACCTTTCTCGGCCATGTCAGCTTACTCTCACAGTCTACCATTATCAAATCCAAGAAAAGGGGATCCATAAAATTCAAGGAGAGAACAAAGAAATGCGAAATTCATGGAAGAGAGACAAAGGATCATATATGCCTTCTCAGAAAACCCTAATTATTCTTCTCGCTCTCTCTCTACTCCTCCTCGTGTTGTCCTTTTTCTACCCTACCTCAAACCCTAGCCAAACACACAAAACCCTAAATGTAAATCTGAAAACCGCTAAGATCCAACCTTTCGACTGTTACGCCTCACCACAAGCCTCCCCTGTGTTTGCTAGCCTAGTCGAAGGCGTCAAATACCCATTTTTGTTCTCATTATCGGATTTTGGATCTTTACCTGATAAGCCCCATAAGAACATTCAGCGTTTGCTAAAGGGAAAGCTGTTTAGAAAACCGGATATATCAGGTACAATACAGGATTTGCTAGAAGGAAAGCAGAGAGAAAATGGGTTGTTTGTGGATGTTGGGTCCAATGTGGGCATGGCCTCATTTGCCGTGGCAGTAATGGGCTTTGAGGTGGTTGCATTTGAACCCGTTTTCGAAAATTTGCAAAGGATTTGTGATGGGGTGTATCTCAACCGGGTGGCGGATAGAGTTACATTGTTTGCTGCAGCAGCTTCAGACAAGATTGGGAATGTTACAATTCACAAGGTTATTTCTATTTTTTTTACTGAAAGGAGTCTATGTTACAATTTACAAGGTTATATCTCAGTTATTTGGTTAAGTGCTAATTTAATTTGAAGCTTGTTCCAGTATGGATGTTGTTGGGGATTTGGGGTTAAAACAGTAAAATTACTTTGTCTCTAACCTCAATTAATGCTCATTTGGGTAAAGCTTAATTTTCTGGATATTTGAAATAAACATGAGTACTCTCAAGTAGGTACATGTCGAACTAGATACTGATCAAGCCAAAAAAAAATAGGTAGTAAACAAACAGTATACTTCTTGTCAGTTTCATTTCTGTGCCAGTAGGTACAATTTAATCTCAGTACAGCATAAACCCTTGTTTAAAACTCAATGTGCCACATCTGTTACACTTGGAGAGTATGTTCAACTTATCCATTATAATCCAAACAACAGAATTATATAAACATCAGAAAAAAAAAACTATGCAGGTGATTGGCCGGCTTGACAACAGTGCGATATCTCAAACAGGTGCAAAGCTGGCATTCAAATCTAACCAAGAGGTAGCTGTGACTGTCCCCACAATACCTCTGGACGAAGTAATTTCAGATAATCAGAGGGTTTTATTGATAAAAATTGATGTGCAAGGTTGGGAATATCATGTGCTGAAAGGGGCCTCAAAGATTCTCTCCAGGAGAAAAGGTGAAGCACCATACTTGATTTATGAAGAAGATGAGAGGTTGCTACAGGCAAGTAATACCAGTACCGATGAAATCAGGGGTTTTCTTGGTAGTGTTGGCTACAATAGTTGTACCAAACATGGTACTGATGCACATTGTACAAAAGGCTGATCATTTGTTTCACAATAGTTTCATTTATTATTATTTTTTTCTCTTTTATGAGGGGTGGGATGGGATCATAGGGTGGGCAATTTGCAATAGTTCAGTTTTGACTTCCATTACAAAAGGGGGATTGTGCAGATTTGAGATTTCTCAGTTCCAATATAGCAACAACAACAAAGCCTTTTGTCCCAAACAAGTTGGGGTAGGCTAGAAATGAAACCCAATTGAAGCTAGGGTTTCATTTCCATAAAAATGTTGTATTTGACGTTGGCTCGCCTTGCATATACAACCCTCTTCATTTTTCTTGGCTTGAGACAGGTTGGGTAGAAACTACATAGAAATAGTTAATCATTTTATTATATTTTTGTAGGTCTTTGAAGTTCAGTTAATCTTTTTTTTTTCTTTTCTTTTGTGATTAAAATATCTTGTTAATTTTGGACAATTTTGTTGAGCTAAGTTGTAGCTATTGTATTTCATTTTTTATGCTCTATTTCTTAAAGTAATGGTTATGATTTTTCATTAATAACTTCTAAAACTTTTGGTAGGGAAATGGAAATGAAAATTCAAAACAATGGGATGGAGCGTTGTTTAATTTCGGATAGTTTTGGTGAGAAAGAAAAACAAACGCTTGGATGCTTAATTGCAATTGAATGGTTATGTTTCAAATTTGGTTAGCTTCATACTCGAATAATAATAAAAATCCAATTACTAAGCCGAGACATATTTATATTTGGAAAAGAAAAAAAGCATAATTCTAACATGTATCTAAAAATACATCCAACTCTTATGATGCATATAGTTAAAAAGTTATAATTATATATATATATATATATATATATATATATATATATATATTCTATTATTTAGATAGTTTGTGTATTAAATTTGAGAAGTTACATGTTAAAATCTGGTTGGAAAGTTTTTTTATGAATAATTAATATTGGAAGACTTGAATTTATTTTATCCCAAAAAAAAAGATTATACAATAGTGTTGCTTTTTATATTGAAAGTTGCAAATTTGAAGTCTAACCGGTTGATTTCTTCCAAATATTTAGAGTTAGAATACTTAACTCTCTCATTTTTATTTTAAGAATAAACAATATAAAATGTTGTTAGAAATTAAAGTTCTGATATTTACTGACGGAGGGAGAGGGGCTGAACCAGGGAACATGTCTGAGCTTTTCAAAAAATTGTATATTTTATTTACTTATCAATTTGGTCCATTTTTAGTTGAAAATTGTGTGAAAAATAATTTTTTATTAATATAGACTTTACAGCTAATCTTTATCAATTCAATAATTGTTAAAACTATAATATTAGCTAATACGTACAATTCTACAATTCTAGCAACTTTCTCTTAACTAGTGTGTATTAAAATTTATAAAATAATTTGCAATGAACAAAAATTTATGAAATCACAGTTGAGAATTGCCAATCTCAAATACTGAAGAAGTTCAACAATGACCAAATCTCTTAGTAAGGTGGCAAGATCAAAGAAACTTGTGTGAAACATATGTTGATTAGTTTCAATTGGATAAATGGTGCAAATTGTACGTTCACATTGGGCTGCTCATGAGCTGGTCCGGCTTATGAGCTAATAAGTTGATCAACTAAATATTTCATATTGAGTCGGACTTTAAAATGAAAATAAAACTCGACTTTAGTAGACTCCACTCAAAATTATCGCTTAAACAGGACTGAATCAAAACCGAACTGGGCCGGTTCATGAGCCCATTGAATTAGAGCTGGACTTTTCTTTTTCCTTCTCTCGCTTTCTCACCTCGCGGCTCGCTATCTCACCTTGCTCTCGGTCCTTCTCTCGCTCAGTCCTTCTTCTCCTCTCGCTCTCGGTCTTTCTTCTCTCAAACATGTGAGTACTGAATCACAACGAGCGCCGATCAATTTTAGTATCCTCCAATAACTTAATTATGAACATATTAGTTAGTCCTAAAACAATTAACATCATCATTTAGTTGTGCAACAATATTCTATTTTTTATGCATGTAATTACCAGTTTTATGGACCTATATTATTTTTCTAAGATGAGATTTTATGTCTCAGACGCAATGCTGTTTAAATAGTAGAATTTTGAAAATTTTATTTCTTGAGAAGTGCAGAAGTTTCATTGAAATGGCATGTATTGAAAAGGTTTCATTTACATGATTCTCTCACTTTGGTTGCAGTGCATAAGTTGCATTTGCTTAATCACATAAAAGGAGCGTATCATACAATTTTGAAAGTTAATAAAGTTATTTTTCATGATTTTGCTCTGGAAATTAAAAAGTTTCTACTTAAAAAAATATATAATATTTTAAAATAGACAACTTTCACAATAAATTGTACATTCAACAAATTTTAAAAATAAATAATTATCCTTTTTAAAAGATAATATTATGTATAATGAAAAATAAACACTAATTCATGCGAGACTTGAAACACAAAAAGAATTGAATTAGCTTAAGTGTTGTTACATCTTAGTCACATCAAACACATTTTTCCTTTAAATGAGAAGATAAATAAAAAACTATGAGCCTTTAATGAAAATAAATGTTGAGTGAAGCATGATCGAACTATTAACAACATATATGAATGATGCGGCTTATATGGCTAAGAACTTTGGACATCCAAACCTAATTATGTATTTATAATGATAATTGCTACTTCTTGTCCAAAAGTACGAGGAAAATCCGGTAAAGATTTTTTTTAAAAGATAAAATTAAATCTTTTTATTTTAAATATTTATAGAGATTTTCTAGCCGCATTTTGAACGTTAACCTTTAAAATAAAAAAATATATATTATCTTAACAACTAAATAAAAAAAAATATATTATCTTAACATCTAGGTTTAGGGATCTAAAAAAAAAAGTCACAACATGATCAAATACGACACGGCAAGTGTGGTCGCATTCTGTTACTTGTGTATCTCGTGTCATGATCATTCGCATGATGTGACAATCTTTTGAAAATTTGACATAACACAACACGTCATGCGAAAGATTTGGTTACAGCAAGACACATGATCCTGTTTAATTATGATCATTAGATCTTAATCAAATAGTGAATATTTAATAAACTAAATTAAAAAAAATAGTTAAACGTGACCAGTCACGATGTAACTAACATATCATGATTACCTTTTCAAATTTAATCACAATACAACACAATAGTTATAAATTTAATTTGTTTATGATGATGACCCTTATATCGAGTTTGAAGAATTCCCAAATCTGGAATATCCTACACATCAAGTAGGAGGAGAATTAGCAATACTACTAGAAGAAGAAGAGTAAGTAGGTGATGAGGAACAACAAAAAGAAGAGCAGCAAGAAGGAAAATTGGAGAAAGAAGAGATTGTTGTATGGGATAAAGTCCGACCCTGTGTCGGTATGGAATTGCGGACAGCAGGTGAGGTTCAGTGGATTTAGTGGGTGGGGCAGGTTTAGAGAGAGAGGAGGTGGGCGATAGTACGGTGTTATCTAAAGAGAATTGAATGAAAATTGGGAGAAAGAAGGTAGGAAAAAAAATAAGAAGAGATGGCTCCTTCAAAAATTAACGGAAGCAACAGAAGTGGCATGTTGGACATCATTCAGCGCCATCATCTGACACGAATCTTGATACGAATTCAACGTTTCATATATCAAAGCATAGCAAGCAGTGTACTTGGCCAAGTACCAATGTACCATAGCCTCACTCTAAATGATCACTTTAAATTCGTTTATTTTGCACAATTTAAATCATGAGTTGCAAGTGTTTCTGCGAAGGACCGAATTTTTCTGACAATGTCAGTTCTTTCTTGGACATGATCACTTTGTCAAAAAGAAAACATAGATGTGGTACATGCCAACAAAAATAAGACTAATTATAAAATGAACTTCTGTTATTGTTTTCTTTTCTTATAACAAAAATAATTGAAGGAAACATGTATGTTTTAATTTTTCTTCAGGAAGCTTGCACTGTAATTGCGGAGTTGGGTTGTATTTATCTGGTTGCTCTTTTAAAAAAGCTCTTCTTTTCTCTATTCAATACTAGTTTTTATTAAAGATTAATAACATACATATTATTCAATAAATCAAAATTTGCAAAATGATTGTTGAAAATTGCCAATCTCAAATATTGAAAAAGTTGAAGATCGGTTTGCTGATCTCCAGCAGCTAAGCTGGCAGGAGCAATGGAACTTGTGTGAAACTCGAGTTGATTAGCTTCAATGGTAGAAATAGTGCATAGTTTACGTTTAAACTGGCAAACTCCTTATCTCGGTGAGCACAAATCAGTTTTGGCCTTCTCCAATAACCTAATTATCAAGGTATTAGTGAACATCAAAACAATTAACATCATTTAGTTATTTAGTTATGTTTTTGTGGATGCATGTAATTATCGATCTTTGGGACCTATGTTATTTTATAAGATGCTTTATGTCTCATATGCTTTAAAAATATTTGGAAATATTTATTGAGAAATGCACAAGTTCCTTCAAATGGTGTGAACTGAAAAGGCCTACGTGATTATCACAATTTGGTTGCAGTGCAGTGTTTGCATTTAGTTGATCACATTAAAGGAGTGTATCATACAATTTTGCAAAATCAAGTTGCTTTTTCAGACTTTAAAAAAAAAAAATCTAAATAAATTAAATTTTAAATAAGGAAAAATTACAAAATAAATCTTATATTCAGAAAATTTTGAAGACAGATAAACAATTTTTAAATAATAAATGATAAAAAAAAAAGTAAAGTATTACTTCATAGGAATACAAAACAAGTTAGACACTTGTACCTAAATTAAGTATTGTTTTGCATCTTAGGCGACTTTTCCTACATAAGAAGAAGTATATTTAAAAATACTAGTATCGTGCCCGTGCGTTGCAACGGGAATATATTACTGGATTTAATAGCATGTGAAGAGAAATTGTGAAATGCATATTGGTAGCACGCAACAAATTAATAAATTGTGAAAGCATATTAGTAGCTCTAAAAAGACTATTTCTCCTCTTCACACATGAAAAATTGATTTTCTCTACAGATTCAAAAAGATTGAATAATTTCTATTTTCATTGTCGAAAATATAGAGGACGTAATTTAATTGTAAAGAATCCGAGAAATAAGGAAATAATTGAATTGCATGAATCAAATATAGCTATAAGGAAAATTAAGAAAACAGATCATTAGGGATACATTCAATTTTAATTGTGACAATCATGTAGCAGTCTGTGTGACGAGTATGATTTTAACTAAATTTAGACTTCTATACATAAAATAGATATATTTAATCAAAAAAAATAAATTATGTAATTGAAGAACTGATATTTAATCTGAAAATTCATCTTTCAATCTCAACCATTGACAGATCAGAACAACTACGTACATAATATAAGAATGAAGATAAGTCGTCCCATCAAAATAAATACTAATAAAAAGAAATCTGAAAATTCGACTCTCTATATTTACAACTATAATTGTAAATTCTTGCACAAAAACACAAGGAAAATCCGGCAAAGATTTTTTTTTCCTTTTTTTTGAGATAAGATAGAAATTAAACCTTTCAACATTAAATATCCACAGAAATCTTTCAATCGGATTTTATAAGTTCTTATAAATTAAATATTAGCTTAATTCATAAAAAATTAAAACTAAAAAAGATTCTTAATTAGATAAGAGCTTTTATATCCGATTGGGTTTTGCTCAAAACTCTTTTCCTACTCAAATGTTTAAGGGACGAGAAAAAATTGATACCAGTAGACAGATGGGAGAAATCTGTGTTACCCTCTCATTAAAAAAAATAAAACTAATTGCTCTATCCACCGTCAATTAAGAAAACTTTGAAATTGATGTTTAAACATTCTTTATCAAGATATCCGCATTGTAAATTGGAATCTAAGGGTTACAAAACTAGAAAGCTCTCCACAAAAAATGCCATCATGTATCCATATTAACTTAAGCCACAAGGGTGCTGGCAGTGGTAGACTCACTGTGAAAAAAAAACAGTAAAAAAACAAGTTAGTCTTGTATGAGAAAGCAGATCAAAGCAGGAGTAAATTACTTACCGAAAAGAAAACATAATCACAACTAAATAGATATTTATATGGGTTTTGTTAACCTGATTATTAGTGTGGAAAAACAGTATAAACTGATAGCCTCATAAAAGTCTGGAGTACAAATTTTGATAAAGATCTATGAATTAACTCAGAACAAAGTAAAACATGGTAATTCATTTTGTGACTGACCAACATCGATCAGTGGAATGAATACTCTAAGAAAAATACACATTGAAGTAATAAGTGCAACTATGCAACCAATTTCAAAGGCTGATGTAATTACAACAGCAATTGAACATGTTTAGAAGGGGCCTTTTTAAGGAAAAAAAAATTAGTTTGACATTGTAAAATTGTTGTCTTACACCCTAACAGACCTAATTTAAAAATGCAAATATGTTCACCAACCATTTTTCTAATCATTATCAGTAAACCTTGATAACAACTTCAAATGAAGCAAATCATCATCAGAGAACTAATAAAGAAATGATAGCAATGAAAATGGAAGGCACTAACTATTTCCAGACAGGAGGGAGCTTCTTGGTTCGCTTGTAGTAGCGAGCAAGGCGGTGGATCCTGCTCTCAACAAGAATAAGCCTGAACTTGGAGTCTTTGTCCTTACGGTTCCTCTCAAGATGCTTCCTGATCGCCACTGCCTTCTTTATCAGGTGGTAAAGGTCCTCTGGAATCTCTGGCGCCAACCCTGATTATGGATATAGCAAGTATTTTGCAATTCAGCTTATTACAGGAACAAGAATGATGTTACAATACTAAACTCTCAAGTAGTTTTCTTTAAAAGACTAATAGACTATCATACACAGCAATGGAGTAAGATTAATAGCAGCATGTTCTAACATTTTCAATTTAACACTGTAAAGCCAAAACATAAATCAGCATGAGGCATGAAGAAACTGTTTTATGGAAAACAGATTCTTTTTATCAACTTAACATTACACTAACTGTCAATACCAGCAAAACATGAGAAATTATATTTTTCACATTGCATTGTTACTACTTACTATACCAAAGTTAAAACAGCTTAAGCACCATGATCCTACGAAAAAATAAGTACGGAAGAGAAACAAACCTTGCGCCTTAAGGATCCTAAGGATTTTGCTTCCTGTTACGCTCTTTACTTGAGCGATACCATGCGAGTCACGAAGAATCACACCAATCTGAGATGGGGTCATGCCTTTTTTGGCAAATTTGTGGATGCTCTCCTCCACCTAAATTTTAACAATGCGGATGAATAATATAAGTCCTATCGCCTTGATTATCTTGTTTTCAAATTTTCAATTAAATCCACATGCTTCAAATTTTAACTAACTCAATTTCAGTTAGAGTACGGATTAATTGGTTTCTCAACACAGCATAGAATCCAACCAAATGCCAATTAAGTTCTTAAATCGACACAATTTATTGCTCTATCCTCAGAAAAAAGAAGAAGTAATGGGTCACCTAATGGGTCACATGTTGAAAAATTACATTTAAAAACTGACAATTCCAAAATCCTCCGCATTGCTAATCAGAGAAACTCAATCCAAACAAACACAGCTAATTAGCAAAAGGAGAAGCAAATAAATCGATCTGAGAGGAAGAAAAGGAAGAGAAAATATACATCTTGAGAAGAGATCTTGAGCCAGGAAGGTGGGGTCCTCTTGTAAGGCAGAGCTGATGCCGAGATACCTTTGCCTCGACTGTGCATGCGACCCATGGCGGCGGCGTGAGTTGTAGAATATGTGCAACAAAAAGGTTTTAGAAGAGGTGCGAAAACAGGATTTTTGCTTATTTATGTGAGAGCGAGGGACGTGAAATACCGATAGCACCCTCAGCCGAGGGATTGGTTCGTGCGGCTTTTTGTGGGTTGTATTTGGATTCGATTTATATTTAGATCATAAAATATCGGTTTTTCTTTAAAAAAATAAATAGAAATTATTTTAATTATTTTAATAGAAAAACACTATTGGTTTGATTTTTATAGAAAAATTTAGAATTAGTGGAGAAAAAAAATAAGTAGAAATGACTAATGCATAGAATAAAATTTAAATTCTTCCTTGGTGAATGGAGCTGTTTTTATAAAAACTAAAATCAGTAATCCTTGTTTTATTAAAATAATTAAAATTGATTCTATATTAAAAAAAAAATCTTGTATATAGTTGAACAAACGAGATTTTTCTATCTACATACTCAATTTACCCCTCTTTAAAATCTCTTAATTTTTTATAAAATCTTATATCACATATTTATATGGAAACTATTAATTACTATTAAAAGAGAATACAACATAACTTATTTTATTTGTATATTGGCTGGCCATTCTGAACTCCATCTTTTTTTATATTTTTAATATCAAACTTGTTCGTATTTTTTTTTTTTTTTTGCATCAGTGTATTTAACATAAAATATGGTGTATGATATAATGTATTACAATCTTTTTATATTGACGAAGAGATTTTAATTTGTAAAAACCTTATTACTAATTTTTTAATGAAGACTATAGCTTAAGAATATGTTGATGGTGACTATGAAAATTCAAGAGAAAAATGTCTCACTAGTTTGAAAATATAAACTATTTATGCTATAAAAAATATCAGTGAAATTCATTATGTGAGACTAAACTTTGACATTAAACTCTCATAGATAAAGTTTCATTTTTACATAATCATTTTTTTACTATTTGCAACAAATTTCATTCAATTTATTCTTCTTTTGAAATTATTTATTATATTTTTGTTTAATTCATTTCTCATTTTATGTTTGCACAATTTTAATCTGTTTCCTCAATTGTTTTTTTTTTAGCATATATAGATCAATTAGAATAAACAAACCTAATGTATATATATTGTTGGATGAAGTTTAAAAATGTGCAAACGAAAAACAGGACATGAACTAAATATAAATTAATAAGTAACTTGAAAGAAAGAATAAATAGTGAAAAAAAATTGTTCATGTGAAAATTATGACTTTATCTATAAAATTTATATATCAAAGTCTAGCTTCGCATAATGAATTTATTAGTTCTTATGCTATAAATAGTTTATGTTTTCATACTAGTGAGATGTTTTTCTATTTATATAAGTATTTTTGCTTCAGTGTGTTGTTAAGAAAAAAGAAGGTAAAGTATATATGATATATGAAATAAAATATTATCTTAAATTTTTGACATTAACGAAGAGATTGTAATTTGTTGAAAACCTTTTTTCCTAATATTTTATAAAAAAATATATATTCTTAAGAATGTCATATGATGACTACTCAATTTGATATAATAAATATAAAAATTTCTCTGAGTTAGTGCCTCCAAGTCCATCTTTCAAAATAGCAGTGTCATAAAAAATAAAAAATAAAAAAGGCAATAAGATGAGAAATTATTGTATTATCTTTCAATAGCATTTAATATTTTCCTTCTATATATTTGATACAATATTTGATAAAAATATTTTATGAAATGCACAAATATTACTGTAGAGGGTCTAACAGGGACCATGCATCCCTGATATAAAAAATATATATTGCAATTCTTCTATTCTAGGCTTCTAGCTACTTTCTCTTCAGTGCTAGTGTTTATTAAAAAATTAACAACATATTTTTCAATAAATCAAAATTTGCAAAATTATAACTGAAAATTGTAAATCTCAAATATAATGAAGAAGTTGAAGGTTTCTCAGATTCCCAGTAAGGTGGCAGTAGAAACTTGTGTGATACCCAAGTTGCTTAGCTTCATGGTAGAAATGGTGCACAGTTTGTGCAAATGACAGCTTGTGCAAATCAATTTTGACCTTCTCCAATAACTTAATTATGAAGATATTAGTGAATCTTAAAACTATTAAAATCATCATTTAGTTATACAACAATATATTTTTGTGGATGAATGTATTTACCAGTCTTTGGGACATATATATGTTATTTTCTAAGATGCTTTTATGTCTCAGATGCAATTTGGTTTAAATAATATAATTTTGAATTTCATTTATAGATAAGTGCAGAAGTTCATTCATATGGTGTGTACTGAAAATGTTGCATCTATGTGATTCTCTTAATATGGTTGCAATGCACATTTTGCATTTGCTTAATCACATTAATAGAGCCTATCATACAATTTTGCAAGCTAAAATTGTTTTCAGACTATCAAAGAAAACTATTTATCTTTTTACAAATATAAAAAAAGGACAACTTATACAATAATCTTACATTAATTTGTTTTTTAAAATAATAAATTGTATATGACAAAAATTAACATGCACAAGTAATCCTAGAGAGGAACGTAAAAAAGGTTGTATTAAATTAAACCTTCCGTTGCATCTTAGGTACATCAAACATTTTTTTTTTAAATGAGGATAAACGAGTCTAACTAGTATGACATTGGTGTAATATGACATTAACTACAAAATTGATTGAATAGACTTCAAACGACTAATTCAAACTGTTCAAACCAATTTACTTTATGAGTGATGCATTTACATGTAAAAAATTTATATTTTCTAGTTATTTTAGTATCAAATCAATCGGTCAAAAATGTTAAAAAAATGAATGAATTAAAATTAACTTAAAAACTCACACATTTGATCACTTGACTAGATACTAAATAAATTCAAAAAATTAAAAAATTTTCATGTGACCACAACTAATGAAAATATATGAGTTTGAACGGTTTGAATTTACCGTTTGAAGTCGATTCGAAAGGTTTTGGAGTTGGTGTTATATAGCTGAAATGATACTGATATCATACTAGCCAAATTCGAGGATGATGTAAAATATGAGTTTTACAATCAAGAAAATATTAGTAAAGTATGATTGGATGGTTGATAATATTAATAATGCGACATTACTAAGAAGCTTGAAATTTGAATCTTTTGTATTTATAATTAAAATTGCAACTCCTTGCACAAAAACACGAGGGTTATCTTGAGATAAGATGGAAATAAACATACCAACTTTAAGTATTGGTAGAAATTCTCTAATCGGATTTTAAACCTAGAAAATTTTACACATAACATATTATCTTAGTTACTAGATTAAAAAAAAAACAGACAACTTAATCGGATAGTACCTGTTCGGCAGCTGGGATTAGGCCTCCTTTAGACTCCTTATGCTCTTAAAGCTGCCGAACAGGTGTTCCTTTATGGAGATTAGTGGCCTCCTTAACTAAGGTAACCTCCACGTCTCCTTAAAAACTTCATCTCCTTTGCACTCAACAGCTAAAATACGAACTTTTCAGACAATATTAGCTTCAAAAAGTGACCTCGTTGGATACTGTTCTTTTCTTTTCATTTTTTTATTGTTTTTCTTCTCTCTCAATAGCACGATTCCCTAGATGCGGCAAAGAAAGAAAACCATTATCTCCGACGAAGATTAACGACGATATAATAACCGGAACTCTTATTCAATAGCCCTACGACATTCGCACCGAAATGCTCTTTCCATAGACACCTGTTAAGGTACTTCTCTTTCCTTGCTTCCTCTCTGAAATAGTCTCTCCTTTTGCATTTATTTATCGTTGTTCTTTGGCTACGAAATTATCATCTCTGTCTCAATCCCGCCCCCCAGAGCTTCACCTCTTCCTTTCTCTGTGCTTGCTTGAGTGATTTGAGTGGCTGATTTGCTGGTGACGAAGAAGGAGACAGAGACACACAAAGACACAGAGCTTCATTGCTTTTTGTTTGTGCGCAGTGCCTTTTGGTCAAGGATTGATTTGTTCCATAAAAAAGCAATGGTTGAATGCTCTGCTGTATTATGGGTTGTTATTGGTTTATTACGCTCAATTCTATGTTTGCTTGCAATATGTAGGAGTAAAATATCTTTTGTTGTATGTAAAGAACGAGTTAAAGAAAAGACAAGAAGGATAAAAATAGTATCAGATGTTGGATCGAATTGGAATGAATTATTATTATATATATACTCAAAAAATGAATTATACTTGTATTCATCCTCTACATCTAGGGGTGAAAACGGAGCGGATATGGAGCGGATAATGCTGATACCATATCCGCATCCGTCGGATAATGAGCGGATACGAATACGGATACGGATAGTAAACGGATATCAAAATTCAAAACCAAATCCACCTTAAACGGATACGGATACGGAACGGATAGTTCACGGATACGGATTTGAATACGGATATAAAAAGAATAATAGTCGGATAATTGAACTTTAAGATACAAATAATAATTAACAAAATTCAAATATGAAAATAAATAATGTATATTAATTTATTTAAGTTTATAATTTAAATCTATAGAAAAAAACAAACTAAAACAAAAAATTATAATTATTTTAAAGTAGTTTAGAATAGATGTTAAGTTTTAGTTTATTTTAGTTTATATTAATTTATTTTGAAGTTTTGGCGGTTCAAATGTAAATCCAATCCAGCAGTATTTGTTTTAAAGTTTCTTCATTTTCTTTATTTGTTTATTTGGGCTAAGCAACAGCCGGTCCAGTCTAGCGTCCAACATGTCATCCGAATCAAAAATTCCGGTTAATAATTCATTTGTCCCACAACTTCAAAAGAAAGCTTTCAATCCGCTGAATTCCTTATAAAAGAAGCTGGGGAGACAGACCTTTAAACTGGACAAGTCCGGGACTTAGAAAATAGGTGTTGGATTCGAGTCTGACTCAGTTAATGGGTTATGGATTCGGATTTTGACTATATTTTAATATTTTTACTTTTAAAAGACTGATTCGGATATATGCGGATATCCGATCTGTTTATACATATCTATCCGAATCTGTATCCGTATTCGGATACTGTTGCAATTTTTTAAAAATTATCTGAATCTGTATTCGGAATTATCCAGATCCGTTTAATCCGGATTCGGAGCGGATATCCGTCAGATAATCCAACTCCGTTTTCAGCCCTATCTACATCAGATAAAAAATGAGTTTAGTTTGGTTAATTCAAACGGTCGATCCGAACCGTTCATCTTATTCTCCATATTAATATTTGCTTGGAGATCAAATTTTAAAATTTTCTGATTTTTTTTACTATTTATTAAGCCACTTTAAAAATTACTAATTCAACGGTTTTACTGTTTTGTGCAGCCACCGTTGGATCAACAATTTTGTAAAATACTTAATAAATAGTAAAAAAATTCAGAAAAATGTAAAATTTGGTCACCAAGCAGATATTAATATGGAGAAGAAGATGAACGGTTCGGATCAACCGTTTGGATTTTGAAAACTTGAATATTGAACCGTAGCATAGAGGCCTCTATGCTATCCATAGCACCCAAGCCTTACTCTCTCTCTCTCTCTCTCTCTCTATATATATATATATATATATATATATATATATATTACTGAGGGTAGTTTGATCTTTATGTTTAGTTTCATATTAAATAATATCTTTTACTCATTTAATCCTACATTCTTAATCCATCTATATTGCCTAACATGAGTTTCTTAGTGAAGCTTAATTTCTTAAGCCTCTGCCTCTTAATCCTAGCTGCCGAACACCCCCATAAGGACTATTTTTATAATAACCTGTGTACATTTCTCTCTTTTTCTGTACATATGTTACCATGCAATTAGTACTTGGAAGTTATTTAAATTTAAGCTATTATGTCAGATTAGGCTTAATTAATTATTCCGCATATTAGGGTATATTTGGATGTGTCAAGAATAGGAGTTATTCTAAAATAGGGGCTATTCGGAATAGCAATGTATATTCAAACAACATTTTTGTTATTCGAAATAGCTAGAATAGCTACTATTATCTATTCCTTGTGAATGTTAGAATAACTACTATTCAGAAATTGTTAAGAGATAGAAAAATGATTTTTCTCATATTTTTACTAACACAGTCTTGAGATGATAATATTGATATCACTTCTATTATCTTTATGTTACGACAATTCGTTTGAGACCTCACTTATACATCTTTCTTCTTAATTAGAACCTTATTAACACTAGTTTTTATCGGTCACAACTATTCACTAAAATATATAATCTAGACAACATTTTTACTAATCCGAATAGCACCAATTTCACATTAATCTAAAAAATACTATTTTTTCTTTATTCTCATTTACTATTCTCAAATTTCACTATTCCAAATATACCTTATCTAGTAGCATTGCCATTGCCAGTTGTCATATTGTCGGCTGGATGGTGGATGTGGGGAAGAAAATTGGAGATGGTTATAAGGACAGACTGTGAATTTAGAAACTAAAACAGGATCTTGCATTCAAATATTTGTTTTTTAACAACTAGTAGGCATAATTCACTAAAAATAAAAAGATTACAGTTACATAAATCATTAAAGAGAAAATAAGAAATTATTACTCCATTCACAACTAATAAAAAATAAAGCTAATTACTATTCATTGTACTCATATGATTTTATCTCTCAAGTGATACATAAAGGAGACAAATTTGTCAGCAAGCACATAGCACTTGTCTTGCTAATGGGGTTTGACTGTAGAAAATTTAAAATTCAATTAAAATTTTTTAATTTTCACAATTTCACTCGATGTCATTTTTGTTCTGTTTTAATTAAAAAATATATTTCAATCAATTCAGCCTTGCCTCTAACAGGCATCAAAAGTGTAGTAAAATTTTGAACGCATTATTCGTTGGTGGTTATTTTAGAAGGATTTTCATTATGTTTACCAACCAATGCGAAATAAGAATATCAAAAGGAAAAAAGAAAAAAAAAATATTCTAAGGTTACTAATTTTTACGGTGCGGTCTAAATCTTATAATATTTGTAACTTCAATTTTTTTAATTATTGATTTGTTTTAAATTATTTAGATAGTGCATGCATTAAGTTTGAAAGGCGTATGTTCAGAGTTTGAATTAAAAATATCTTATAGATATTAAAGTTGAGATGCTTAATCTCTATTTTTTATCTCACAAGATAAAAAATAGACAATATATTCATGCTCTATGTGATAGGTTACAAATTGGTAACTCCTGAAGAATATCTTGTATAATTAAAATTTGAAAACATAATCTCCATTTTTACCATAAAAAAACAAACACAAAAAATACTATTAGAAATAGTCATGTTTTTTTTACAGAAATGTAGGAAGTTGCAGAACCATCTCTCTCTCACCAAACCCTGTATAAAATGTATAGTTATCAATATGATTACCTATTTAGTTGATAATTCGGTAAAAATATGTTTTGTTAATATATTATTAATTACAAATTACAAATTACAAATAATCTCAATCAATTTAATATTTACTAAAACTAAAACAAATTATAATACTTCAGAGCCTTTCTTTTCACTGGTTTTTGTTTTTTCATTAAAATTATTACCAAATATGAAGATCGTTGTAGAAGATCTATATATTCCAATTTCAAGACCAAAGATCTTGAGGATTTGTGAAGTCTCTTGGTGCAATGACAAGAGCAGCAATTTTGCCTCAGTGAAACCTAATTTGATTATTTTTTATAATAAAATGGATACATATTGTACGTTCAGATAGAATAGCTACTATTCTAGAATAGGCGAGCTACAATTTACAGCGAGCGCATGTCAATTTTAGCTTCTCTAATATCTTAATTAATTATGAACAAATTAGTGAGTCTTAAAATAATTAACATCATCATATATATATGCAACAATATATTTTTCTAAGATGCTTTATGTCTCGGATGCAATGTGGTTTAAATAATAGAATTTTGAATTTTATTTCTTGAAAAGTGCAGAAGTTCATTCAAATAGCGTGTGCAGAGAAATTTCAGGTTTCATTTACATGATTCTCTTAATTTGGTTGTAGTGTTCTGTTTGCATTTTCTTAATCACATTAAAAGAGCGTATCATACAATTTTGCAAACTAAAGATGTTTTTCAGACTTTCAAAGAAAAATATTTATCTAAAAATAAGTAAATATAAAATAAGACAACTTATAAAATAAATCTTACATTTAGAAAATTTGAAAATCAATAAACATCTTTTTGTAATAATAAATTATATATGACACAAGACAACTCAATAATCCGCATAAGTAATTCTGCAGAGGAACACAAAAATGTAGAATATGTGCGACAAAAAGGTTTTTGAAGAGGTGCGAAAACATGATTTTTGCCAATTTATATGAGGGAGAGGGACGTGAAATACCAATAGTACCCTCGGCTGAGGGATTGGTTCGTGCGGCTTTTTGGAATGCGTATCCGCATTAACCTAAAAAAGAAATTTTTTGAGTTAATAGATCTCAACCGTCTGATTTTAAACGGAGTCAATCCGGTCGCTGCTTATTGTTAGTTTGTAATAATTTAGAAGTCAATAATGCGATAAATTATTATAAAATTTTGTTCATGAATTGAATGTTTATTTATATATCATTTTGTTGCCTTGAGTATTATTGCATTTATGGATCATTTCGAGTTCATGACTGAAATTGTGAAACTCCATAATATAGATAATATATACTCTTAAAAGGTCATTGACCAAGGTAATTAGCAGGAACACTAATTACCGCTATAAGGTTAGTATGTGGATTAAAAGATGGTTAAGTTTTACAAACCACTTGACACGAGATGTCATTTTAATTACATAGATACATGTTCTAGGAACATGGTATTTGACAGACCCCGAATGAGACATTAAATAGAATTGTGTTCGTGTCATTTATGTTTTCATTCAGTGTCACGTTCTACAGTATGAGGTATTTATCGTTCCCACTGAGAAATATGTATGTGTGATTGTTATCTACCACTGTCCGTAAAAAGTAGTCATAACGGTAGCATTCCCATATGTATAACTTAGCTAAGGAAGTGATAGTCTACCAAAAGTATTATTTGTCCCTCATATTTTATACGAGCAATAGCATCACTGGGCCCCTTGGTAGAGTTAGATTATCTGCATGCGGTATAATTACAAGAGTAATTATATTTGATAATCTATTCAAGATCAAGAAAAGATTCAGTTAGCAAGGATGACACACATTTACTTTGAAACTGATCTGATAGCTATGAGACAGAAGATCAGACATAAGTAAATAGTTTACTGGATCGTGATATTGTACAGTACAGCATCATCTGTGTAATTGGATGGTCATGATGTGTTGCCAGATACCACTCATGATTATAGAAGTTAAAACAGTTTTAACTCTGTTTACCAACATAACACAGATCCTATTGGGTCACATCATATAGGATCTACTCGGAGAATCTTACTGATTAATTATAAATTGATTATAATTAATATTAAGATGGTTATAATTAATTATACGTGATATAATTAAATTATAAATGTCATTTAGAATGACAAACATAAACAACGGTTAATTTATAAACGTACACGTTACGTTGTATAAAAGTTACCGAACAACAACCGAAAAGAAATATAATTGTATATGACAATTATATATATTTGATTTGGATTTGAATTTGTTAATTATGGATTTGAATTATGGGTTTAAAAGCCCAAAATAATCAAAGCCTTAATTAAAATTAAAAGCCCAAAATCAAAGCCTTTTACTATTCATGCCTTAATGGGCCAAGGGCAAAATGGTCATTTTACACCTATGCCACCTTGCATGACACCTTAAGGTGTAGAAGCGTGGAGAAGAGTGTGGAAGGGGTATTTTGGTCTTTTCACATATTAAAGGATGAGGTGCTCAAGGGTTTTTGGTAAATAGTTTTGTTTTGAGGGGTATTTGGGTCTTTTGTGAACCTCCTCAAAACACTATAAATAGAGGGGTGAGGGTAGAGAGAAAACTTACTAATTCACATGTTAATTTGATTAATTCGTTAATCAAAATTTCTCTCTTCCCCGGTTTCGGTTATTACGAGATTCGGAAAAATATATTTTTGCAAACTCTGCGGTATTTCTTGTTTTGCTTTTAAGTGAAACGGAATAACTTGGAGTCTTAAATATATTTAATCTGTCCCTATTTTGGTGAATAGTGTTTCTACAGAATTTCGCGGTTTATAGTATTTCTGGCAGAAGAAATAAACCGCTCTCCGGTTAGTCCTGGTGGATAACCGATAGAGGTATCACACGTGTGATACTTCGAGTTGATTCCTTCCTTGGTGTAGCTCTTCTCGCTTAATATGCATTCCAACTGAGATTTGGAAACAAGGTATAAACATGTTATATTAATCTATTTAAATTGGTAAATAGATTTGATGCTTTAGAAAATCAATTATGGAGTAAATCTGTAAATGAATTAAATGAGATTTTGATGCCGAAGGAATACTGAAGGTGGACCACCTTGGAAAGTTTCCTGACATACCTCGTTTAATTCTTAGCTTAACTTAACCGTAAATTTTTTTGTTTTATACACTTCCATTGTTAAGCTAATTTAATGGGTTTGAACCGTCAAAACCCCAACACTTATGATATAGGAGGTCCTTTAATATTAGTGCGGATCTAGTCTACATGAATCTTAAAACATATCGGATGGTCAAAATTCATTAACTCAAAAGATTCCCTTTTGAGTTATTGCAGAGGATATGAATTCAGCATTGTATTTGGATTTGATTTATATTTAGATCGTGATTTTTAAAAAAAAATAAAATTAATTTTAATTATTTTAATAGAACAAGCACCATTAATTTGATTTTTATAAAAAAAAATAGAATCGGTGGAGAGAGAAATAAATAGAAATGACCAACGCAGATTTTATAATATAAAATTTAAATCCTCCCTCAGTTGAGCTATTTTTTTATAAAAATCAAATCAATAATTCTTGTTTTATTAAAATAATTAAAATTGATTATATTTTAAAGATCTGTGTATAGTTGAACAAACGTGATTTTTCTATGTACATTCTCAATTCACCACTGAGATCTCTTAATTTTTCATAAAATCTTATATCAAATATTTATATGGAAACTATTAATTACTATTAAAAGAAAATACAATATAACTTCAGAGGGACGTCTAACAGGGACCATTCTTCACCTCTCCAAAAAAAAATTTATTACATTTCTATCATTCCAGCTACTATCTTCAGTAGTGTTTATTAAAAACAAACAATATAGTATTCAATGAAACCAAATTTGTGAAGTTATAGCTGAATTGAAGGTTTGCCAACAAGCTAGAGTGTGTGAAAATCCCATGTTGATTTGCTTCGATGCTAGAAATGGTGCATATTTTTCGTTTATATATATATACTTGTACAGATGATCAGCATATGACGGCGAGGACATGTTAATTTTGACCTTCTCCAATAACTTAATTACAAAGATATTGGTGAATCTTAAAAAAATTAGAATCATCATTTAGTTATAACAATTAATATCTTTTTGTGGATGCATGTATTTACCAGTCTTTGATAACCATGTTATTTTCTAAGATGCTTTATGTCTCAGATGCAATGCGGTTTAAATAATATAATTTTGAATTTCATTTATAGAGAAGTGCAGAATTAAGTTCATTCAAATAGCATGTACTGAAAAGGTTTAGGTTTCATTTACATGATTCTCTTAATTTGGTTGTAGTGTTCTGTTTGCATTTTCTTAATCACATTAAAAGAGCGTATCATACAATTTTGCAAACTAAAGTTGTTTTTCAGACTTCCAAAGAAAAATATTTATCTAAACATAAGTAAAATTATAAAATAAATCTTACATTTAGAAAAAAAATTCTGACAGTCAAACGAGGCATCTAATGTAATATAACCTTCTGAGAAAAAGGTTAATTAAACATGAAATGAAAATTAGTAGGCTAGATTTCTATTTCTATCTCAAACAACTCTTAAAAATATAAGCTATTGCTGAAGTTGAACTAATAATCTGACCACCGCTATTAAAAAACTTTGAAATTGAAGTTTAACCATTCTTTATCGCTATATCAGCATTATAAATTGGAATAAGGTTCGCATTAAAATCACGGTTCAAGTGATATTGAATGGAAATGCAAAAACCAAGAAGTAGAAGATTGCACACAGGGTGCTCGATCAAATGCCTCAGTGACTATTATTTCCAACACTTCCTTTAGTCATTGGGTTTACTCGTAATTTACGAATCTACTACCAACAACTATTTTACTCTTTGAAATATTTTCTACCTACTATACATGTGTTACTCCTTAATTAAGTGATAAGAAGGATTCTTCCTTGCAAATCAATATATTGATGTCTCTTTTGAGAAATTTCTTGTAAGATATAAAATCACGGTTCAATATTCATACTGATCAAGTTCGCACGAATCTCAATGTATATCAGACCGCCTACTCACTCGTTAGATAGGAACGTGTGTGCTTCCTTAGGAGAGCACTGGCATGGAGGATAGAGTTCTTTTTGTACTTTGTTTTCTTGAAGCAATATGATCCCAATTTAACAGGAAGAAAGATAAATTATGTCTTTATTTTCTCTCACATAGAAAATAAAGAAAGGGAGCAGTTTTGAATTTTTTTCATAAACTATAATTAATAAAACAAATTTTACGGAACCAATATAATTGGTTTTTTTTTTTTTAAAAACCATAAGGACCATGGGAACCTCACGGTCTCAACTCATTTTTTTTTTTTAAATAGAATTTTTTTCCAGACCGTGGGGTTCCCACGGTCTGAATTTTTTATTTATTTATTTTTATAAAACAGATTTTTTTTAAAAATGTTTTATTTTTTGTATTAAAATATTAGAAATGTTGAATATATTTTCTTGAAAATAGATGAAATACAATATAATTTGATTTATTAGAAAGACTGTAATAAATAACCCGGATCAATATTTTTCAGGTCGGGTTTTCGCGGCTGTAAGAAAAATTAATATATTTCTTTATGTGTTATTAGAAAAAAAATAAAAATGCTTAGATTCTGAGTTATTGATCCCGGTTCAAAAGTCACTTCTAGGTAATCCAGAAAATATTGTGATCTTCTAGTACATTTAATTTATGAAAAGTTGTATCTATTTTTGAAAAAAATAAAAACTTTTAAGTTATTTAATAATTGTTATTCAAAAAAATTCTCAAAATAGATATAACTTTTTATAAATTAAATGTCCTAGAAGGATCACAATATTTTCTGGATTATCTAGAAGTGACTTTTGAACCGGGATCAATAAATCAGAATCTAAGCATTTTTATTTTTTTCTAATAACACATAAAGAAATATATTAATTTTTCTTACAGCCGCGAAAAACCCGACCTGAAAAATATTGATCCGGGTTATTTATTGCAATCTCTAATAAATCAAATTTTATTGTATTTCATCTATTTTCAAAAAAATATATTCAACATTTCTAATATTTTAATAAAAAAATAAAACATTTTAAAAAAAATCTGTTTTATAAAAAAAAAAAATTCAGACCATGGGGCTAGAAAAAAATTCTGTTTTAAAAAAAAAAAATTGAGTTGAGACCGTGAGGTTCCCACGGTCCTTATGGTTTTTGAAAAAAAAAAAACCAATCATATTGGTTCCGTAAAATTTGTTTTATTAATTATGATTTATGAAAAAAATTCAGCAGTTTTCATATTTAGTTAACGGAGGAGAACATAACTTTTGTTAGTATTAATTAACAAATCACTGATGCGATTTTGATGAAGTTATATCGTACGGTGAATTAAGACTTTGGAAAGGAGTTCAGTCCAAAGGGCTTTGGACAAAACCCGTATTTACTCACCCAATTTGCATAAAAAGTTGCTGCTAAATACAAAAAAAAAAAAGAAATCCGCTGCTGATCAGTTATTTTATTGACTCACCCAATTTGCATAAAACATGCACTAAAAAAATATTACGGACACTAAAAAACGTTCTTTTATGTATATCAAAACATAAAAAAGATACTGTGAAAAAAATTAGGTCGGAAAAATAAAGTAAAAAAAAAAATGAAACTTGCAAAATACATAATTTGAAATAATTATTTATTTTATGGACATTTATTCGTATTTGTATACATTATTATCTACTTTTTAATCATTTCTTGGTAAGATTTTAGAAAAGAAACTTAAAAAACTGGCATGGCACGTCTAGATACCGCCGTGACACTCCAAAACACATTTTATCAAACTGTGTCATGCAGGTAAATGTAATTTAGTGATTTAGATTAAAAATATTTTAAAATTTAGTGATTAAGACAATATTTTTTGTGTAAGAGGTTGGATCGATGTTTGAAATCCGACTATAATTTTTTTATGCAGATATTTAAAGTTGGAAGACTAACCTCTATCTTTATTTAAAATATATTCTAGAAATAATTATAGTAAAATGACACTTAAATTATCAATTAAGTTCACTTTGTTGTGTTAATCATTAAAATCTACGGAACAATTATTTTATTAGTAAAATTAACAAAGTTTGGATATTAATATGAAATTAAAGTCAACAATTTTATTATAAAGTTGGGTAACTTGATTGAATTAATCAAATTAGATGGAACGGGACAATGATGATCATAATAATAACTTAACGTACAGAATCATTAAAACAATAAACCTAAAAATAGATGAATATATATAATTGTTTGGTGCGTAGTCATTATCAAACCAAACAAAAATAATACACTCGGTAACAAATTAATTTATATAGTTGTTTGGTTCGTAGTCATGATCAATCAATCATAACGGAATTTCGATTAGGCTTTAAATATCCAAATTAACTCACCATTTTAATCGAACTAATAACGATGTTTAACCTTATGGGTCTACACTGCAAGATCTCTAAACTCACCATTTTACCATCTTAAGCTTAATTTAGTCTAAACATATATTTTAAACATCATGTCTTTCATACCTCATATTTTATATATTTATTTTCAAAATCAAAATTGACGATCTGAACGCTCAATATGATATCCATACCGAAATATGCTTGGAGATGAAATTTTATAATTTTTATGGACATTTTACTATTTTTGAAGATATATACAAAATCACTGTTTTTGAACGGTCCTGAAACAGTGATTTTGTGCCTATCTCCAAAAATAATACATTTTTTTCAAAAATTATAAAATTTCACTTCTAAGCACATTTCAAAGACTCATAAAATATTGGAACTCTCATCTTCAAATATATATGATATATTATCGTCGAAACGACAATCTAATAATAGTAACATAGTATTTTACAATATATATTTGAAACAAATTTTATCAGGATTGGGTTGCAGCTTCTGTTTGACCTATGAGCAGGTATTGCATGGCAATTTTTTTTTTTTTTTTTTTTGTTGTTGAAAATTTGACAGTGGCTGTCAAAATAAATCTATTAATAATATTATGGCCCTGTTCGATTGTATCAGTGGGAATAGGAATGGGTACGGGAATAAAAAATTTTGAATTGAAAATTATCATTCACGTGAGAAAAAAAAATTCAGTCTAAATAAATTTTTATTTTCTCACGTGAACAGTAAACTTTAATTTGAAGCCTAACAGGCCGTATAGAACTACAAATGTGGGATTTGCGGGTGAATTGTCAATGTACGACCAACGAGCTTTTATAATTGAAATAAATACAATGTATGCTTCACTCCTTATCAATTTCTTTTTTTCAAATTGATTATCTTTGACATGTATGATGTGTGACATAAAATTTGATTCTTTTTGTTCCCTTCTCATGAGGTGCAACGTGATAAATATTAATCCGCTTCATCCTTTAATTAAAATTTGGCAACCGGGCATATTTCCTATTTCCAGAGTGAAATGCTCCACAAATGGACGGATCCTGTTTTGATGCAATGGAGATCACCCTCTCACACTAAATAGCAATTGATGCCTGCGGACTGCGGCCAACGTGCTACTAGTGGAGGCTGTACTGTAGCCGATGTTTTATTATTCTTTATTCCTTGTCGCTGTAGTGCAACTTTTTTTTGTTGTTGTTACCCCTACTAAAACTACAAATTACATAGCCAGTCATTACTTTCGCGAGGGTATACCCACTTATATGAGGGATCAGTATCCTCCAAGGTACCTGACTCAACACATTGAAACAGACGGTCCAGATTTACTCTCAGCCGGCGTGTGTTCGGGTGATGTGGGGGGGGGCAGTATTTTTTGCTATGAGATTCGTGCCAAGTTAAAAAGAACAATTTTGGATCGTCCGATTTAATTCTACTCAGTCCGGTAACCTGAGGGGATGTGAATTTATATATGAGACGAGCTCTTCTTCATAAGTTGTTTCTTGGTTGATTCTTAATCAACTAATTGTTCCTTCCTCCTCTATCAAAAAGAAAACAAAGTATTATTCTTTCTTCCCTTCGTTTGAACAGCTTGGCAACTGCGGCGAAGAAAGAGAGCCGAATGGTATTTGCTGGTACTACCTCTAACTCCATTTTCGCTTTTTTCTTTTTTACTTATTTTATAATTTTCAACTATTAGTTCAGTCGTAAGATGACATTTCTTTATTATTGGTTTCATATGTAATCACCATCAAAGCCAATTTGCATCTTTATTTTGGATCTAAGCACAAGGAACATTTTGATGGTAGTGTCTCCCATGCCCCAAATCTCCAGCTTTTATTTATTTATTTATTTTTTCCAATTTAGAAACACACTTTTCTTTGGTTGTTGTCAAAAGGTAAACTGAAAGCCTATCTCCTAGTTTGATGCCTTATTACTTGTGGTTTAATTTTCTTGTATTTTATATGAAACCATAACTTGTATTTTATATGAACCATACCTGTGTACATAAATGGTCAAATTGGTGTTCTTTCTTCCTCTTCTTTAATCAGAAGTAAAATGTACCACCTCTATTTGTGTAGAAAGAAATGAACATTTTAAGGACAGTGCGCCTGATCTTTCTCCTCAGTTAATTCTTCATTACTATTTTGGAGTTCAGTATAACATTGGGATAATAATGGGGATTATTTTTGGGTCTCTTCATCATGGCTTAGATCTGGTATGATTTTGGTTTTTCAGCGGGTACACAACATTTTCATCTTGGATTGGTCAGATTCATGTCAGGTCAAGTGTCGCTTTCTGCTGTTTCATGTAATAGTTTAACAAAAAGTCAAAAAATTATGTTTCTTAGTTTGATTAGTTATGTTTGATTTGGGTATTCATGCTATTAATTAGCTCTATATGGTCTTGGTTTATTCATGTTTGAAGCTTCTCTGCTTCACACCTTTCCAGGTTAGTCCTTTTTGGTTGATCAGATTTTGGACTTTGTATGGTCACATCTGGTCTGGATTGTTTGATTATTGGTACGATTTTCAATCTTGCTGAGTTCAGATTTAGGCTGGTTTTTAGGTTTTATACTGAGATCAGTTATGTGAGAATGTGTATTAACCTAAGCACCTCTTCCTGTGGTGCTTTGGTGTTGGTTATGTGTTCGCGGTACATTTATAACATTGTTATTTAAACAAAAATAAAAAATATATATTGTTCCCAAATTAACGTGAAGAGGTCAAAATTTCCTTGCATTTTTGTAAATTGTTGGTATATCAAATCAAGGTCATGCAATGCAAGTTCTACATATGCACACTTCCCTGACATTTGTAATTTGGCAATAGTCCAGTGAGGTACAATGCGGGTATAATTCATGGTACGGATATAATCGGGTATAATTCATTTTCTTATAAAGCACATAAATATACCAAAATGCTGATGTTTTTAAGAAAAGAAAACAAAATTCGAGAATATTCAGGAATAATTCTCCAATAATCTGTAAAATTCGTCAAATTCAAGTATAATTAGCAAATAATTTAGGAATAATTTTTAAAATCCATTTAATTCATCTATTCATTTGAGAAGGTGCTCAAGACGAATAATTCGTTGACAACTTGCATGCGAATCTTGTTACTATGTGCGCACACACATCGTCACCCGCCCGTTTACCCTAACACAACCTAGACTTGGTTAGTTACCTAATCAAGTTAGCCGCCTCATCTAATGAGTGTTTATGCAAATCCCTTGAATTTTTAGCTAATTAACATATTTCCTTATGCCTTGTATTGCAGTTATATATCAATACTTGAATGCCACTATCAACAACTAGAAGAAATCAATTATGCCTCGTGAAGCTGACCAAGCAACCTCCAAAGGAGATGCTTCAATCAAGGTTGGTTCAACTGGTACAGTTGGTGCCCTCATGTCAAGAGAACTAGGCAACACTACAAAAAATTTGACCCAACCCAAAACCTCTTCTTTTTCTTCCACAGATCAAAGAAAGAATCAAACAAGCCCAGTTGCAGTACCATGTGGTGGGATGAGAATGCTTAATAGAAAGATGCAAAGGAGTAAGACTATGCCAATTAAAGAGAAGCCGAGAGTAATTAACCCGGGAAAAAGTAGCCAAGTCCCGATTTTACATTCAAATGATACCATTGCAGAAAGGAGTACAAGTATGATAGACAAATCAAAAAAGAAGGGGCAAAATTGTAACTTCGTCCAGGTGGTAGATATTACATGTGGTGGGAATCCAATGAGTAGCCGGTTGAGAAAACTTGGTTTCTCTAAGTTGTCAGAATCCTTCTCTTAGGTCCTGTACTTATTATGGGAACAAAAAGCTGCTATTCCAGTATAAAGATAATAATGAAAAAATGATTAAACCTTGTTGCATTCATGGATTGAACAAAAAGCTGCTTTATGTTAAAAAGCAGCAGTTCAATTTGTTGCCTGGGGTTGTACTATTCCGGACTTGTTCTAGTATTGAGGCTCCCTATCATCTGGCAAATTGAAATTTTTATAACCCCTTCTCACTATTCTCTTGATGTGGATATTCTCAGCTATATTCACAGCTTTACATATGCTCGGAAGAAATTTATGGGATACATCTACCTTATTCTTCTTCTTATTCTTTGGTTTATTCTCCTTCTTGCCAAGCCTGAGAGAATTGAAATATTCAATCTCTTGTGAGACCAAGGATGCTATGGTGCCTCTTGATCCAATCTCTATGGGGAATAATGTTTCCATTCTCTCTCTCTCTCTCTCTCTCCTCTCTATGGATTAGGATTGTAATGGTTGGAAGAGCTGGTCCTTGGCCTTGAATTGATTGTTTAAATAGGTCTATTAAGGAGAGAAACAAGATGAGTGGAGTAGGTGATATATGTGCTGAAATGTCATTTTCAACTTGTTTTTATTTTTATGAAGAATAGTTAGATATGGGATATTTATATGTTACGTGTATTTCCTTGTACTAGTAATTTGGTGGTAAGGGGACATTGGTGTGGTTGGTATTTTGTCACAACTGCTTTACAATATACCTGTAATTAAAACTCTGGGATCATTTCGGGACTGTCTGTTTGTCTTATAGTTTAATTTTCTGGTACAAGACCAGTATTGCAGCTACTGCTGTATTACTGATCTAAACTTTTTGCTTCTCTGTCTCCTATTTGTTATTCCAACATGAGTTTTTGATAGAACCTATTACTTTTGAAGGTACCTCACACGCCAGTAGAATTCAACTGGCAGTGTACAACATGTCGACATCCTAATGCAACCAGTAAAATCGTAACATTCATTGGATTCTTTTAAGTGTTATATTTGTTGGAAGCGAGTGGGGTCAGTTCCGTTTGGATGGATCTACGTAGAAGAATATTTATCTTCTATCTCAATCAGGTACTGAATGGAATGATTGCATTACAATGTTAACTGAATCTCATGATCTCGTTTGCTTGGATGCTCTATCAAATACTATCATATCTCGTTTATACACAAGTTGCCAAATTTGCTTTTTAATTCATTAATAGAATCTTGGAGATGAACAATCAATTTGAACATTACATTTACCTGTACAGATACACGATGGCCTTTTCTACATTTCTTGAGCGCTTTAGGTGCATATCCCCTCTCTTGCCCTTAAAACTACTTTTACGCCAGATCAGAACAAAGTCTCCAACAAAAGCTCAAAAGTGAATTCTCTTTTCCACCTGATCAAAAAGATAATTTCTCTTTTCTTATTGTGGGCAATGTCTTGGCTTTTCCCTAAATCTCTCTCTTTCAAATAGATCTAGGATCTGTTTGAAAGCGAACACCAGAAAAACACATCTCTGATGTGTGATTTAATTCCTGTTTGAAGCATCCAAGCTCACAATTGAAATTGGGGATGTGTAGTTTCTGGCATAAAAAATCAGTTGCCTTAGTACTTCGTTATTGATACAAAGAAATAAAGGATTAAAAAAGAAGGGAGAAAAAATTAGAGCATTTAGTTGTGGATTCAATTTTCTTTCAAAATTTTTTTTCATACATCACAAGTAGTGAATTAACATTGGCACGCAGACACCGACACAGAACGACTGACCTGCTGTTCAGACACAACACCAGCCCACACAGGTCCTTGCGCTTGCCATGCAGCCCTGTTGTGCTTGGTGTTGGGGCTGTGAGGCATGACACGACGTGCCACAAGCATGGGGTGAAACACGGCCAGCACATGGTAGAAATGGGGTAGCACATGTCGAGAAACGAGCTCGAGTCTACGCATTGGCAGACAAACACATTTCCACTAGGATATTTAGCACCTGTGATGGGATGAAGCTTTCCCTTATATTTTTTTGCCTTTTCTTTGGATTTAATAAAAAACAAATAAAACAAAAAACATGACAAAGCATGTGCAGCCACGTCCAAACATGCAATGTGCCCGGTTTCTGTAATTTTTAGCACGGCACATCTATAGCCATATCACGTGTTGCACGGCATGGCATGACATGTGCCTGACAAGCACTTGCATGCCAGACACAGCACATTTATAGTTAAATAAGCATAAGCATCTGAAAAATGATTTACAATTGAACATTGAACAATTAGAGAAATACAATTATGATGATAAAAAAAAAAAAAAGGTATCTCAAGTGCTAATACTAAGAATTGTCGACTGCCAACAGAGCACTACAGGGAATTACCAAAATAAAAATAAAAATGAAAGCAGCAGTACCAAAACAAATGGAATAGGTCCTAGAGAGTATTGAACCACAAATAACTAGAATAAACAAAACATAGAATTTGTAATGTTTTAACCATTTATTTTGATGAAAAAGGTCCATAATTGTGCAGCGTACAACCACCATGGATCATCAAGTCTGAAATGAATAAAAAAGAGGTTTCATATTAGCACATCATGTGCATTGAATTTATTCTGATATAGCATTGCACATTGTATATCATATCATTTTCTGACGGATGTGTGCTTAATTACTATGCATGATTTGCACAAATTACAAGCATCTATCGTGCTGTAAATTCTAGTACTTTATTTTGGTTGGGATCATTCTGTATGATATAAATGTCAAAAATTTCAATTTCTCAATTATTAAGATTTTATATATCTTGATAATGGCTCATACATTTTGAATCAGATGGAATACTCGAGAGCACCAGATACCTGTTAAATTATCTTCAGTGGCTCATTTTCAGGCCCTCCTTGTCCTTCTTTTCCTATCTTGTGATGATGAAGGGGTATTTGTCAGCAGTTCTGCAATATTAAGAAATTATTAAAATATTAAAAAGCTTTTATACATTAAAAAACATATTTTATGAAGTTAGAAGCTGGATTAGTATGTTTGAAGATGCTATATATCTTGAGGTGGATATAGATTTACATCATTCCTGCGTGAAAAAATTATTTTCCCATGATATTCTATTGGTACACAAAATTACAGAAAAGAAAAGGAAATCTGTAGTAAACACGAATCAGTGTAGACCAGAAAAGAAATTGGAAATAAACAATAGACTCTGCCATAAATATTAAGTTAAGAGTTATATTCTAAGGAAATCTGTCAGCACAAACTTGAGAAGGTCACACGATCAAACAAGGGGCCTCTGCTTTGAAATTAATAGAAGTAAATAAAATCACTTCAGAAAGATCAATATATGCTTGATTCTTCTTTTACCAATGAAAAGTGTTATTCAAATCTTATGTATAATATGTAATTACCTGATGGCAGTTTTCCATATATATCTTGACCTCTAGTCTCATCAAGCTTAGGACAATTCCGAATGGTGACTTTTGGGAGAGATGCAAGAAATTGGAGCCCCCCTAGTGACCGTAAATTACTACAGCCCTCAAAATATAGCTCCGATAGAGATTTAAGATTGCTTGTGACCTCAGTGGGAATAGATACCAAACTTTGACAATCACCTATACTCAGTTTTTCAAGGGAAGTGAGGTTTTGCAAGCAACTCGGAATTGACTTTTCAAGGTCCCCGCATAAAATCAGTTCAAGGTGTTTGACAGAGGGTGGTAAGACCACAGGATTTAGACTTCTAAGCTTGGGGCAAGAAACAATTGTCAGCCACTCGAGCGATACAAATCCTTCAAATGATTCCAATGGCAGTGATTTCAGTTCTGTGCAAAAGCTTATATCAATATCCTTTAGCACTGGCAGGTTCTTTGGGACCAAACATTTCTGAAGATTTTTTAGTTGGGTGCAACCCCTAAAGGATATTGAAGTGATTAAACGAGGGAGGTGAGAGATAGTGGAGGCCTTCGAACACAAAAAAATTGAACTTCTGTTAAATTTGGCAAAAACTCTTCCTTCAACCAACTTGGTGATAAATTTCTACCTCCATAGTGGGAGATACTCAACTGTTTGAGATCAGGATGGGGACATAAACCATTAAGGACCTCTTTATCGGGATGTTCATTGCTTACTGACTGGCCACCAGTATGACCTTTGTCCTGAGATTCCCAATCCAAATGTAAAGTGTTGACTAATGGTTTATTGTTTAGTTGTGCTTTTTCAGCATCTTCTTTACTGGGAACATTTTTAAGACCGTATATTGTCAGAGATCCACTGAGTTTGCAGAAGTTCTTTAAATTCTCAATTTTTATACGTGGCACCTCAATGCACAGATCGTGAATTTGGATTGCTTTGCAAATATTTTTCATATGTGCTACCAAGGAGAGCTTTTCCAAAGGCAAACTGAAAAATAGCAAATTAACCAAATCGTTCAATCCTTCAGGAAAACATTCAATATATGAGAGCATCTCCATCGGCTTTCAAATACACTTGCAAATCCGACGTGTCATTTCATTTTCGCAAGGGCAGGGATGTAGAGCGAATTTCAGAAAAGAAAGCTTGCAGGATTTGCAAGCTTGCAAATCGCTTGCAAAGCGCTGAAAATTCCCGTTCGTCGCCGAAAATTTTAGGTCGCACGCACTCAACGGTACTGATCTCGCTGCTCTTCCCCTACCTGTCCCCATTTCAGCCTCCGCAAATCTCTCTTTTCCCCGCCGTTCTTCCCCATTTCAGCCTCCTCCTAGCTTCTCCGCCAAGCCTCCACTGCTCAGACGAACTCTCTTCTCCGCCAAGCTTCCGCTGTTCTGATGACCTCTCTCTACCTCCGCCATTCTTCCCGCTTTCACTGATCTCCTAGCTCCTTCCCCATTTCAGCCTCCGCTGCTCTGATGACACGTCAAGCCTGTGTACCTGCTGGATGCTGACAGATCCAAATTCGATTGAGGCCTCAGAAGAAGGGCTGGTTTGCTTCCATGTTTAAGAGGTAATATGATTTATACTTGGAACAAATCTTTTGGTAATTTGTGTAATCTAGAGAGACAAATGACAGTAAAATCTGATTTGGCTTTTACTGATTTAAAACCCCAAAAGTTCAGGTCAATTTCAGTTTTCTTTGCATTTGAACTGATCCTTTGTTTCAATATTTAGATGACACTCTCTTGAGTCAGGATTAGTGAAAAGTTCATCGATTTTTTGTTCTTTTTTAGATGACGTAGGTCAATCCTCAAACTCAACCAATTGTGCTCACATGATATCAATTTCTTTACCTGACTCAATGTTTTCTTAAAAATAATTTTCAATCCCTTTGTGGTCCCAGGATTTTCTATGCCAGGACTTCTTCACCGGTGTATTCTGGTAAGGAAAAATATCATTTCTTATTCATGGAGCAATGATAGAGCGGGCCCATCTGACTTGAATTCCTTCTCAGAGTCGTTGAAGTCACGCCTCCAGTCTGTCTCTACAAGGTACTCTTAGCCAAAGATCATGATATCATGAATCTTTGTTAGTTCATTGAACTAATACCAGGCCTGATACAGTAACATTTGTTATCTCTTTTTGTCTTTTGTGCGTAGGACTCAAATTATTAGTGTGAATATCAAATGATTAATTAAATCAGAGAAATAAAAGTTCTGAAGAGCATTGCACTTTCATTTAAACTTTTATAGTAATTTGCTCATAGGCTCATTTGTGCTTTGTACCTTTTCCTAATTTATTGTGGTGTTTCACATACAAAGAGTCTATTACAAAGGGCACACGTGGCTTGAGAGACAGGTTATTCTCACGAAACGGTGCAATAGCCGATCTTGGGTCTGATGTCAGAAATGAGGTGAAGCAGGGATTGCTGCTGTCTCGTGCATGATTGAGCGCCTTGAAACTAGAGAGAACTCCCCACAACCCAATAAGCTGGTTTGCTTCCATAATATTTGGTACATACTACAGAATCTTTTGCTGATTTTTTATTTTCTAATTTTATTTTTTATTTTTTTTCTTGATTTTGCAAAAGAAGGTATATGTTCAAGATGAGAGCACCTTGGCATCTGACATAGTCTGACTCAAAAAAAATCTCTCAAGAAAGGTATCTTTCTTTGTTCTCTTTCATGTCAATCTGTGGTTAAATCTTAAGGTAGACAATTTTAGACATGGACTTGTTATTTTTATCAGGTGGCAGGATCAATGTTATTTTTATCAGAGTTACGATTCAAATCGGTAGCAATTATAAGAATGAAACTTCAACTCCTGAACCAAGATCTAAAGGTAGCTTCTACCCTTATGAGACAAGTAAGCTTTTTATTTGAATTGTTGCTCTTAGTTTGTAGCTGTTTTTCTAGTAATTAGTTGAGTATTTATTAGAGCTAAATATCCAACATCCAAAATATGATCTGAAAAATATGGAAAATTAAAACTGTGCACTATTTAGATGTAAGATTCTAGATGTTCATATCGATTGAAAACAAAAACTTGTGAAAGAGTAAACAAAATACATCAACTAACTAACTTCATATTAAAGACACTTCTGTCTAATCTCTTTAGCCCATCAATCATCCTTCAAAAAAGATTTAAGCCTCCTTCGATAGATTGCATATTGACCTCCATCCAATTTTGAATGATCTATTGCGAGTAATTGCATCTCCACATTGTCCTCGTGCTTCCTCATGTTCTCTTCGTGGATCCGCTTGTTCTCTTCGTGCTGCCTTTTTTTGTCCTCATGAAATTCTTTTTTGTCCTTTCGCAACTCCTCTATAGCAGAAATGAATGTCTTCATGAAAGAGATACATATGCTAATGATTCAATTATTTGGTCTGATGAAGAAGTTAATGGGATTGTATCAAGGCCGGAAGTTTCTCGAGGCCGTCTAGCTGGATTTCAACAATATCTACGCAATCATTTGAATGTTCGTAATAGATCAACAAATGAACAACTCAAACAGGACTTGGTTGAGCACATATGGAACAAATTCAGAACCGAGGATACTAATTGATTATTCTTGCAAAGAAAGGTTTTTAAAGTTCTTTGTTGTCTTTAAAATTTAGCTGACATGTTAATTGCATTGTTAAATGCTTTATCTTTTATCCATATATTCAGCTAAGACCTGATTCCACCCAAAATTAGAGTACATGAACCCTTCAATTTTAATAAGATGGTAATTAGTATATGGATAAATTTGCATCTATTTATTTTTTATCTAGTTTGAAACATTAGTTCTGTAAATTTTGATGATTTATTTTGTTGTGCAAACTACAGAGCTGCCTGAGATCGGTCCAGTGAAATAGAAGACCTTCAGCACATCATGCACACAGCTACCAAAACTTTAGTGAAGACAATGGAAATCATCTCCTTGGCCAAATTTATCTAAATTTTTTTGTTATTCTTTATTTCTTTATTTGTTGTAGTATTAATGTGCTGCACCTATCCTAAACTTTGTAATAAACTTTGTAATAAGCTCCAAATAGGGTCGTTGATCTTAAATATGAATGGAATTGAAAGCAAGTTAATTCGAATTCTGTTGTTTTTTCATTTTCATGGAGAGGAAAGGAGCGAGAGAGAGGGAGAAATGTTATTTCCTTTTTTTTTCTTGTTTCTGATAAGCAAGAACTGGACACATCCATTCTCTCGTCAAATGGAGGTCTGCACTCACATCCTGCTGTTGAAACTAGAGATGAATAAAACCATAGCCGCCAACTTCCTTTCTCTCTCTTTCTTCCTTCTCTTCTGATTTCTGTTTCATGGAGATGACAAGAGAGAGAGAGAGAGAGAGGGAGGGGAGAGAGAGAGAGAGAGAGAGAGAGAGAGGGAGAGGGTGTCGTAGAGAGTTGAGAGAGAGAGAGAGAGAGAGAGAGAGAGGGTATCGACAGAGAGAACAGAGAGCGATCTGGGTTTCGTATTTTGAATTTATAAATCAGTTAACGGCCAAAAAATTGCGCTTAATTTTGCTGATGTGGCATAAATGCAATTGAAATGCAATTGCATTGATGTATAGCATTTGAAATTATATTTGAAGTTAATTTCATTTGACAGTTATTTTCTATTTGCAATTGCATCTCAATTGCATGAATGGAGATGCTCTGAGCAATTATCCATGTTTAGACACTGGAGGTTGTAAAGGCAACAAAATGACTCGGGCAATGTTTTAATATTTGTGCCAGAAATATAAAAAAACTGAAGATGCTTTAGGTTTCCAATGATTTCAGGTAGCTTCTTAATTTTTTTGCATCTTGCAAGAGATAATGATCGGATATTTGTGAGCTCATTGCACCAACTTTCTATTGCAGCATTAAAATACCTGTCAGTAAAGGTTACCTTCAGAGAGAGTAATTTCTTATATTTGCGCAACTCTTTTTGCTCCTCCCGCACTAATTTCTTTCGAAAATCTGACATATGTCGTATATCAGGAGAGACTTTCTGTTCAGAATGCCCATTTTCTAGGCAAAAACACTCATCTTTTGTTATAGATTGGCACACATCATGCATCAAATCATGTATGACGTATTTATACTCTGTGCCACGTGCATATATTTGGAAAAAGCATCTCCTTTCAAGGTCAAGAAAGTAACCTTCTGCCAGATTTCTCAATTGTTGGATATCATCTAGAGGTCCGATTAAACCTTGCATTATCCAAAACATTGTTATCTCAGATTGGGTAAATCTAAAATCCTTGGGATAGAGTGAGCAAAACGAGAAACATTTTTTCAGAAGAGGGTAAATATTGATAGCTTAACTGAAGTACCGGAAGTATATCATGTTCCTCTGTTTCCTCTGTTTGTAATTGCCACATTTTACTGTCTTTGATATTCGTCCAGTGTCTAACATCTAAGTTTGTTCTCAAAAGACCTCCGATTGTTTTGGCAGCAAGCGGAGATCCTTTTAGCTTTTTACAAATTTTCTTCCCAATTTCCTCCAATTGTGGATTAATATTGTTTGATTCGACAATCGAATCAAATGCACAGCTCTTAAAGAATTCCCAGTAAATATGTTCTTCTAAACCTTCCAAATTTATGACATCTTTGGAGCCTGTACTCGTGTCAGAAATTTCCACACATTCAAGAGACCTAGTTGTCACCAGCACTACACCTTCAGATGCTCGTTTCATTGGTGCCAACAGAAGTTGCCAGTCCTTGCACCAAACATCATCAAGGACTAGCAAAAATCTCTTGGAATTATTTAATGTCTCTTGTAAAGTCCCTTGCAGGGCATGTTAATTAGTAAGTTAATTTGCAATCTAATTTAGTGGCACTCTCTATTATTTCTCTAGTTAACCTTACCAAATCAAAATTATCAGAGACACAAACCCACATAATAAGATCGAAATAGGACATTACACTTCTATCATTGCAAACCATTTGAGCAAGGGTAGTTTTCCCGACGCCTCCTAAGCCTACAACAGATAAAACTGATACATTGCTTTTCTTATTCAATTTTCTCGCTCTCTTCCTTCCACGAGATCCAGAACTGGGAACTCCCATTAGACGGATCACTCTATTGAACTCTTTATCACGCCCATACACATTAGATGTATCAGGAATTGTAGTGCTTGTAATCGGTCTAGCATTTTGGCTAAATTGGTTGGGATTTTCTGGTATATGATGACGGTCACAGTTTTCTTTCATATCATTATAGACTCTATTAAGCCTATCAAAAACCCCTTTTACTGTGGTTGGGAAATCACTCATCCAGTTCGTCAAAATATTACTAATACCTGGTGAGCTCTTTTCGACCTTCTTCTTCAATCTTTGATACTCCAACTCATCAACAATGCTTTCGGCTTCATAGACGGAATCTTTAAGTTGGGAAAGGAGCTCATCTATGGGTTTGTATTTAGGTAGTCGCCAGCATTCGGATCTCTCGATTAGGAGCCTTGCATTAGTTAGTGTTGCACGAAGATTTGAGAGGTCACTATCAACATTGGAGCTCATACGCCAAGCATCAACAGCAGATTGACCAATGGTTGACACCAAAAGTTCGAGTGCTTTGCCCCACAAAAACTCAATTGTTTTATCCCACCACATGATCGAGGGAGAAAGTTAGATACGTAAGAAAAAAAGAAGCAATTTTTTTTTTGCTCTCCACCTTCTATGCAATGAATTGAAGCAAAAGAAGTAGTTTTTCTAAACTTGATAGGATGAATAAATTGGGTTTTTTTTCCTGGCAAACGAAGAAGAAACATAGAATTTTTCTGGTAACAGGAAGGTTGGATTTTCTTCACTTCTATATTTGGTGTTGAAAGGAAGAAACACAACAGAACAAAAAAATTGAGAATGTTGAGGACTTGGAGAAGGAAAAGAGGGGAGCAATGATGCAAGGACTCATAATATCGTATATACTATATAGCAAAGATGCCTTTTGATCAGATTGAAATCAAAATAGTAAAAGTCAACACGGACATATTTTTTTTACTTGTACCTGGATCTGTAGAACGAAGACATGTAAGAGGCGCAAGGCTGCGCCCATTACACAACACCGGACGAAGAGCATTTTACGCTGACATAATATATGGTGGGTCGACTGTTTAACCGACGATTCATAATCTATTCTCCCTTGGAATTTGACTTTATTTATATGTGTTCGATTTTTTTTCGATGGACATGATTGCAGCCTGAAAGTCAATACTTTAGTTCGTTCCAGATTACTTTTTGCTATGGTGTCTCGATTTGAGTAAACATTGAGATTTTAATAAGCTTTATTAATATTTAATAAACATCCCTCTTTTGTGAAATGGACCCTGAAAATTGTAAATCTAGTCATCAATGAACTTTAAAAGTGCTAAAATGCTAATTTTTGCACATATATAATATAAGCATATTAAATTAGTATTTTGAATAAGAAGTATTTAAAAAAAACGGAATACACATCACTGAATTAATTGTTTTACATTGTACGTAGAATGAATATAAAAACAACAACTAAATGGTCGATAATTCTAAGTTTGTATAAATGAATATAAAGTTAAACTTGTATAGTAGTAGCTGGGGAGATTTTTAATTCGGAATTGTGTAAATATAATTTTTTTAATTAATATATTTGTTAGAGGAAGCTTAGAAGGCTTGCAGCTAACCCCCCAAAAAAAAGGAATATAAAGTTAAACCACAACTGAATAGTCGATAATTGTAGGGGTGTCAATGGGTACAGTATGGGTCGGGTGGAAGCATTTTCATATTCATACCTATTAAAATTGACTTTATCCATACCGTATCCATAACCATTAAAAATTGACTTTACCCTACTCTATCCTTACCCGTTAATATTCTAGAGTAACGAAATGGTAGCGGATAATAACGGATATTACTAATATAATAATTATTTTTATTATATTTTACAAATTAAACATCAAAAACTCATTAATTTCACATATATGTAATTGTATTTTTAATAAAAAATAAAAATAAAAATGTAATCAATTCCAACTAAATTGTTTTTCATAAAATTGAATTGAATATATATATATATACAATGGTTTAAATAGCGTTTATCGCGAAAAAGCGTACGGGTTAAAAAAATTGCGCTATAGCGGCGTTATTTAGGCATAGCGCCATAGCTTTTTTGGTCAGAAAACACTATAGCTCGCTATTTAAAACACTGTATATATATATATTTAAATTTTATAATTACCTTATAGGGTAATGGGTACAAAATAGTTATTACCCATACCCTTACCCATTTGGTCAACGAAAAAAATTTCTTACCCATATCCATATCCGATAAGCTAACGAAAAAAAAAAAATTACTCATACCGACCTTATCGAATATGAAACAGATCAGGTAAATAGCTAAAAAGGTGCCATTGATACCCCTAGATAATTGTAAATCAGGTAGATCTTGAAAAAATTGAAAACATCCAACTTAAGATCATTTGACGCTTGATTGATAAGTAAACTACATTCAATGTTATGGTTGGCTAAAGAAAAGCATAGGATCAGTACTTTTAACATTGGGGGAATTACATATATACCATTCGAAAACATTGAAATTATGTATTTACTACTCTAAATTTTATAATTATGTATTTATGATTCTAAATTCATACAACTCACATATTTATCCAATCAACTAAAAACTGAGATTAACTGTATTTAATATTATATAAATATATAATTAACAACTTAATGGCTTTTCTTTCTCCTTCTTTGGTGTATGATTTCCCCACCTTTCTTTTGCACCAAAATTGTGACTCTCTATCTACGGATGATCTACAACCTCCTCATCTCTCCTGCTTTTTGAACATTATTCTAATAATTTGTCAGTCTATAGAGATGATATACGAGGAAGAGGAAGAGAGACCAAGACGAGAGATTGGAGTAGAATCACCCGCAATTGGATAAGCTCCTTAATCTTGATATTGCTATAACTCAAGAGTCTCGCTTCATCAGTACAGTGTAGTTTTTGTTCTCTTTCAATTCAATAAATTTCTCTCTCTTTCAATCTCAAGTAACGATGCTGTCCATGGAGAAAGGAGGATTTCTAGGTACTAATTAAATTTCGATATTTGATATCTCAAAGTTGCCATACGGTGTCTCCTTGTGTCTTCGACGACAAATAAAAGGGAGAATTTTCAATCAACACATCTCGCATATTATTCATTTGAATTGAACGAATCCATCAAACTGACCAAATTAGAACATTACATTTGATTGTTGTCTTAGATTAAATTTACCCAGAAAAACTAATTACCTAGATCAAATTTTAGTGGTCACAATTTATAGTATAATTTCTTATTCTTTTATCTAATTATTTGGTATTATATATGCTGGTTAAAAAGCTCACAAAATAGAGAATTTCATTTTTAATTTTGGGTTATTCTTTAGCTTATAGAAATTAGAAAGTAGTAATTAAATTTTTTCAAAAATAGAAAATTAGTATTTTGATTTCAATCATACCAGCAGATATCAATGGACCATACTGTTTTTAATCTTATAAGCAAGATCTTCCTTTTGTACTTTGCATAATTTAACAATATTTTTTTTTATATTTAGACTAGGTTTGTCTAATTACAGGATATAATTAAAATATGAAAACTTCTCTCGGCAAGTGGAGAATTCTTTAGCAAGTGATTAGAATATGGTGCCCCCTAAATTAGCAAATAAACAAGTATGTTGTCCCGCCTAAATGCAGAAGAAAGGGCACTTCTGGAAGCCATTCAAGCTGTGATACAAAAGGGGATTGGGGAGTGCATTTTTTACACTGACAATTCAAACATGGCAAGTTATTGTTCAATGTTTGGTCCAGCTGTAACCATTGATTGGAAGGCTTATGAAGAAAATTTTCAAATTTGGTGGTTGCTCAAGGAGATTACATCTTATTCTTGCATGCATGTGCTTAGAGGAGTGTAGCAGATGAAAAGAGAATCTAAAAGCTTTACTGGTATTTATTGGTATTGGTTAGTTGGTAAGGGAAATAGAGGAGATAACAACGAATGATGGGCTTTTAAATGTATATTTTGGTTTTTTTAATGAAAGATATGACCTACGGACTTTGATGATAATAAAAAAGTTTTTATTAATATATTCTTTGATTCAAGTAGTTGCACAAGTTATTGAAGGCCTTAATAAGATTCCATGTATAGGAGAATGAGTCTAAGGAGAAATTGCTAAGTTAATTCTTGATTCATTATAGTTTTTAGAATATTAAACATAATTAATATGAGTTTTGGGTATATTTGATATATGTTAAAATCATATTGGATAAATATGTGAGTTCTTTAAATTTAGAATGGTAAATAGAATTTATTTTATAAACTATAATTAGAAGAAATATTTTTATCAAACCAACATGATTACTTTTTCTTTTTACAAAAACCACAAGGACTGAAAGAGCATTTTGGTCCTGCATTTTTTTTTGGGACCGAAATGCCAATTCAGTCCCCACTGATTTCACAAATTTTCATGGAAAACAGTATGGCTAGTGATGCAATACATGGGACAGATGCCATTTTGGTCTAGTATTTTTTCAACTGGGACCGAATTGGCATTTCTGTCCCATGTATTTTTTTTTTTAAATACCCTTCTTCTCCTTCAAAAAAACAAATATAACATGCAAATTCAATTAAATATTGACATGCATGACATACAAACCTAATTAAATATTAACATTCATTCTATTACTCTACATTATTTTACAATTACACTACAGAAATCTAAATTACACTAAAAAAATAAATCATTCAACAATTGATTAATACTATATGCAAAGAGTTAAATTACTTGCAAACTAAATAATTATAGAATTAATAGTTACACTACATAAACTTAAATTACACTAAAAAATTAAATTTTCAACAATTGATTTATACTACATGCAAACTAAAAAATTCTACAATTAATAATTACACTACATAAACTTAAATTATACTAAAAAAATAAATCATTCAAAAATTGCTACATGCAAACTTAAAAATTCTACAATTAATAATTACACTACATAAACTTAAATTACACTAAAAAAAATAAATCATTCAACAATTGCTTTATACTACATGCAAAAAGCTAAATTATTCTACATGCAAACTAAAAACTTCTACAATTAATAATTACACTACAAAATCCTAAATTACACTAAACAAAATAAATCATTCAACAATTAATTTATACTACATGCAAAAAGCTAAATTACTTTATATGCAAACTAAATAATTCTACAATTAATAATTACACTACAAAACCTAAATTTGACTAAAAAAATTAAATCATTCAACAATTGATTTATACTACATGCAAACTAAATAATTCTACAGTTACTACAATTACACTAAAAAAGTCATTTATACTGCAAAACTAAATTCGATCATAGTTTTTCCAACATGCGGCCACTCCCAAAACCACAAGGGACCGGATTGCCAATTCGGTCCGGGAGGTTTTGCGATTTTCTGTGACTGTATGTTGGAAAAACTATGAAATCAGTGAGGACCGGATTGGCATTTCGGTCCAAAAAAAAAAATTCGAGGACTGAAATGCCATTTCAGTCTTTATGGTTTTTGTAAAAAAAAAAAAGGTAATCATGTTGGTTTGGTAAAAATGAATTTTCTAATTATGGTTTATAAAAAAAATTCTAGTAAATACATAATTATAAAATTTAGAGTGGTAAATATGTAATTTCAATGTTTTTGAGTGGAATATATATAATTCCCCCTGAAATTAAAGTAGAGTGTGGTTCTCTGCGCGGAATGTCGTTGCTGCTCTCATTTCAAATAGATCTGCCATCTGTTTGAAAGCAAACGCCAGAAAGACACATCTCTGTTGTGTGATTTAATTTTTATTTGAAGCATCAAATCTCACAACTGAAATTGGGGACATGAAGTTCTGGCATGAAAAGTCAGATACCTGAGTACTTGATTATTGATAAAATTTCCTTAAAGGATAAGAAAATAAGAGAGGGAAAAAACAGAGTACTTAGTCCCTGATACAATTTCCTTTGAAAAAAAAAAAGACTTATTGATACAATATAAGCAGATGAAAAATGGTGCCAACAAAGCAACAACTAGAGAAATACGACAATGATGATTAAAAAAAACAAAAAACAAAGATGAAGTCGTTAAATCCAAACCATTCTGTCTTAATTAATAAAATTTACAAACAATCAAAAGTCATAATAATAAGAATTGTTGACCACCAGCAGAGCACTTTAAGACATTACAAAAGAAAAGTTATTAATTGAAAGCAGCAGTACCAAAACAAAAGGAATAAGTCCATGAGTACATACAAGGAATAATCCTTAAGCAAAAGCGTGACAATGCGTGCGCGCGAGCACACACACAAAACACAGAAAACAGAATTGAAACACAAACAACAGAATATACAAAACATAAAACTTGTAATGTTTTAACCAACTTATTTTGATGAGCCAAGAGTGCATAAATCTGCAGCGTACAGCAACCATACACCATGAGGAGGAAAATACTTCAAGTCTGAAATGAAAAAAGGAGGTTTCATTATTAGCACATCATATATATCAAATATATTCTGATATAGCATTGCACATCATATCCTATCACTTCCTGACAAATGTGTGCTTACTTAAATACTAAATGCATGCCTGAGTTTCACAAATCACAAGCTATCTAGCATGCTGTAAATTCTAGTACTTTTTGTTGGGATAATTATGTACGATATAAATGAAGTAGTTTCCTTAAAAATTTAATTTTCTCAATTATTAAGATGTTAGAGCAGAAAGTGCCTGTTAAATTATCCCAGTACTGTCTTTAGCGGCTTCTTTTCTGGCCCTTCCTTCTTTTCCTACTTTGTGACAATAAAAGGAAAATTTCCAGCACTTCTGCAATATTAAGAAATTATTAAAATATTAAAAATGTTTATATATTAAAAAAAACACATTATAATGAAGTTAGAAGCTGGGATATATAGTTGTTAGAAGAAGCTATATATTTCTGAAGGTAGATACATATTTACATCATAAACGTGTGAAAATTTTATTTTCCCATAATATTCTGTTGGTACGTAAATTTGTACAAATCTTAAGAACTTAGGAAAGAACTGTTATTATTTAGGTAACACAAATTAGTACACATCATAAAAGAAAAGAAAAGGAAATAAAAGACAATAAATTATAGACTGGGATATATATTAAGTTGAGTAGGTAAGAAGCGATCTATTTAGTGTTGAGGGATATAGTTTGCGTTTGGTAGGAATTAAGATAAAAGAAGATCCAGGAAGAAATGAAGGAGAGGAAGAAAATAAAGTAGAAAGATGAGAGACATGAATTGTAAAATCAGAACTTAAAAGTAAAGGGCAAAAGAGTCCATTATTTTTCTAATAAATATGAATTTGCATTTTACATTGATTAAATTCTAAATTTGGGGATAAGGAGGCTTATTTTGGACAGGTAAATATCAAATTTCAATATTATGATGGGGGAAAATATCTAATTTAAGAATTCTGTATGGGGATATATTTAAATTTCTCTAAATATTCAGTGGAATTATAGTTTGAAGGAGAATGAAACTACTGTCTGCACTGCACAAACTAATCAAAGTAAACAAAATCACTGCAAAACAGTTGTTTGATTCTTTTTTCAGCAACGAAAAGAGTTGTTCACATCTCCTGTATAATATGTAATTTACCTGATGGTCCATATAAATTTTCACCTCTAGTCTCATCAAGATTAGGACAATTAATAATAGTGACATCCTGCAGAGATTCAAGAGACACGAGACCCCATAGCGACTGTAATTTTGTACAGTCCTGAAACCTCACCTTTGATAGAGATTTAAGATTGCTTGTGACCTCAGCTGGAACAGATACTAAATGTTCGCATTCAGCTATAGTCAATGTTTCCAGGGAAGTGAGGTTTTGCAAGCAACTGGGAATTGACTTTTCGACATCACCGCATGATGTCAGATCAAGGCACTTGACAGTGGGTGGTAAGACCATAGAATTTGGATTTCTAAGATTGGGGCAATTACAAATTTTCAGCCACTCAAGCGACACAAATCCAACAAATAATTCCACAGACAGTGATTCCAGTTCCCAGCAATGGATTATCTCAATATGCTTTAGCATTGGCAGGCGGTTTGGCTCCAAACAATCCTGAAGGCTTATTAGTTGGGTGCAAAACCAAAGGGTTAATTTAGTGATGGAACAAGGGAGGGGAGAGAGAGTTGAGGCCTTCCTACATTCGAAAAAAAACACTACCTTTAAATTTGGCAAAAACTCTTCCTTCAACCAACTAGGTGATAAATTTCTACCTTTATAATGGGTGATTCTCAACTCTCTGAGATTAGGATGGGGACATAAACCATCAAGTACCTCCTCATCGTGATCTTCATTTGTATCAAGTCTCGATTCCTTCCAAGACAAATCCAAATGGTTAATTAATGTTTTATTGCTCAATTGTGCTTCTTCAGCAACATTTTTGTTGGGAACATTTTCTAGATCACATATTTTCAGAGATCCACTGAGTTTGGAAATGTTCTTTAAATTCTCAATTTTCTGATGTGCCATGACAACTGTCAGATCGTAAAGTTGAATTGCTCCAAAAATATTTTCAATATGCTCTACCAAGGAGACCTTTTCCAAAGGCAACCTGAGAAGTAGTAAATTAACCAAATTGTTGAATCCTTCAGGAAAATATTTAATATTTGAGCAATCATGCATGTTTAGATACTGGAGGTTGTAAAGGCTACAAAATGACTCAGGCAACATTTCAATATTTGTGCCAGAAATATCCAAAAAATGAAGATGCTTTAGATTTCCAATGTTTTTGGGTAGTTTCTTAATTTTGCATCTTGCAAGATATAATGAGCGGATATTTGTGAGCTCATTGCACCAGGCTTTTATTCCCCTAATGCAACAACTATTAGTAAAGGCCGCCACCTCCAGAGAGAGCAATTTCTTATATTTGCACAACTCATTTTGCTCCTTCAGCTTTAAATTCTTTCGGAATACTGATACATGCCATATATCAAGAGAGACTTTTTGTTCAGGATGCCCATCTTCTAGGCAAAAACACTCGTCCTTTGTAATAGATTGGCACACATCATGCATCAGGTCATGGATCACATATTTATCGTCTTCATTGTTTGTGCCACGTTTATATATTTGGAAAAAACATCTACTTATAAGATCATGAAAGTAACCATCTGCCAGAGTTGTCAATTGGTGGAAATTATCTAGAGGTCCGATTAAACCTTGCATGATCCAAAACTTTGTTAACTCAGATCGGGTATATATAAAACCTTTGGGATAGAGTGAGCAAAATGAGAAACATTTTTTCAGATGAGAGGGCAAATATTGATAGCTTAATTTAAGTACCGGAACTATATCATGTTCCTCCTTTTGTAATTGCCACATTTTGCTGTCATTGATATTTTTCCAGTGTCTAACCTCTAAGTTTGTTCTCAAAACACCTCCAATTGTTTTGGCAGCAAGCAGAGATCCTTTTAGCTTACTACAAATTTCCTTACCAATAACCTCCAATTCTGGATTAATATCGTTTGATTCAGCAACCAAATCAAATGCCCAGCTCTTAAAGAAAACCCAATAAATATCCTCTTTTAGGCCCTCCAAATTTATATCTCTTCTAGAGCCTATACTAGTGCCAGCAGGAATTTCCACACATTCAAGAGACCTAGTTGTCAACAGCACTACACTTCCTTTAGATGCTCCTTCCAGTGGTGCCAATAAACATTGCCAGTCCTTGCTCCTAACGTCATCAAGGACTAGCAAAAATCTTTTAGAATTTAACGTCTCATGTAAAGTCACTTGCATGGCATGTAAATTAGTAAGGTTGCAATCTTCTTTAGTGGCACTGTCTATTACTTCTTTAGTTAACCTTACCAAATCAAAATTATCAGAGACAGAAACCCACATAATTAGTTCAAAATAGGACTTTACACTTGTATCATCGCAAACCATTTGAGCAAGGGTAGTTTTCCCGACACCTCCCATGCCTACAATAGATATAACAGATAGATTCCGTTTCTTTTTCTTTCTGCTACTACTCTCCCCAATATCTAAATTAGTCACTCTCAATTTTCTTGCTCTCTTCACTATATGAGATCCATAACCGGGAACCCCCATTATAATTAGACAGATCACTTCATTCAACTCTTTATCACGCCCATACACATCCAATGTATCAAGAAATGTCCTTGTAATTGGTTTAGCAGTTTGGCTAAATGGATTAGGATTTTCTGGTATACCATGACTATCACAGATTTCTTTCATTTCATTATAGGCTTTATTAAGCCTATCAAGAACCCTTTTGACTGTGTTTGGGAAATCGCTCATCCAGTTCTCTACCCAGTTCCTCAAAAAATTAATACCTGGCAAGCTCTTTTGGACTTTATTCTTCAATATTTGGTACTCCAATTCATCAACTATGCTTTCGGCATCATAGAAGGAATCTTTAAGCTGGGAAAGGAGATCGTCTATTGGGTTGTATTTAGGTAATCGCCAGCATTCGGATCTCTCAATCAGGAGTCGTGCCTTAGGCAGTGCCCAACGAAGATTTGAGAGGTCGTTAGCGACATCTGCCCTCTTAGGCCATGAATCTACAGCAGATTGACCAATGGTTGACACCAAAAACTCTAGTGCTTTATCCCACAAGTTCATTTTCCCCTGTTACCATTATCAACCACAGCGAGGGAATGATTAGACAAGTAGTGAAATAAGAATTAAAAGTAATTCTTTTGTTCTCCACCTTTGCAATGAATTCAAGCAAAATAAGTAACTTTTTGGAACTCGAAAGGAGAAATAAAATGTGGAAGCCTATTTTTTAAAATTTTGTGAAAGAGCAAGGTGAACTTTTGATTCTTTTTACCTTTTCTTTTTGGTGCTGAAATGAAGAAACATAACAGAATAAAAATTTGAGAATGTAAGGAGTTGGAGAAGGAAATGTTAGAGCGAGCACTGATTCAAAGAAATGAAGTATTCTCAATGACAGAGAAGGATTCTGATCGGATTAGAAAAAAACAAGTTTTCATAAAGTCAAACACAGACATAAAAAAAAATAGTGAAAACATTTCCCCAGTTATATTTTTTGGCTTGGAGCTGGATCTGGATCTGGAATTTGACCTTTTTATATGTGTCCGATTTTTTTTTCAATGGATATGATTTGCAGTCTTAAGTCAATGCTTCTGAACTTTTGCTATGGTGTCATGAAATCACGATTTCAGGGAACATTGAAATTAAGAAAAACTTAAAGCATGTAGATGTGAACTTCGATGGCTATCTGTTTTTTGAAAAGCCTGGTAGGAACTACTAAATTAGATGGATATCGATCGTAATAATACATAGTAGACGCGAATTAAAGAATGATTAGTTAGAAAGTAAAAGTGTCAATAAAACTTTTTTATTTATTTTTTATAATACGAATATATAATGATTTTGTTATTAATTTATTGAATAATGGTATGGATAATAATATATTTTCATTAGCTTATTGAGTAAGGATATAGTTAAAAATTATATAGTAGATATATACAAAATCATATAAGATAATTACATAGTTAAGCATTATATAGCAGACCCCAATTGGATTCCAGCATTTCTTCACCATACCAAGTTGCCTTAAAGTGGGCCTAATTTCTGTATTTTTCAGGGGTTCAAAGCCCATAATACTGATTAGCATAATCCAATAAAACTTTCTTATTGGGTTCGAGATCTAATTTTGTTGGAAAAACCAGATTTGGTATGTTTACAAGAACATTTAGAGAAATTTGTGGTCTAATTAAGATTACAACAACATCAAGTTCTAATGGCGTAAGAACTTGATGGGCATATTGAATAATCCAATAAAACTTTCATATTGATTGCATGGGCACCGACCAAGTTCACTTGATGGGCAAATTAGCATAATCCAATAAAACTTTCATATTGATTGCATAGGCACCGACCAAGTTCACTTGATGGGCAAATTAGCATAATCCAATAAAACTTTCATACTGATTGCATGGGCACCGACCAAGTTCACTCTAATGCAATCTGAAATAAGAAGATTTAGCTTAAGTATCTTACTTAAGAACAATGTGGATGGAACACAATTTTGGTTTTTGAGAATATATGGGCCATCAACACAGCAAGGGAGAAGCATGTTTCATGAAGAACTGACCGCCATCAGACCAATGGATGGCACACCATGGATCATAGGAGGAGATCTAAACATCACATTGAAGCCTGGAGATCGAAACAACAACATGCAAGTGAAGATAAGAACAACACTAAATTTTGCAAATCTGAATTCATCATTGGGATTAATCAACACAACATTACATGGAAGACAATTCACATGGTCTAATGAAAGGCAACAACCGCATATGGCAAGGTTAGATTTTTAATCTCAACAGAATGGAATAGGAAATTCCCAAATTCAAACTAGAAGGCATTGGCAACAAGGTTCTGAAACTCGGAATTGGAATCAGAATCGGATTTTTGACCGCCGAGTTAGAATCGGATGAATCGGCTGGAATTGGAAGAATCGGATCGGTAACTCGGGTTTTTTTGGCAGAACCCTTGTTTTGTAGCCAAAAATAGGAAAAAATTGATAAAAATAATTTGTAAAAAAACTATGTTAATTAAAACAATATTACACTCACATAATTTACTACTTATATAATGTATTACAAACATTACAAATATAACACACTCAAGAAAGAAAATTCGTTACTATCATGAAACTTAAGAAAGAAAATGAACCAAATTAATTCAATTCGTCAAAATAAATAAATATATTGAGTTCTAATTAGGAGAATAAAAATACGAATCTCTCGTACTAATAAAAATTATAAAAGTTACAAATCTCTTTCATAATGAATTATATAGCCAAATTAGATATTTATATGCATATATGAATATTATAACAAAAATTTTCTTTTCAAACCAATTTAGTTGGAAACCCCATTTTAATTCTGGATTTGTCTTAACCCTTGGATCTCATCATATCACGGATCTTAAAGTCATCTCAACCTTTGATTTTGAATTAGATGAGTTCATATTGAAATTCTGAATTTTTTTGAACCTTTGGATTAAATTAAGCACAAATCCTAAAGCAATCTCACCCTTTGATCTTTGAATGGAATTGAAAATGGGGAATAAGCTCCATTGAATTAAAATTTCGGGTCCATGACCCCTTTCTCTTTTTCTTTCTCTGCCGACGGGCTCCATAGACCCCTTCTTCCTTTTCAGTTCTCCTTCTCCCTTTCACGCAAGGGTGGTTTCTCTCTAGACGTTTGCTAAGCCCCTAACGGGTTCAACTCGTTTTGCTCGGCCCGTACCCGTTACCCGAGCTACCCGTACCCGTTGCCCGGGTACAAACGGGTAGACGGGTAGACGGGTACGGGTAATAAACGGACCGGACAACCTAATTTGAAAAAAAACCCGTTATACCCGTACCCGTCTACCCGCCTACCCGTACCCGCCTACCCGTACCCATCTACCCGCATACCCGTACCCGCCTACCCGTACCCATCTACCCGCCTACCCGTACCCATCTACCCGCATACCCGTACCCGTACCCGTTTCACTTCAAAAAAATTTGAATTTTTTGATTTTTTTGAAAAAAAACAGAAAAAAAAAAAAAAAACCGGGCGGACTGGACCCGTACCCGGATACCCGGATCCGTACCCGCGGTACCCGTACCCGTCAACCCGCAACGGGTACGGGTAATAAACGGACCGGATAGAGGTTTTAGGAAAATTACCCGTCTACCCGTTACGGGTTTTACCCGTACCCGACCTACCCCTTTACCCGTCCTACCCATTACCCCTAACGGGTAACCCGGAACGGGTCACGGGTTACCCGTTAGCAAACCCCTATTTCTCTCTCTCCTTCTCTGCTACTGAGCACGAGGCCCACTCCGCCTTCCCTCTCTCTCTTTTCCTTCCTGCCAGGATAAAGAAACGACGGGATTTGATTTCCCCGCTCTCGCCTCTATGCCGTACGAGGCTACGAGCCCGTCTCATTGGCTGTTGGCAGAATCGGCTGATTCTACACTGTTCAACCCGTTTTGCCGAAATCGGGCAAAATTGGGCAAAATCGGGTAAAACTTGGCTGACTCGGCCGAAAAAATCGGAAAACTCGGCTGACTCGACACTGTTCATCCGAGTTTTGCCGAAAAACTCGCACGGGCGCAAGAATCAGGTAAAACTCGGCTTGGACATTGCCGATTCCGAGTCGACTCGGCCGAGTCAACTCGAAATCGGCCAATTTTCAGAACCATGATTGGCAAACACTTCGTCAGATCACCGTTCCATCTTGTACACATCACGAACATGCTGGGACAGATCAAAGATATTTAGATTTTTTTTTGAAAGAAGAATATGGGTCATGCCCCTATTTGCTTAATTGATTGATAAAAATATGGTTCGGTCTTTATGAAAGACTGATACAAAGCATGTGATACAAAGCTCAAAACAGTTGAGCTGCGAAAATTAGAAGAGATTTTTAAATATAAAAACACTAAAATTAAATTTAGGAAAATAAAAGTGGGTAGAAATTAAAGTGAAGCTCATCCATAGGCATGGTAGCCTCTACAGTCTCGTTAAATGCTTGCTGGTTTGTATTTGTTTTTCATGTTTGCCATCATCCACTGGTCTTTTATTTGGTTTATCAGGGATTCTACATTCTCTGCTTGATCTCTGAAGATCCTATTACATCTTTCACGCCAGATAACAAACTGTGTGATTACGACCAGTTCCCTTCCTTTCTTTGTAAGGTTCTTTGATCTGCCGGCCTCTGTGTAGGGTCTGGTTTGACCCGATTCTGTCATTGGTATTGATAGCTACTGGGAGACCATTTGGTATGTTAGTAGGGTGGTATCGCATTCATTGAACAAGTGACTGACCGTTTCTGCATTTCGACGGCACATGAAGCACATACTCGGCAGTTGCCATCCTCGCCTCACTAGGTTGTTGGTAGTCAGGATCCTATCGAGTGACATGAGCCATGTGAACATTTTAATTTTAGGGGGCACCCGTAGTTTCCATATTCGGTTTAGGTCTGATTTAATCATTGGCCCTCCTTTCATGATTTGATATGCCGATTTCACCGAGAATCCTGTTGTTGGGGCTGGTAGCCATACGAGCCTATCCTTTTCTGCTGTGAGTACCCTTCCCATTTGTTGTATGAATCTCGACATGGTTTCCATTTCATTGATTGCCTGTTCGGAGAGCGGGATGAGTGTTTGTGGCATGAGGTCAATTTGTGCCAGTGAGATCTGGGTGTCTGTGGTGTGTGAATATAGTGCTCTGAAAGTCTGGCTTAGTATTCCTGGGCCCCAGTTATCATGCCAGAAACTTATTGTCTGACCGTTTCCTGGTATCCATTCCGTGAATGTTTTCATCAGGTCAATGACAGTTCCTTGCATCTGTTTTAAGAAGTTTGAGTCTGGGCTATAGTTAGGCTTCCGATCTCTGTTAGTTGTCGTATATATATTTTTCCAAAGTCTGTTTTCGGGGCCCAGCCATTGCCACAGCCATTTCGCTAACAGTGCATGGTTGAAGACTTTGAGGTCCATTATTCCTAAGCCGCCATACTTTTTGGGTGTACATAGAAGTTCCCAATTAACAAGGTGAATTTTCTTGTTTTCTAATAGTACCCCGTGCCATAGGAAGCCCCTTCTTATGCGATCGATTTCATTCGTTACCCATGTCGGCAACTTGAATACAGACATGAAGTATGTCGGTAATGAGGATAGTACCGAGTTAATTAATACTGCTCTTCCTGCCATTGATAGGTGTCCCGCTGTCCATCCGTGTAGACGTGACCTGAATTTTTGAATTAATGGCATGTATGCGTTCCTCGGTAGTGTTCTGTCAGACAGTGGTAGACCCAGGTAAATAAATGGAAATGTACCTTTTTTGCATCCCATTGCATAAGATAACCCTCTTGCCTGTTGTTCAGATTCTCGTGAGACCAGGAGTTCTGATTTTTGCATGTTGACTCTCAGTCCCGAGATACCTTGGAATGCCAGTAGGATGATCTTTAACATCTGTATCTGTTGTAGTTCGGGTTTGACGAAGAATAGTGCATCATCCGCATACAAAAGGCATGCATGCATACCACTAAATGGCATTCGTAACGCTCCATTTTGTTGTAGCTTATCTAACCATCTCGGTATGAAGTCCATTGCTAGAATGAATAGTAATGGGGACAGTGGATCGCCTTGTCGAACTCCCCGCCGTAATTCGATTCTTTTCCCCAGTAATCCATTTAGTAGTATCTGCGAGGACCCTCTCAGCACCGCTTTTGTTACCCATATAATCCATTGCTGCGGTAATCCCAGATTCTGCATTATCTGTTGTAAGAATTCCCAACTTACTGTATCGAAAGCCTTGTGTATGTCGGCTTTGAAGATAGCGATCGGTATCTTGTTTTTGTGTGTGTATTGCAGCACCTCTTGTGCATAGGTGAATCCCTCCATTATTTGTCGGCCTTTAACAAAACCTATTTGTGATTGGTGTAGCATATCATCAATTTTTTGTTGCAGCCGATTTGCTAAAATTTTGGAGAAGATCTTCTGTATTGAGTGGATGACACTGATTGGTCTGAAATCTTTCACTTTCGTCGGGTTTTCTTTTTTTGGTATTAGGATAATGTGGGCAGAGTTTAGAGGATATAAAGTGGAGCCTGTTTCCATGACCGTTGTCAGTGTTGCATATATGTCGGGTAGTAGTTCTTTCGAAAAGGCCTTGAAAAATTTCCCCGTGAGTCCATCCGGACCGGGGCTCTTTCTGTTTGGCCATGTTTTGATTACCTTTATAATTTCTTTTTGTTCCAGTTTTTTTCCAAGGCCTTCACTATGTATTGATTGAGCATAGATATTTTGCCACTGTATGTCTGGCATGCTGCTGGAGTCGGTTCCCATGAGGTCCACATAAAATTAAAAAAAAGCCTTTGCCTTTTCTTTTTGATCTGAGTACATCTCACCCTTGTGTTGTATATGATGGACATTGTTCCTCCTTCGGTTGTTAGAGGCTATTGCATGGAAGTATGCGGTGTTGCGGTCGCCATTCAATTCCCAACGACATTTGGCTCGTTGCTCCCACATTTGGTTTTGAATTTTTGTTAATTCTAGAAATCTTCTTTTTATCAGAGCCTTCACTTTTTTTTCTAACGTTGTTACTTTTCTGATTTCTTCTACCACATCAATCCACCCCATAATTTCACGGCAGGTCTTTAAATTTGCTGTTATGTTGCCACATTTTTCTTTAGACCATCTGCTTATTGTTCTTGTAAGATTTGCTAGCTTCCCATGTAGCTCTATCGGTGTTGTTGCTGCCTCCATGCCCGACCAAGTTTCTTTAACCATCGCGACGAACTCTTCTGACTGTAACCACGAGTTTTCAAGCCTGAATAGGTTTGTCTTTTTGAAAGTTGTGTTTGCTTGGTAAAGAATTGGGCAGTGATCTGATGAGGTGTTAGGCAATGCGGTCTGATTCGAGTTTGGGAAAGCACTATCCCATTCTGGCGATATTAAAAATCTGTCGAGGCGCGCTAGTGTCGGGTCGCATCTTGCATTCGACCAAGTGAATCGCCTGCCGCTTAGGTTGATGTTGATTAGCCCCAAGTTGGAGATTGTATCCATGAAATCTGCTACCTCTCGCCAATTGTTGCTAGCCGTGTTGCGGTCTTCTGTTTGAAGGGTTGCATTAAAATCACCACACACCAGCCACGGTTGACCGCCCTGAGGTTGCTGCTGCTTCAGTTCTTCAAAGAAGGCTGTCCGGTGGTACTTCGCTGAAGGGCCGTATACGCCTGTAATTGATAGGTTTGTGCCAGTGTTCTCTAGGATCATCTCAACGGTAGCAGAATAGGCGGCGGTAGAGTGTGTCTGTAGTCGCAATCTACGCGGATCCCATGCAATCAAGATCCCTCCCCGTGTTCCATTTGCATCTTTACTTGTGAACTCTGATAATCGGCGGCCACAGGTCTGTTGCACCAGTTTTTGATTAATGGCCCCTAACTTCGTCTCTTGTAAACAAACAAGATCTGGCTTCTCCATTATTATTGTGTGTCGAATTGCCAAGCGCTTTTCTTTCTCATTTAAGCCTCTCACGTTCCATGAGAATATTTTTATTTTAATGTTGTAATCCATTAATCAACATTGTCTTCGAGTTTGTCTTTGAAAACTGTTGGTTAAGACTACAACAGTTCATAGAGATGATGACTGAAACATGGCTTAGCCTTGGTCAAGCACAAACAGCAATCCAATTGAAGTCAAAGCTGTCAGAAATTAAAAAAAAACATCAGAGATTGGGTGAAGAATAAAACAGGCAATATCAAGAAACAACTTCAGATATGTAGGGATTATCTCGAGTCAGTAGACAAAGTCAGAGAAAGAAGATGCTTAACACAGCTTGAGAAATACGTTACATCAATAATCAAAGCAAGATACGCAGAATTAGCAATACAAGAAGAGGATATGTGGAGGCAGAGGGCACGCAAAAAACGGGAATTAGAAGGCGACAACGGAACAAGATATTTTCACGCACTCGTATCAATGGAAAAAAAAAACCAAAATTCAATTGCTGAAATTGAATACCAAGGAGCAACATTACTCGGACCAGGCATCAAAGGCAAAGGTTTTTTTCGATCACTATGTCAATTTGATTGGCACGCAATCGATCAAACCCAGTAGCACACATACAGTGGGACAATCTTTATCCAACAATAGATCAAGCATCAGATTTGGGTACCTTAGCGACACCGATCACTACACAAGAAGTGAAGGAAACAATCCAATAATGGCCGAATCACAAGAGTCTTGGACCAGATGGTTTCTCAGAAGAATTGTACAAGCATTTTTGCAACCTCATAGCACCAGAGCTTTGCTCAGTCTATCAAAATGCGGAAACCAAAGATCAACCACTGACACTCTTGAATAATTCGTACATTGTACTATTGCCAAAGAAAATAGTCCCCAGCATGGTTCAAGACTATTGCTCAATAAGCCTTCTGCATGGTGTCCAATTTTTTTTTTCCAAGGTGTTAGCAAACCAGTTACAACGTAATTAAGCTACCAAAACTGCTGCACAATGTACAGACTGGTTTTCAGAAAAATTGACACATTGCGGAAAGCTTCATCTATATGCACAATGCCATACTACACAGAGCTAAACAAAGTAAACTGCCAATTGCTATCATCAAGGTAGACTTCGCAAAAGCATTCCATACAATAAGTTGTAATACTTTTTGGAAAGAGAAATGATGAAAATAATTGTGTTGATTTTTCTAATTTTACAACTTATTCTCAAGGCCTTTTATAGGCTGAGAATGATATGCTAAATGATATAGCCGTTGGCTATTTCCCTAAAATACAATATTCTAGATTTGTCTAATCTCAGGAAATTATGCTAGGTACTAAATTAAGCTTGACAGCTAAATCAAGATGCTAGTCTAATTTCCTTCCTAAATGGTCAATGATGATTTTCTGAGACCTAAACTCTATTTCTCAACACTCCCTCTCAAGTTGGGTTCGAATAAATTTATAGAACCCAACTTGTACAATATATTTTGAAACATCCCTTTATCTAATGCTTTGGTGAAAATGTCACCTAGCTGGTCTTGACTTCTCACGAAAGGAGTTTCGATTTCTCCAGCTTGAACCTTTTCTCGTATGAAGTGACAATCCACCTCAATATGTTTAGTTCTTTCATGAAACACTGGATTTGAAGCAATGTGTCTGGCGGCTTGATTATCGCAATACATTTGCATTGGCCCTTCACATGAAATCTTCATATCGCATAATAATTGCTTGAGCCATACTAGCTCACTAGCTGTTGATGCCATTGCTCTGTACTCTGCCTCCGCGCTTGACCTTGCAACTACATTCTGCTTCTTACTTTTCCATGTCACGAGATTCCCGCCTACAAAGGTGCAGTATCCTGTGGTTGATTTTTGATCAAAGTTTCCAGCCCAATCTGCATCAGAGTAAGCGAGAATATTGTTAGTATTATTTTTCTTCATCCATATCCCTTGTCCAGGAGAACCCTTTAGATACCTAATAATTCGGTTCACTGCATCTAGATGAGTGGTTCTTGGTGCATGCATGAATTGGCTTACAGTAGCAACTGCAAAAGCTATGTCTGGTCTAGTAACAATTAAATAAATTAACTTACCAACCAATCTTTGGTACTGTCCTATATCCTTTAAAGGTTCACCACTTTCTAGTTTGAGTTTATTATTAGTATCCATAGGGGTATTAGCAGGTTTTATACCGAGTTTACCTGTCTCCTTTAAAAGGTCAAGGATATATTTTCTTTGAGAAAGTAACAAACCTTTGTCGGAATGAGCAATTTCAATGCCTAGAAAATACTTGAGTATTCCTAGGTCTTTGATGTCAAACTTTTCTTTTAGGTTTCTTTTAACATTATCAATTTCTACATTGTTATTTCCAGTTATAATTATATCATCTACATAAACTAAAACAATTGTAGTTGAAGTGTTTGTGTGTTTAATGAACATAGATGAGTCTGCAGAACATTTTGTAAAATTGTGAAGTAAAAGAGAGTGACTAAGTTTGGCATACCAGGCGCGAGGAGATTGCTTTAAGCCATAAATTGACTTGTGTAATTTACATACTAGGTTTTTGTCAAATTCATGTTTGTGACCTGGAGGTAAAGTCATGTAAACCTCATCTTCTAAAGTACTTTGAAGGAACGCATTCTTAACATCCATATGAAATAAGCTCCAACCCAAGTTAACGGCAACTGATAAAAGAACTCTAACAGTGTTCATTTTGGCAACAGGAGCAAAGGTTTCTTGGTAGTCAATACCGTATGTTTGGGTAAAACCTTTTGCAACAAGTCTAGCTTTGTATCTTTCTATAGTACCATCACTGTTGTATTTTATTTTGTAAATCCACTTACATCCTACTATTTTCTTTCCATTTGGCAAATGAACAATAGACCATGTGTTATTTTTTTCAAGAGCCTTGAGCTCTTCTTTCATTGCTTTGTCCCAAACAGGGTTGTTTTTTGCTTCTTGAAATGTGGTTGGTTCAATTTGTTCATTAATATGGCTCAAAAAAACTTTGTGTTGAGAGGATACCTTGTCATAAGAAATATAATTTTGAATTGGATACCTTACATTGTATGTGACGAAATCACGTAACCTGGATGATGGTTGTGTTGTCCGATTTGATCTGCGAGGGTTTTCTTGACTTTCTCCCCTTGTGTGTTGCTCCTCTGCCTCATTTATTTGTTCTTCATTTTGATTTTCTCTCCCTGAGTGCAACTCCTCTTCATTTGTATTTGTGTGACTTTCTTGAGTTCTTGTACCTTCAAAAATTGTTAATTCTGGAAGAGCAACATCATTTCTAGGTTGTTGATCCTCCTCTTTTTTATAAAACGGCACTTTTTCAAAAAAAGATACATTTCTAGATATATATAATTTTTTGTTAGAAGGATCATAACATTTATATCCTTTTTTTTTGAAAAGAATATCCAACAAATATAGCTTTTACTACATTTTTATCTAATTTATCTTGTCTTTTAATATGTACAAAATATGTGCATCCAAATACTCGAAGATGATCTAAGTTCATTTTTCTTTTGTTTAAAATCTCTAATGGACTTTTATTGTTTAAATTTGTGCTAGGTAATCTATTAATAAGATATATAGCAGTTAGAATAGCATCTGACCAAAATCTTTTTGGAACATTTGATTGAAAAAGTAAAGATCTAGTAACTTCTAATATGTGACGATTTTTCCTTTCTGACACTCCATTTTGTTCAGGTGTATTTATACACGTTGTTTGATGAAAAATTCATTTTTGTTTTAGAAACTCTAAAAAAATTTTATTAATGTATTCAGTACCATTATCAGACCTAAATATTTTAATTTTTGTATCATATTGATTCTCAACAAGATTTGAAAATTCTTGAAATTTAGAAAATACTTCATTTTTTGATTTAAGTAGGTAAATCCAAGTGGTGCGTGAAAAATCATCAATAAATGTAACAAAGTATTTAAAACCATTGTAAGACTCTATAGGTGCGGGTCCCCAAACATCAGAGTGTACTATTTCAAATATTTTTGAGGTTTTATTGATAGATAAAGAAAATGGCAGTCTGGTTTGTTTTGAAAACCGACAAATCTCACAATGATTTGAATCTAAATTGGAAAAAGAAAATAACTTTTTTAAAACATTATCAGAGGGATGACCAACCCTCCAATGCCACAATTTATTTTGTTCTACATTATTATTAGCAACAAAAGTTTTATTTGGAAAATTTAAAACATAAAGGCCATTTTCTAATCTTCCTTCACCAATCATCCTCCCGTTCATTTTGTCCTGAAATTTCACACCTTGAGATGAGAAAATAACATCACAATTTAAATCTTTTGTAATTTTACTAACAGACAACAAATTAGAATTAAATGCAGGTAAGTATAGTACATTTGGAATCCTTTTTCCACATAAATTCATTGTTCCTATATTTTTAATTGGTACTTGGTCACCATTTGCAATAGTCACATTTTGTGAGTTTTCATCATTTTTTTTTACATTCTCTAAAATTTTAATATTTCCTGTCATGTGATCAGTTGCGCCAGAATCAATAATCCATTTTCTATCTGACTGTTGAACAAAAAAGGATTTAATCTGAGATGCAATACCTGTGTAAATACCTGTTATTCCCAATTTATTGGTTATCTGGGCCACAATGAGATCAAGTTGGGCCTGACTAAGACTTGGGCCAGCGGTACTGCCTTGAGTTGCTTCAGATCCGGATCCGATTAGAACACTTCCTCCTCTAGTGCCTTCATTTGCTGTAGCCGCCATGGCCTTTCTCTCTTCTTTCGATCCGCCATGGGCACCACCCTTTTCCCCTCTTCTCTTCGGCCGGAGGTGAGGGTGGAGGAACCAGCACTGGTCTCTACCGTGACCCTCCTTTTTACAGTTATCACATTTCAGGCCGTTGGCTCCCCGCACCTCTCCCTTAGAATTCGGTTTAGGGTTTCGATTCTGATTCTGGTGGTGAACAAGGAAGGCTTGGTTTTCTGTGGCGGGTTCACTGTTCATACCTTTCCTTCTCGACTCCTCTCTTTGCACTGTGGCTACAATACTTGAAAGAGAGGGGAGCTCGGGTGCCATGAGGATCTGAGCCCGAATTGGTTCAAAACTGGTGTCTAGACCAGACAAATAGGTATATATACACTCAAATTCTACCCTATCTTGAAGGATTTTTGGATCGCAAGTTGGTGGAAGGTAAACAGATAACTCATCCCATTTTCTTTTCAAATTCCCATAGTACTCAGTATTTGGCCTATTTTGTTGTTTTATTTGAGCAATTTCTTGCTTGATCTGAAAAATGTGTGCAAAGTTTTGTTGGTGCCCAAACATTTCTTTGACTGAATCCCACATATCTTTGGCAGTATCACAAAGCAAAAAAATTTCACTTATGCTTGGTTCCATGGAGTTAAGAAGCCAAGAGCATACAATATCATTGTTCATTTGCCACTGTTCTAGTACTTGAGGATCAACCTCACCTTCTTTTGGGGGTTCTGTTTTTTTATCTTGCCATTGATATAGCCTATCTTACCTCTGCCACTGAGAGTCAGTGATACCGATCTTGCCCAGGACAGATAGTTGTTTTCATTGAGTAGAGTGGCCGTGAGCCTCAGGTTTGGATTAGCATCGCCATTGAGCGACTGTTGACCACCTGTTGTTGCTTCTGCCATTCTTGTTGTTGTTTCGGCTGTGTCTGTTGCTTTTGTCATTTGGGTTTTGTGATTTTGTTCTCAGGTCCTTTAGACCTGCTCTGATACCATAATACTTTTTGAAAAGAGAAATGATGAAAATAATTGTGTTGATTTTTCTAATTTTACAACTTATTCTCAAGGCCTTTTATAGGCTGAGAATGATATGCTAAATGATATAGCCGTTGGCTATTTCCCTAAAATACAATATTCTAGATTTGTCTAATCTCAGGAAATTATGCTAGGTACTAAATTAAGCTTGACAGCTAAATCAAGATGCTAGTCTAATTTCCTTCCTAAATGGTCAATGATGATTTTCTGAGACCTAAACTCTATTTCTCAACAAGTTGGGAATTTATAATTGAGATCATGCGCTATCAGGGCTTCCCACGAGAATGGCTATCCTGGATAGAGAAATTGGTTCTCGTAGGCTCTTCGCAAATCATGATAAACGGCCTTCTAGGGAAATAGATTATCTTAAAGCGAGGAGTGAGATAGGGAGACTCCCTCTCCCCGCTCTTGTTCATTCTAGCAATATATTTTCTAGCTCATTACGCACAAAAACTCGCAGACATACAAGCATTGAGAATGTCTTTTCAAGAAATGATACCTTGTCTGCTATATGCGGATGATGCTCTATTTTTTGTGAAGCCGAAAATCCAACAATTACAAGCCCTTCAGATCATGCTTACGGTCTTTTAAAGCGTATCAAGGTTATCGGTCAATTTGACTAAGTCATAATTAGTGATTTCCATGGGAGCTCAAGATGATCAGCAAGAATTGGTAAATGTCCTTGGTTGTAAATTGGGTGAGTTCCCCTTTACATAGGACTCCCACTATCAAACAGTCTACCGAAATCAGCATACTTAGCTTTGATCCAAAAAATGAACAAGCGTCTCACGGGATGGGCTGCCAATCACCTCTCCATTAATTGCAGGTAGAATAATACTGATAAATGCAGTACTAATGTCAATACCGATATATTACATGACATGTCTAAAATTACCTAAATGGGTAATTAGCAAGATAAAATAAGATACAAAGAACATCTTTATGGCATGGGGTGTTTGTAAGTAGAATTACTACATGAACATAAGCACTTTGATCATTTTTAATTATGCATTAGAAAATGCATCATAAGAGCAAAAGACCATTAAAGATTTCAAGAACTTAAAACAACATGATATTATATTAAATGCTATAATTAAATTAAAACATAATACATAAGCATACCTCTAGTATTCATGATGGTCAACAAGCAAATACTTCAACAATGATTGCAAATCCTAGATCCTTCAAGATTGCGTCGGGTCGATTTCTCTCTCTCGCTCTGTTTCACTTTTGCTAATGGAGAGCAAAATCCTTTTAATGATTGTATATGAGTATATCCAGAGAGAGGATCAGCCAGGACTCTTATTTATACCCAACACTCATTCTATCCATCAACGATATAAGTGAGGATGAGTGGGCGGTTAATACATAAATAGATACCCAATTATAATTCATGTAACCATTCTCCAAATATATATATATATATATATATATATATATATATATGAGGAGGGATCAAATGACATCATTTTTTAGTGACATGGAATGACACCGTCCATTTTCAAAGTCCAAACAGTCGATCCAAACCGTTCAACTTGATGGATATGTTAAAATGTGCTTACAGATCAAATTTTACATTTTTCTGAATTTTTTTTTGTTTATTTAGAGGGGTTCAAAAATTCAACGGTCTGAATATAGCGATTTTGTTAAATACTTAATAAATAGTAAAAAAATTCAGAAAAATGTAAAATTTGATTTCCAAGTTACTCTTAATATATTCATCATATTGAACGGTTTGGATCGACTATTTGGATTTTGAAATTTCAAAAATGGACATTGTCACACCATGTCACCAAAATAGTGGTGTAATCCGATCCCTCCTCTCTCTCTCTCTCTCTCTCTCTCTCTCTCTATATATATATATATATATATATATAAATGGATGTGTTTAATAAATAGGTTACTCAAAATAGTAATTCCATAAATAGATTTTAGAAATAGAATAATTGAATATTCTAACAGTGTCAGCTGAGCCAAAGAAAATGAGTTTGGTCAATTGAGATTATGAAAATATATCAGAAAGAGAAAAAATATATATTATTTAATATGCCATTTAAAGAATATTATTTACGTTAGATGTCATTGAATATATATAATTTAAGAAGAGTTGGGCTACGGTGCTTCGCGAAGTAAAAGAAATATTTTATTTCACGTCTATATTTTCAATTACAAAGTTCAAAACGTCGATCCAAATCATTCAAGTTGATCTATATTAAATTGTGTTTGGAGACCAAATTTTACATTTTTTTGTAGAAATTTTTTAATATATTCTTAGAATTTTTGAAAATCGATGTTTTGGATGGTCCATAATTTTTTGAAAAACAATGATTTGCAAAAATTATAAAGAAATAGTAAAAAATTTCCAAAAAATGTAAAATTTGGTCTCCAAGCACAATTTAATATGAAGATCAACTTAAATGGTTCGGAGCTATGTTTTCAACTTTGTAATTGAAGATTTAGACGTGAAGTAAAACATTTGTTTTACTTCGCAAAGTACCGTAGCCCAACTCATTTAAGAAATATTATTTATTATTTAATCAAAATTTTGTATGAAAATATATTATTTTGTATAGAATAGTTTTTATTTTCTTATAATATATCTCTATTATAATGTACGAACATGACTACAATACTAATACAAGCTAAAATTGCCATAAGTTTCGGAAAGGAAAAAAAAATCTCATTATGAATCAGTAGTTGACATTGATATACCATCCACAATTAGAAAGGAATGTAATAAAAATAGCAACAATCAAGGACGGAGTCAGATTTTTGAACTAAGAGAGTCAAACCACACAATGAGGGTAAATCACATAAAAGTTTATGAGTAAGGCTTGGGTGCTACGAATAGCACAGGGTCATCCGTGCTACGGCCTTAAAAATCTGTCATATAAAGTTCAAATTTTGATTTAAGTAGGTCAATAAATTAGTTATATAATAAACTTTTAAAATACTATTTTTTTACTATTTTTTGTGATTTATGACAGATGGCAAAAAATAGCCTAAAATATTGAAGGTTTTCTTTTATTTTTAAACAATTTTTTGTCATTTTTCATAAATCATAAAAAATAGTAAAAAATAATCCAAAAATAGTAAAAGTTAGTATTCTACAAGTTTATTATATAACAAATTTATTGAATAACAAATTTATTGAGCTACTTGTAAATCAAAGTTTGAAGTCTATATGATAAGTTTTTGAGGCCGTAGCATGGATAACCTTATGCTATTCATAGCACCCAAGCCTTATTCCAATTTTATAATATCATTACATTTCACTCTAGATTATATATAAAATTATATCTTAATATAAAAAAAAAATAGAGGTCATCAGTAGACAGCAATATGATCACTTGGCTTCGCCTCTAGCAGCAACAATAACAACAACAGAACATATAAATCAACAAAGAACAGTATATTTTACATAAGAGGTAACATATTTTTTTAATAACATAGACAACAAAAACAGTTAACTAAATGTACAACGTACAATTTGAATAAAAAAAAAAAAAACTTTCCTTCAAAATTTCGGACTAAGAATTCAACCAGCTAGGAATACAAATATCATCAATGGTTCTCACATGGGCATAGAAATTTTTTACTAGCAGATCAAAAGTTTCAGAACTAATTTCCCTCATGCAGCAATTCAACACTGTGACCGTCTCAAGGTGCTCCCGTGGAGACAAATCATATTTCGGCTCCTTCAATTCAGGCCTAAATTCGGAGATGCATTTTCCTCTAGCTTCATAGCACAAAAAACATTCATGCTTAGTGAATTAAGTCCTTAATTAAAACCGTCTTATCTAGCTGAGTAGTATATCATAGTAGAAAAAAAATTCATTAATTATTGCAATTCTAGCTGAGTGGTAGTTTGTCGTATGTACTGGTATACTGATATTCTTTTACTTTCAGCAGAAAGTAACCAGCTACTAGCTATGCAACAAAAACTTTATTATTACAATTCTTAATTTTGTACCTAACTTACAGGGGATTTTAAATTGTCCCTCAAACTTTTGCTTTATTTTAATTTGATGAGGGAAGGAATAAGTTAGTATGCTTCTTTTTTTTGAAGTATTGATATAGAGAGAGCAAAGACAGAGATTACAATTTCATCCAATAAAGTGATGTCCTCCAGATTTGGCGAATTATGGAGAAAAAAAGCGATAAAATCGAAGTTGTAATCTACTCTCCATAAAATGGTCAAGCTCTCCAAGTTGTTAAAGGTTGGGCAATTAGAAGCTCCATTCTTCAACTTTTCCATCATGTGAAAATTGCAACAAATTATTAACAAGATCTACAAATTTAAATTTATATACAAAAAAACAATTGGTTGCAAAACTAAAACCCAAAAGATACTTTTTCGGAAATAGTAATAATATAATTAAATATCGATAGCCAATTTTTTGCAGGAAAGCAACTATAAAACCTTTGATCACATCCGATAGGAAAGGAATGATCATAAGCAAATTAAGATTATACAACTAGTCACAGAGTTTAGGCAAACAGTAAGGTTATAACCATTATTGGTTGTACCATTTCAATTAGTATTGCATAGAGAAAGTACCTTAATATCACATTCCACAATAATATCCAGGCTTGTCACATTTGAAAGAGAACCGAGAAAATTGGGCTCGCTACCGATTACTACACCATCCAGCTCATACCATCCGAACTTGATTGATGCATCAACAAGGGAAGGCATGTTTGTTGCTGAAACTTTTGTGACGCCATGGCATCTTTCTATCTCCAGGTACAAGAGACTCGGAGTAATAATTTCAAATTTCTCAACTTCCTTCGCTCAATGACAATCAACAATGATCAATTTCTCTAAAATGTTTGAATAAATCTTATCAAAGTTGAGTGCACAACTGCACAGTGTCAACTCTTCAAGGACATGACATCCGAAGAATAATTTATTCAAGAAATCCCTGCCTATATTTAGACTTGTGAGTTCTAAGTTCTTCAACTGTGGAAGGCTAATTGAGTTGGGAGCAAATTTTTCCAAATCATAGTTGCAGTGTAGATACACATCTTCTAGTGAATCACACGTGAAAATTGAATCTATGTCCAAATTCTCACAATTATCCAGAAAAAAATTAATAGATAAAACACGAGGCTTAAACTTTAATGTGCGTGAAATCACTTCTGCGACCGATTTGGGAGTGTAATGTTGATGATAATCATTAAACCAATGCAGCTTAAATGTATCCAATAGCAGTGCTTGTCGATTTAGCATAACACCTTCAACGAACTGCGCATACTTGACCTCATATTCTTTGATTTTCTCCATACGTTCTTTTATGTTCCCGTCAAGTACCCGATGATCATGACAGAACTTTTCAAAATCAAATTCTAGAGTCGGTACATCAGTCCATACGTATTTCCATGTTTTTGATAAAATACATGTGCGAATAGCCTCTTTGGTGGTTAGAAAAGATAGGATGTGAGCTAGAATTTCGATTGGCAGATTGCTAATCCAGTCGACTTCAACGGTCATTTTGATCTTTTTCCTACCGTGACTCTTGATTCTATTCATCTTGCTAGCTCCAACAAGTTTTTGTCAAACACCTGGTATGCACAAAACCGGTATTATGGTAAAAAGAAAGCGAAAGCCGCAATCGGTTGTACAAAGTACAAATTATTTTGAATGAGACAAGAAACACAACAGAGATATCAAATTAAAGAAAGAAGCAATATTTCAATAAATAAACAAATAACAAAGTTCATAAAAATTAGTCATCAAGAATAATTATTTTTTTAGGTTGCCATCAAGAAGAATTATGGAGCTGTAATGATACTAAATTATTTCATGATTTATAAGTAGAAGAGCTAACTTACAAATTTGTCTCTGAGTAGACAATAGCAGACTTCAAAGATTGAGAGAAAAATACCAACAAGCCTCAGATTTTGTTTGAAAGGTAAATGAGGGTTACCTCTTATAGAAAGAGAAATATGACAATTATAGCAACATCGGTTATTACCAAAATAGATTTCTACTCATAATAGGCATCTAGCCACATGTTATTCTTTTCTTTATTTAATGCTGTCAATAATGGGACTCTTGCTTACTGAATAAAAAAAAAATAGTGAGAAAAGGAAATAAATAAACAAATCTCCGAAAAGGAAAGAAAAAAATTATTAAAATAAAAGAGGCGAAATTTTGGGGGTATACCGGCTTGAAAAACTTGTATAGCGTGCAAATTTAGATCAACTCGATCTATTTCTGAAACCATAAAAGATAGTTTTTTTTTTTTAATTACAATTATCTCTAATAAATTTCATAGAGGGTTCAAATCCTCCATTTTTTGTGCCTCTATTTTTAAAAAACTTTAATAACTCAAAAATTTAAAACTTAAAAGTCAAAATAAAACCGTTTGGATATGATTTACATATTCATTTTATCTATGCATGTGTAAAAAAAATAACATTTTAACTTTGTTTTAGTTGTCGTCAAGAGCTTGTAAAAATGTACTAATGTGGATAATTTTTAAACGTTGATTTTTGAATTGATAGATTGACATATAAGCAAAACCAAAATGTGATAGTTTTTTATGAGCACATAAAGAAAATAACATAGATAACATCTAACGGTTTTATTTTGACATTAATAATTTAAATTTTGAGTTATTAACATATAAAAATGAAGGTTTGATGGAGGAACAAAAAATAGAGGCATTTGAATCCTCCTCAATTTCATATTACATTCTATATATTCATATAATTCATTAAGAAAACTAAAAATTCACATTAATGATACTTTTGAACATAAGAAAACAGAGAAGAAAAGAAAAATAAAAATTTGAGCTACAACAACATTTTCACTTTAAATTAAATTAATTTCAACAACATTCCAAAATTTGATGTCCTTTCCTAAACTAATAATTTTAAATTAAATGCATAATTTCAATAGCACAAAGCTATATATTAGTGTTATGACGTACTAGGTACTCATATTTTATTTGTATTTTATAATTTAAAGTCCAAGTGTCATATCTAAGTTGTTGATCCATTTTATAATCACAAGAGAGATGCGTGCATAATTTTTTTTTTTTAAATTTGATGCTTATTTAATTCCTAGTTTATAAAAGTTCCTTGGAGGTCAAGAACAATTTATAATAAAGTTAAAATTGAGTTATTTTCTCAAGTTCAATGGAATACAATTGGATATAGTACAGTACGGAATAGTCATGTAAAAAATATTTAAATAGAATTTCTAAAGGGATATCGAGAAATAAGTATTTTTTTTTGTTCTTTTTTAGGTTTACTAAAATTTTAGTGGTAGTTACTTATTATATACGTATTTTTGTATCAGAAAAATCTTTTTTTTTTTTGTTTCAACAAAGAAGCATAATGTTTTTTTTTTGGTGTGGAATAGCATATCTATTCATGATTTCATATTATGATGCACACTTTTTTAGAACACATGGAGGGATTATGACCAATTTTATAGAAAAAATAAATAAATCGTGTGTATTTTTCATTGGGAATCTTTTTGAGTTTCGCTTAAAATAATCATATATTGGTAAAGACTAAAGAGAAACAAATTAAAAATAGTTGATTTTTATTTTCATATGGGAGACTAGTATCGTAAAGGGTAGAAGTTTCTGCGATTAGACCATTTAAAAATCGGATTATTAAGGTGACAAAAAGTTTCTAGTTAAAACCGATTATCTCATTAAAATTCACATGAATATTAAAGACGTTATTTGCCGAAATTTTATTAATATTCAAAAAAATTAAATTTTAAAATCTACACCTTATATGGAAGAATTTCGAAATATGTTCAAACTTGAGATTAAATTTCCGATTTTAAGCAATATCAGAAATTTATTTTCAAATTAATCCCGTTCTAAATTTTTATTTTATTTTATAATGAATTGTCGTAGTTGTGTAGAATTAAATACGTGGTCAAGTCGAGATGGAATGCGTATCCTTTGCATTAACTCAAAAGGGAATTTTTTGAGTTAATAAATACCAACCGTTTAATTTTAAATGGAGTCAATTCGACACCTGTCTATGACATAAGAGGTCTTTTAATATTAATGCGAATCTAATATATACGAATCTTAAAACAAATCAAACACTTAAATGTAGTCTTATGGATGCACGCTGAAATTTGTTCTTTAGAAATTTTCTGTGCTGATGTCATGTGGTTGGAGTGTAGATTTTTTTTTTTTAACTGTGCATAATTAAATACGTGCAACTGTGCAAATACGTGTCAATCAAATTTATGTTTAATTATAAAAAAGAATTGGGATTAATTCTCTGGTTTCAAGAATCGGAAATTTAATCTCCGATTCAAGACTGTCTAGAATTAGAAAATAAATTTCTGATAATTTGATCTAAAACTGGAAATTTAATCTTCAGTTTGAACAGATTTTGAAATTCCTCGACATATGATGTAGATTTTGAAATTATTTATTAATTTTGAATATTAATAAAAATTTTGGGGTTATGTGAACTAGGACTACAAACGAATTGAACCGAATCAAACTTCTAGTTTGAGTTTGAATTTGAATAAGATTCAAACTGAACTAATTTGATTTGTTACAGAACAAACTAATTTTGAATCAAATTAATTGTGAACTATAAATTTTTCAAATCGAAATCAATCGAATTAAGAACTAATTTTTTTTTTTTTGCAGCCCTATCTATGCTGGTAGTTTATGCATTAGTTTACTTCTCGCGGAACAAAATTCATATGGTTTCCTTTTATCTTTTACGAATTCACACTGATAGATTATGGATCAGCTTAAGATTCCCTTATCTTTTACCCTGCTAGATTGATTAAAATTAGGATATGGACCTAATCGAATGAAACTTATTTCATTGTTAAATTGTTAAGCTGCTGAAACATTTTCCTGTCATATGTTACCATTATATTAATAATTTTGAGTTTTGATATAAGTTTGGTTCCTGCATTATTAAAAAATTGACGGTTGAATCCATTAGGTGCATTATTTGAGATTTGAACCTAAATAATTCGCGAATCAATTTCAAACGAATTACATCTAATTTGAGTTTGATTTGAATAAGATTCGAACCAAAATAATTTGATTTGTTTCAAAATGAACTAATTTCGAATCAAATTAATTGTAAATTTTTTTCAAATCAAATCATGAACTACAAACTTTTTGTGCAATCCTACCATCCACTAGAAAAGAATGCAATAAAAATAGCAACAACAACACTAGCTCTGATTCGCTACATAATGGAGCAATTATGAATTATCCCTCGTTCAATCAAACGATTCAACCGTTTTTTTTTTTTAAGAAAAAAAAAAAACTCCACTGATTGCCTTACTCAAGTACCCAAGTAACCCAACTACCAAGAAATTGAAATTCATATTCTCTGCTTTAACACACTGTTTGAGTTAATTTTATTTTGACACAACAACTTCAAATTTTTAAATTTTATAGACAATTTTGTTCCTCCATACATATAGCTTTCAACTGTATTTTTTGTTTATGAGAGATTATGCAATCTTCTAGTAAAAAAACAAATTCAACATGATTAGTTTATTCTTACTATCTTATTAAAGCATAGACAAATTCAAAATAACACCAATTGAAAAATAAACTGTAATAAAAGCATAATATTATTATTGCAATGGAGTTTTTTTATTTTAAAATAATGTTGAGAGAAATCAGAGGATGAACTCTTTTATTTATTAATTATGTTGAGATAAAAAAAGTAATTATTTCTAGCATAACATATTTATGTTGATTTAATGTAATTTTTATATTACCTTGTGGAATTTATGTTTAGATTTTTTTTCAAAAACTATCCATTTTTTTTAAATATCGGCCATATATTCTGTTACTATGTAATTTAATAATTTATTTTAGCCTTATTTTTAAAGTTGAAGACAAATTATTAGTTAATATCATATACAAATGATTAAGATTAATTTTAGTCCAAACAAAAATTCACATAAGAATAAAATAAGAAATCACATACAAATGGTTATGATTAAGACTAAAGCTACTAAAAAAAAAGATTCTTACTGCCAGGAATGATTGCTTGGTTAATTCTTGTAGCTATACGTTCAAATTTGGAAAAAAAAAAAAAATTCCCAATAAGAAGATTTCATTAGGCGTTTAGTTATATGGAAATAAAATAAATAAGTAATGATTAATAATATAATGAAAGTACATCTTAAAAAGATATGATATTTAAATAATAGTTAAGGACAAATTTGTCCATATAAGTAAAATATTTGAATTTGTTGTGTTAATAAAAATATTGATTATGTTAGTATCATTGTCCGCTCAAATAGATTATTTGTAATTTATTGCTGATGTGGTTAAAAAAAACTCTAAAATTATTTCAGAGATGTGAAAGTTAGAAACTTTAAAAATTTTAATTTTTAAAAGTGATTAACAGTTATTTAGAAAATTATTTGAGTTGCTAGTACATAGATAAATATATAGATAAATATAGAAAATATTATGACCGGTGTACCGATCCTGTTTAATGACATCATTACTAACATCTCCGCAAGTCCTCAACATTTTTTTTTTTAGTCGTAACTTCTAAAAATAAACTATGTAATTAGCGTGTAGATGTCTAATATTACATGAAGAGTAATTTTTTCGTAATTGTGAAGTTCTCTCTCATTATAAGTTGGGATCCTCATTAACCTTTCAAAACAAAGATCCATCCCTCTTGTCTGGTATTGTATTCGAAGACAAACTTGTAAGTTAGTTTTATTATTAAGCGTGAAAACAACTACCATCATTACAACTGCATAGTTCTTCTTGATGACTATTTTTCATGAACTTGATTATTTGTCTGTTAATTGTGAAATGGCTTCTTAGAATTGATCATTGAGCATATGATTTTCACTTTAATTTGATATATCTGTCATGTTTCTTGTCACATCTAAAATAATTTGTACTTCAGACAACTGATTGCTGCTTGTGCTTTCTTTATATTGTAATTCCAGGAATTGTGCATGCTAGGTGTTTGAGGAAATGCCTGTTGGAGCAGGAATGATGAAGATATCAGAAAGTCGTGGTGTGAGAAAGACCGCTGGGGTTGACAGGATTAGTAATTTGCCAGACTCAGTTCTAGCTCACATCCTCTCTTTTGTGAGCACTGAATAAACAATACACACGTGTATTTTATCCAAAAGATGGAAGTCCGTATGGGCTTCTATACCAGTTATAGAATTTGATTTTGGAAAGTTCCTCGGAGATCATAAGGTACAAACTGGAAAAGAATGTATGAAAAAAATTAAAGAATATGAGGTCAAGCATGTTCGGTTCGTCAAAGGTATCATTCTAAATCGGGAAGCACTGGTATTGGATAAATTTAAGCTGCATTGGTTTAATGGTAGTATGGATTATTATTATGCTCCTAAATCAGTTATAGACTTGATACCACATGCCTTAAAGTTCAAGCCCAGAGTTTTATCTGTTAAATTTCGTCTGAACAAGTGTGAGAATTCGAACATAGATTCAATTTTCACCTGTGCCTCCCTAGAAGATGTGCTTCTAAACTACAACTATGATTTGAATAAATTTGCTCCCAACTCAATCAACGTTCCATGCTTGAAGAAATTAGAACTCAAAGTGCTTTATATTGGTAACGATTTCTTGAATAAGCTATTCTTGGGATGTCCCGTCCTTGAAGAATTGTCACTGTGCGATTGTAGACTGTACTTCGATAGGATTGATTCTAACACTTTAAAGAAATTGATCATTCGTGATTCTTACCAAGAAGTTCAAAAATTGGAAATTTTTACTCCGGGCCTCTTGTACCTGGAAATCGCTAAATGCATGACTACAAATGTTTCAGTGAGAAACATGCCTTCCATTGTTAATGCAAGGATTGATTTTGGATGGTATGATGATTATGATGTAAGAACTGGTAGCGAGCTCAATTTTCTCGCTTGCCTTTCAAATGTGACAAGACTGAATGTTGCATTTATGGAATGTAATATCAAGGTACGTACTTCCTCTATGCATCACTAATCTTGTTGTTACCTTACTCTTTGCTAAATCTCTGTGAGCCCCAAAAATATAGATGTGTTTCAATGTTGCCATGCATCTATGAAAGCCAGATTAATCGCTTTCTATAGGATGTGATCAAATACTTTTCAGTTGCTTTCCTGCAAAAATAGGAGTGTGTATCCTCTGAGATATCTCAACTTTTGAATGACCGACGTGTACGGTACCTATTCGGGGCGCAGGGGGGCAGTATTATTTGTGCTTTGAGATTCGTGCATAATGTACTTGAACGGTTGATATTTTCCAAAGAATCACTAAGTTCGAGATATCTTAGAGGATGCAAATTCCAAAAATAGTGCTTATCAATATTTAATTTCAATTGTGATTATTCAGCAAAAATATCCTCTGGATATTAATTTTGTAACCAATTGTTTTTGTCTATAAATTAAAACTTGTAGACCTTTCGACAAATTTGTTGCAATTTTTACATGAAGGAAATGCTGAAGAATGCAACTTGTAATTGCCCAACCTTTAACAACTTGAAGAGCTTGACCATTTTATTGAGCGTAGATTACAACTTCGATTTGATTGCTTTTTTTCTCCACAATTCGCCAAATCTACAGAACATCACTTTGTTGGACAACATTGTAATCTCTCTCTCTCTCTCTCTCCATACGTCAAAGAAGGGTACTAACTTAAGCCTTCCCTCATCAAATGTGGATAAAGCAAACATTTGAGGAGCAATTCAAAAACCCATATAAGTTAGTTAAAAAATAAGAATTGTAATATTGAAGTTTTTGGTGCATATGACCTTGTTACATTCTTCTGAAACCAAAAAATATCAGTACCAAGTACATATATGACGAATTGCCACTCAGTTAGCTAGGAATTGTAATAATGTATCTTCTTAATTTCTACTATGAAGGTATGGAGCAATGGATCACCGAATCTAGGCCTGGAGGAGCCGAAAGATAATTTGTCCTCAAGGGAGCACCTTGAGACGGGAGTTTTTTTTATAAACCATAAATAATTAAATTATTTTTAGGGAAGCAATATGATTACTTTTTTTTTTAAAAAACCATAAGGAGTCCGGTCTCAAAATAAGTTTTTCCCCACACCGGATGGACCGTCCGGTCTCAATTTTTTTTTTTTTTAAAAAGAATTTTTAATTTTTTGTATTAAAATATTAGAAATGTTGAATATATTTTTTTGAAAATAGATGAAATACAATATAATTTGATTTATTAGAAAGACTGCAACAAATAACCCGGATCAATATTTTTCAGATCGGATTTTTTGCGGCTGTAAGAAAAATTAATATATTTCTTTGTGTTATTAGAAAAAAATAAAAATGCTTAGATTCTGAGTTATTGATCCCGGTTCAAAAGTCATTTCTAGGTAATCCAGAAAATATTGTGATCCTTCTAGGACATTTAATTTATAAAAAGTTGTATCTATTTTTGAAAAAAAAAACAAAAACTTTAAGTTATTTAATGATTATTATTCAAAAGAATTCTCAAAATAGATACAATTTTTTATAAATTAAATGTCCTAGAAGAATCACAATATTTTCTGGATTACCTAAAAGTGACTTTTGAACCGGGATCAATAACTCAGAATCTAAGCATTTTTATTTTTTTTCTAATAACACATAAAGAAATATATTAATTTTTCTTACAGCCGCGAAAAATCCGATCTGAAAAATATTGATCCGGGTTATTTGTTGTAGTCTTTCTAATAAATCAAATTATATTGTATTTCATCTATTTTCAAAAAAAAATATTCAACATTTCTAATATTTTAATACAAAAAATTAAAAAATTTCTGTTTTAAAAAAAAAAAAAAGTGAGACCGGATGGTCCATCCAGTCTGGGAAAAAATTGATTTTGAGACCGGATGGACCGTCCGGTCCTTATGATTTTTTAAAAAAAAAATGTAATCATATTGGTTCCCTAAAAATAATTTAATTATTTATGGTTTATACAAAAAATTCTTGAGACGGTCATAGTTTTGAATTGCTGCATGAGGGAAATTAGTTCTTAAACTTTGGAGATGCTAGTAAAAAATTTCTATGCCCATGTGAGAACCATTGATGATATTTGTATTCCTAGCTAGAGCTGGTTGAATTCTTAGTCCGAAATTTTGAAGGAAAGCATTTTTTTTTTTCAAACTATACGTACGTTCTACGTTTAGTTAACTGTTTTGGTTGTCAATGTTGGTAAAAAAAAATGTTATTGTTGATATAAGCTAATGTTCTTTTATCCTTATGTTATGTTCATTATTTTTATTTATGAGTGTGATCTATGAATTATTTGGTATTCTTTTTGTTAAAGTCTAACTCATGTGGGTACTCACCTAGCTTGTACATATTTGTTTAGTATCAATATATATCTTAGTGTGGAAGTTCTCCACCAACGTTAAACAAGAAAACATAATATTTAGAATGACAGCAGATTTATTTCCCAAAAAGTCGGATGAGTGGTTGTGGGCCTGCCTGATTAATTATACATGTTATATCGCCGTATCTTGTATTATATATGTATATATATATACTTGCTTAATGCATGCTCTTCTTGTGTTAATACCTAGCAATTACTTAAAATATATATATATTCATACGAAGTTACGAACCTATTTAAAAACGATATTCGATGGTCGGAACTCGGAATCGGAAGTATCAAAATAAAGTTACACGGTTTCTTTTTGTGAAGAATTACTCAATGCATCAACCAAAATTTCCTTTTGTCTTTATCTACAAATAATAATTAATATTCAACTAAACCGGAAGGAACACAGAACGACAACTCTCTCTTTCTTTCTCTCTGCTTCTTGTCTATATAAACATATATACTCTGAACAGAAATTAGAATAAATCAAAAGAAAAGAAAATAAAGAAGTGAGAGAGAGATCTAGCTAAATGGGTGCAGAGAACTGGACAGGGATTAGCTCAACCATAGCAAGCTTGTTCTTCTTATATAACATGATGAAAGATCACATCCCCTTCCAGGTCAGTGATTACGTGGCAGCCGTTTTCCACAAGGTATTCTCTTTCTTCAAACCCTACGTCGACATCACCATTCAAGAGTACCATGGTGATGGCGAGTACTTCAAGCGTGACGAACTCTACATTGCGGCCCAGGCCTACCTCAGCTCCACCTGCTCTTCTCGGGCTAGCAAGCTCAAGGCTGAGCTGGGCGAAGACAGTGACACTCCGCTTGTCACCATCGACAACAATGAGGGGGTCCCTGACTCCTTCCGAGGCGTCAAGGTATGGTGGTACGCCTGTACAGAGTCCTTCAGCTCCCAAACGTTCAGCTTCTACCCCAGTCAAAACAAACGCAAGTATGTCATAAGCATAATGTAAATAATTTTTCTAATTTACTGTATTGAGTAGAACTAGGGTGCTCTCAAGCTCACCAAAGTGTTTGGTGAGTTTGACTTTAAAACCTATCAAATCGATTTCAAATGACAAATCCGAACCGTTAAAACCCGCTTACCTTACATGTGATGCGTCTACATGTGAAATTTTTAAACATTTGAATTAGTTTAGTATAAAGTCAATCGGTCAAAATTAGAAGGTTAATAAATTAATTTTAGTGCATTTATTTTTTGAATGTTTTTTGACCGCTTGACTTTATACTAAATTAATTCAAATGTTTAAAATTTCACATGTAAACACATCACACGTAAGGTAGGCGGGTTTCAACGGTTCAGATTTGTTATTTAAA